>CM076578.1:630645279-631245279 GCA_034641835.2 Pinus albicaulis
TACCTTACCAAACCATAACACTTTGCATTGATGTTTTAGTTTTAAACATTATAAAAATATATATAACTTACCGTCGACTAACCACCTGTTATGGTTTTATTATTTATTCTGCAGACTTCAAAATTATATATATATATATCATACGTACTTATTCAATATCGCGCGTTTTTTACATATCGTTATACTACCACCAAGGTCACTCACATAATTTTTATACCCAGACACATCTCTCGAGAAATATCAAAAAGGTGAATATGTATAACTAATGCCGAGTACCTCACAAACAACAATGATAGGTGCGATCGGACCCCAAACCTATCGGTTTTTCATGGTACTCATCTCAATCTCCATCGTTGGATCTAGAGGGATCAACGGTGAATACTTCGGTGGGAAATTGGCATGGATATCTCCGCCATCACTGGCTAGCGCCCTCTTGATATTTATTCTACATCGAGGGATCCTTTTTGCTTAGTTATTCTGCTTCGATGGAGGGTTTTCTTTGTTGAGGGTTTTCTTTTGGCTGTGAATAGATTATCTCAGCAAAACTGTTCATCAAATATAGTGGAAGAGGTGCCTCTACGTCTCACCCTCCATCTTCTGGCTGGTATTTTGCATTCCTGATAGTGGTTCGAACCTCAGCGTCGATCCAGAGAGCTTATCCTCTGCGAAATCCAGGTAACGCATCCATTCTATGTACTAGTTCACGATTTTTCTCTCTGAACTCTATCATAGTTTACTTGCCATGAAATTTTATCTTAAATTGTTTTTCTTTGGTTGATTTTAGCCACCCTTTTCGGAATGGAACACCAAGTTCATTCTTACAGGTATAGTGATTCTATTAAGAGTTTTCTAATAATTTGTTGCGCTTCCCTACAAAGCAATCTTGCATGGAGTTCTTGATTATTTACATAGAAACTTATGTTTTTATGTCGCTTGCAAGTGCGTTTCTAAATTAGAATGGCACGTTTCCTTGCAATGCATCGATTTTGTTCCATCAGTCTATCCAAGTTCTGAAATATCGTGCTCGACTCCCACCTAGTATGCTCTTAAGGACTACAAGAGGTGGCATAGATGTATTTCTCCGCATGCACTATCCCCGCTTCCTGGAATGGAGGCTTCTTCCCAAAAGTAGTTTAACGACTTCTCTAATGAACATAATTTTTGTATAGTTATATGATAATCATTCTGACTTTCACTCACATGAATACTCATAAATGTTTAAGCAGTATTATCTTTAAGAGAATACAGATATTTTTACTTGTTATAGATAATTTCAAACCTTCGGCTTTCTAGGTTTAGCTAATTTTACTTGTATTGCGAGAATATTTAAGTTTCTATTTTGTAAAGATGGTCTCTTAAAACAGTTTTGTTCCTGTCTTTTAGTTAGGTTAATAGAACTACAATTTTGTCCCATATTTTCTCCAATATGTGAATATATTGCTCACAGTGTTATGCTCCCAAATTTTTGGTATCTATTTTAATGCATTTTCTGCTTCTTTCCTCACCAAATTGTTTTTGGTCGAGGGTTATGTTAATAAAGAGTCCCATTATTTTCATTACTGTTAATTGAATATGAATATTTCTCTGTGATTCCACTGTTATATGAATATGAATATTTCTCTGTTATTTCATTATTATATGAATATGAATATTTCTCTGTTATTTCACTGTTATATATGACTATGAAGATTTCTCTGTTATTTCACTGTTATCTGAATATGAAGATTTCTCTATTATTTTTACTGTGCGGAATTTATATTTGTTTTTCGGGTGTCCGGACCGCCAAACTACTCCATCCGAGTATAGATACCAAGGTTAATGATGATTGCTGGGTTGGGGTCTCCTGCACCCAGTACCAAAGGTTACCCCGACTCAATTTATGATACAGTAACATTTTCAGTTGAATTTCTTTTCTTGCACAGTAGTATAACTCTTCTATGTTCGCTTATCTCTTCATATTACATTTCTTGGTTGAGGTTATTATTACATGGATTCTATTAATTTAAAAGAATCTTTATAGTAAAATTCATGGTACATTTTAGAAATTTCACAATTTAGTTTGTTTAGTATGAGTATTTAATCTCCATACTCTCTTTATAACCTTCAGCCAATGATAAAAATGTCTGGAAGATAAAACTATAGAATCTACTAGAGTAGTTCACAACATCTTGCCTTAGTGTAGAGAGTATTATAATTTTCATAACTTTTCATTTCTAATAAAAAGAAATTATCCAACAGAATATAGCTTAAATATAAGTCTAAAACAAAAAGTTCCAACAGAGTAATATTATAACACAGTCTGTCTAAATATCTGTTTCTGTATATAATAAGTTAAAGAACAATAATTATTTTATGTCTAATAATAACAAATAGACATTCAATAATTAAGTCAGGCCGTGGTGTCCTCCCAACCAACAAGAGAGACAATTTTGCCATGCTCTTCCCCCGTGCTTCCACTAAAAGGTACTGGTTGACAGTAGATCTTCTGCTGTGACCTTAGGACTCCAATTCCAGTCAGTGCCAAAAAACTTTAGGAATTCCTGAGTATTTTTTCACTGGTCTCTTCCAGCTCACTCTTCCTTAATCCATGAACAGAACCCCCATTCCTAACTGGTATGAGTCTGTTATCCTAGAGGAGCACGCAACCGTTCAATTGTACCCAACCACCTTTCAGTTCTTGGAAAACATTTACCATCAAACCTTTTACTTTTAATTTCTATAAATAATTTTATTATTCATAATTAAAAAGACGGAAAATAACTTCTCTAGCAAAATAATAATTGTCTCAGTTTTATCCTTAAACAATATTAAAAATTATTTTAACTAGTTAACAACTAGTTAGGAGTAAATGCAATGGAGTTGTCAATGATGATGATGGTTGACAATGAAATTCATTTGGGAAGGAGTTTATATTGATTATAATTTTTTGTGTCCAATAGCATGGTGCAAAGTCCATGCAATTCAATTCAATTTAAAGTTAATGAAACAAAAATTAACAATTATTTTTGTAAAATAAAAGTTACTAATTATGTTGATAGGTAGGTATATTTTGGAATAAGGTTTTTAAAAGCTTGATTAAATTATTAATAATTATTATGTAGATGGTTGCAACTTAATCTCCATAGAACATTTTAGCATATTCATAGTACTATCGATAATTAAAAATTGAGATTTACCTTCAAAGTAGTTATGTAAATTTTCTCATTTTAATAAAAAAAAAAATTATTAAAATGTTATATAAACAAGTCTAATATGAAATAAGTTATGAATTTTTGGCATGTGGTATTGATAAGTGATTGTTTCACCCATAGTATTATAACAAAGCCTATTTACAAATCAAAAATCACCATATTAAAGAGAAAATAAATCTTCATGTTTAAGAATCTTGTTTCATGTTATATATATATATATATATATATATATATATATATATATATATATATATATTCTTTTAATAATTAATAATAATAATAACAATTATTTAAAATAAAGAAATAAATTAATTAAATTATATAACTATTTTAAATTTAGTAATATGACATCTAAATATTTTAGTATTTATTATAAATGAATGTCTTTAATCATTTAACAATTATTTAATTTATATTCTTTAATATTTATTATGAATGGATGTATTTAACCATTTAACAATCATTTCATTTATATCAAGAATTAGACTATTTTTTGAAATATAATTTTTTTCTAAACTGAAAATTTTTAAAATCAACCAGATAGTAAGAAAACGCCTTTGATTTTAACTATGGACTTCCCATCTCATACTCAATTGCAAAAACTAAGCAAAAACTAATTAAGATTAGGTTGATTTTTTAAATCAAGTTTTAATTAAGATTTCTTTGATTGACTTTTTATTTATTTATTTATATGCCCATCTCATACTCAAATGCAAGGACTAATTAATATTTTTTTAATGGAGTATACTTGTAAATTAAAATTGAGTTTTAATTAATATTTGTTTAATTAGAATAATTTTATATTTATTTGATCATAATTTTTTGATCAACCAACTCTTTATTTTTGTATTTCTGGTAAGAAAAGATAAATATATGCATATGTTTTAATTTATTTTAATTTTCAGTAATATAAAATATTATATTTAAAATGTTATTTTTCTACTAAAATAAAATTCATAAAAGTTAAATATAAATTTAATATTTTTTCATAAAATTGGTTAAAATGGATTTAGATTTTAAAATCTAACTACAAAAGCCCATGTTTATATTTCTATAAATTAAATAAGATGAAGAAAAACAATTTAAGGGCATTTGTAAAATATAAACAAATTTATATTTAAAATTTGAATGACTAGACAGTATTTCATCGTATGGATACTTATAATTACAAGCCCCCGCCCCAATAAAATACCAACCACCATTAAAAAAAATAGGATAAATAATTGAGGGCGTTTCTGCTTTAAAAATGGACTGAAATGAATTTAAAATACAAAACATATTTATCCTTAAAAAATTAAATGAGAAAACAGTATTTGATTTTATGAATATTAGGATGAATTAATTACAGAAGAGCAGCATAAACTTTAATTTTAAGCAGCCATCCGTAGTCGTCCTCCAACTAAATAAACCTAGATTTATCTGTGATCTTTAAATGACCCATCGAGTAGTACACTCAGTGAGGATCAGAAGTACAATGATAAGCGAAAATACATAGGCTGATTTTCACCTTGCCTCTAAAGTCCGCGATGAAGATCGACAACTGCGGGATCGATATCGGAGGCCGTCGAGAAAGAAGTTGATGTACTGCTTGATGTTTCGTCAGAGGCAGATGCGCCACCGTGATCCAGATCAATGAAAGCCGGCGTCGCGGGCGAAGGAAGATATTCTCTCTCATTCGTCAGCATCGACACCACCCGACACATTGAAGGCCTCAACGACGCAGCTGCTTGAGTGCACAGAAGACCAATCTTGATCACTCTAATCCCTTCCTCCCATGAATAACTACCCTCCAACGAGGAATCCATAATTTCTAAAGCTCTTTTTTTTTTTTTCAGAAGAAAAAAACGCTGTTATATATTAATATAAAACAGTACATAATCCAATACATCTCAAGCATGTATAAAAATACAGCGAGATAGACAACCATAGGCAGCCAGAAGATGGCTACAACAACATAGAACGTAACCGTCCATTTCAAAATGCTCAGCTATAGAAGCGAATAATTTCTAAAGCTCTATCTGCGTTATACAGTCTCCATGCCTGGTAATTGAGTACCAATGTCAACAAAACATAGAGATTTAGTTAGAAAGGCTCCATACATCTATGGACATGTTTGAAAATATCTACTTCAGAGATGAGATCCACATTAGCCCTACTCGTTCGATGAGAAATTCGGTCTCTTGAGGCAAACTCTGGTTCTTTCTTCCGTTGATAATCTCAAGTACAAGCACTCCAAAGCTGAATACATCTGCTTTCTTTGTTAGCTGTCCACGGTACGCGTACTCAGGCGATATGTAACCGCTGCACAATAGTGTGTACAATGAAATATCCATATCTTGATTCTTAACCCTCTCAAATTTTTTATATGAACGATACTGAGGATGGATACTTACAATGTTCCTGTGACTTTAGTGCTGACATGGGTTTTATCGTTATCAAAATGCTCGGCTAAACCAAAGTCCGTTATTTTGGGTTTGTATTTATGATCGAGTAAAATATTGCTTGCTTTAATATCTCTATGAATGATTCGAATTTCAGATTCTTCGTGAAGATAAGCCAGTCCACGTGCAGTTCCAACTATGATGTCATACCTCTGTCTCCAATTGAGTAAATGGCTTTTTTTTACATCTACAAAACATAAACTGAAAACATGAGCAAGGTGCAAACACAATCTCAATACTTCAACAAATCCGGATCTGTGCAGCCAATAAAGAGGGATAAGCTACCGAATATAAAATTGTCGAGGCTACCGTTCTGGAGATACTGGTAAACTAGCAGCCTTTCCGAATTTAGCACCGAGCAACCAAGCAGCTTCACTAGGTTCTTGTGCTGAATACGACTAATCAAATTTATTTCATTCAGAAATACCACATGTCCTTGTCTTGAACCTATTTTCAACCGTTTCACTGCAACCTCTCAGCCATCTTGTAGATCCCCCTGTCAATCAATAAACGTTATGGCACCTCAAAAATATTTCTGAGTTTTTTCCATTAACAATGGGACCTCCTTTAAAGTAAGTTAAATTGGATTTAACACTAAATGCTAACCTTATATACGGAGCCAAAACCACCTTCGCCGAGCTTTTTCTTCGCGTTAAAATTAGATGTAGCCTTTCTCAAAGTATTGTATTTGAAAATAAGTTCTGGATTCGGTGTACTTACAGGCAAAATAATTTTTCCTTTGTCGTCTGCAAAAATAATTGCGGGGCGTTTAATTAACTTGAGGTAAAGAAGTGGGAAAACAGTTCATAGTATAGAAGCTAAAGAGAACAATACACTGAATATTTAGCAACTTCAAGACCTCCAGTTCGACAAAGATATTCGAGGTGTTTCTGACAAGAGGAAGATTTCCATCTGCAGAGAGATGTGGCTGCAATCAATCCAGCAATAGACGCTACTACGCCCAGGGTTATCCGAAGCACGTTAGATCTTCCTGCTTCATAGACAATTGGCATTGTTTTATCTCACGAAAATAAAATCTTTATGTAACCGCCATTATATTCTTGATAGTAATTATAAACTTTATGTAACTAGCTGCGTTTTATTTCACAAAAATGAAATAAAGCTCGGACCGCAAATAGCAGTTCACTGATGCGAATTGTGACCCAACAGTTCGAGCTGTGCAATTGTCATATATTTAGGACAATGCAAACTGTAAGCACGCCTCGCAGTCTTTTCTGGACAGAGCTCTCCAACACTGCGCCAAGCTGTAGATACGATCTGTCGAATTAAAAGGCAGAACTTCCTCCTCGGCAGCAAAAAGATTGTGACTCTTGGCAGCTTTATAGAGAACATTTTGGAGCAGGGCTCTAATAGTGATTGTGAACTCTGGCTGACTGTTTTCGCCACTGTTGCACCCAACATAGTATTTTGAGCTCTCACTAAAATTGTTGGAAAAATTATGATTGTCGTAACTGTTGAAATATTAAAGTTCTTGCTGTGCCCTTGGAGCAGAAGAAAGAGTACAGCAGCAGCAGCAAAGATTGAGTGCGCAGCGCAGTGCAATAAAGAAGAATAGAAGAATGTAAGGAAGAATTAAATTTTGACATGGGCGGAGTCATTTCAGCAGAAGAATGAAGAATTTCATAGTTCAAGTCTACGGAGGAGCAGAAGTTATTAAAGACGGTCATTTCGGGCCTTAAAGCCCTCAACAACCAAAATGAATGAAAATGTGTTTAAAACAGCGGAAAGACTTAAGTTATGAAGAGGCCGAACAAGTGGTCTCTACCACTTAAGCGGTAGAGCACAAATCACAAAACGTAGTTTTGAAAGACGAGTGTCTTGTTGATGTGGATTATTTGTGCGATCGTCGCGCCATCGCACGATCGCACAACCGCATGTCATATGTATGTTCCGCCATTTGAACTGTATGCAATGCGATTGTTGCGACATCGCAACATCGCATATTGCAATATCGCAAGTCGCACTCTGCCATATATATATATATGTGTGTGTGTGTGTGTGTGTGTGTGTGTGTGTGTTTTGAATCGCTGATGGTTGTGATGCGATCATCGCATATCGCACCATTGCATTTTTTTTTATTCCGTCGCATATGTTACATCGCAATGTCGCATATCGCAAAGTTCTGTTGTTCAACCGTTTCGCTATATCGCACATCGCAAAATAGCCGACTACGATGTGGTCCCCACTCGTATGTCGCACCAATGTTAAATTGTATTGTTGCGCAAAGGTTTTTCATTGTATTTGGTTTATTTCTTTTGTTTTGGTTTTGTTCCCGCCGCACCTTTTATAAAGGTGGAAAAGGCCCGAGTGCCATAAGAATGTATTATTTTATTTCTGTTTAGCACAGCATCGCGGAAAGAAGAAAAACACAGCAGTGTTGGGTTTATGAGACAGAGAGTTTTTCTTTACAAAGACAGAGAGTTGTTTTAGAGCACTGCGTCTGTAGCAGTCTTATTCTGTGAATCCCTCCATTGAGGAAGACTTTTGTAACAGTTTTTTTTTTAAGTTCTGTTAATGAAATAGAAAGCATTTTTCATGCCATCTCTGTCTGAAAGAAAATTTTAGTTTTTAACTTCTCTGTGTTGTAGAGGGGAGTTTATTCTCTCCATTTCTATTGCTTGGAATTTCCAAAATTCCAACATGGTATCAAAGCTAGTTCAGGCTCTTTGAAACTTTCAAAAAAGCTGAAGAAGAAGAAGACTTGTTGCAGCGTTTTCTCCAGCAGTGTGAAAGCCCAACAGAGGTCAAAGTTCAGGTATTTCTCAAAGAAAACAGAGTTGTTGTTTTATGTTTAAAGGAGTTTGTTCTTTTAGAAAAGGAAAGACAGTTCGTTTAAGATTCAGAGTTCAGTTTAAGAGCAATGTCTGGACCAAGCACTGGAATGAACATTGGAAATGTTCAGCTTCCATAATTTAATGGAAAGAACTATGATTATTGGGCCATTACCATGAGAACCCTGTTTGTCTCACAAGACTTATGGGAATTTGTAGAAGATGGTTTTGTTGAACCAGCTGATGAGCAGGCTTTTAATGCCTTAACTCAAGCAGAGAAGGATTTATTGAAGAACAATAGAAAGAAGGATGCTAAGGCCCTCTTTTATTTGTATCAGGCAGTAAATGAGAGTGTGTTTCCAAGGATAGCAGCAGCTAAGAGATCCAAGGAAGCATGGGAAACTCTGAAAGTAGCCTATCAAGTCATGGAGAAAGTTAAGACATCAAAACTTCAGTTGCTGAGAAGATATTTTGAAACTCTTTGCATGAAAGAATCAGATAATGTAGACACATTTTTTACACATGTGATTGGGATTGTAAATCAGATAAGATCCCATGGAGAAACTTTGGAAGAGAGAAAAATCGTGGAGAAACTTTTGAGATGCTTACCCTCAAAGTTTGATGTTATTGTTACCACCATAGAAGATAAAAAAGATCTCTCACTATTCACAGTGGATGAACTTCATGCCTCACTAATAACTCATGAACAGAGATTGAGCAGAGATGAACATTCATCTCTTGAACACGCCTTCAAGACCCAGATGCCTTCAGGAAGAGGAAGAGGTCGAGGAAAATGAAGAGGAAGAGGCAAAAGCCAGAAAAGAGGTGGAAGGAACAACCCTTCACATTCACATGGAAGGAGCAACAGTCAAAGTTAGAGCCACGGAGAATGCAACAGCCGGCAAGGTGGACATCCACACCAACATGCTCATGGACAAAGGTATGACAAATCCAATGTCCAATGTCATTATTGCAAGAAATATGGGCACTATGCCAATGAATGTAGAAAGAAGCAAAGTGACATGAAAAACAAGCAGAATGCTAATGTAGCAAAAGAGGAAAAGAACCCAAGTAATGTGTTGTTAGCTTGTAATGTAGCACAAGATAGAGAAGATGATGTTTGGTTCTTCGATTCAGGATGTAGCAATCATATGACTGGCAACAGCGCAATGTTTGCCAATCTAAATGAAGAAGTAAAATCTGAAGTGACCACAGGGACTGATACTAAGATCTCTGTCAAAGGAAAAGGCAGAGTTAGTATTCGAGCCAGAAAGGGTGAACAGAAATTTGTCCCTGATGTGTATTATGTTCCAGGTTTGAAATGTAATTTTTTGAGCGTTGGGCAGCTCATAAACAAAGGTTACAATGTAATTTTCAAAGATGATGTGTGCACAATAAAAGATATACCTCCAAGCAAGAAAATTATTGCTGAAATTCAAATGACCAGCAATAGAATGTTTCCACTCAAGCTCAATATTGACTTGAAGGGAAAAGGAAAGAGTATAGTAGCTGTAACACAAGAAGCCTTTCAGAAGGAAGAGAAAGATGAAAATTGGTTATGGCACTTGAGATTTGGACATCTCAATTTCAGAGGATTAAATTTGTTGCACAGAAAAGGAATGGTAAGAGGTTTACCATTGATTGAGAAGCCTGACAGCCTATGTGAAGGCTGCATCTTGGGAAAGCAACACAGAGAAAATTTTCCTTTAGGGAAAAGCATAAGGGCTAAAGCACCCTTAGAAATAATTCATTTAGATTTATGTGGACCGATGCAGACAGCATCAGTTTCAGGCAGCAATGACATGCTAACCTTCATAGATGATTTCACAAGAAAAGTGTGGGTTTATTTTCTGAAATATAAGAGCGAATTTTTTCAGAAATTTTGCCACTTTAAATCTCTTGTAGAGAAACAGAGTGGGAAGTACTTTAAAGTCCTCAGAACTGATAGAGGAGGAGAATACATATCAAAATAATTTATGCGTTTTTGCAGAGAGAACAGCATACAGAAGCAGTTTACCACAAGGTACACACCGCAATAGAATGGAGTTGTTGAAAGAAAGAATCGAACCATAATGGAAATGGTGAGAAGTATGCTGAAGGCAAAGCATTTTCCGAATGAGTATTGAGCAGAAGCAGAAAACTATGCTGTGTACATTTTAAATAGATGCCCCACAAAAGCTGTGATGAATAAAGTTCCAGAAGAAGCATGGAGTGGCAGAAAAAAGGGAGTCACCCACATGAGAGTTTTTGGATGCATGGCATATGTACACATTCCTGACAAGTTAAGGAAGAAATTGGATAGTAAAGGGGAGAAGTGCATTTTCCTTGGATACTGTGAAGATTCCAAAGGATACAGATTGTATAACCCATCCACAAAGAAGTTTGTGATAAGCAGAGATGTGCAATTCATTGAAGAGGAAACATGGGATGGAAGCATTGAGAAAACGGTCAATGTTAAAAGTTGTTTATCTCATGATGAAGATGAGGAAGATGTAGTTGAAATTAACAACTCATTGGTAGCGCAACCTCCACCAACACAAGGATAGCAAGGGACACCTCAAGCAGCAGCGAAAACACCCTTGAGAAGAAGCGGCAGTGGTTCACCCAGCACACCACATGGAGCAGGATCGAGTGCTTCATCAAGCACAACTACACCAAGTGAAAGCGGAACAAGATTCAGAAGCCTTAGAGAAATTTATGAGCAAGGAGAAGCAAATGAAGGTATGAATTCCCTATTTGCTTTGTATTGTCAAGTTGATGATCCTATTCATTTTGAAGATGTTGTTAAAGATAGAAAATGGATAGAAGCTATGGATGATGAAATTAAAGCCATAGAGAAGAACAAAACATGGGAGTTGGTTGATCTCCCAGAAGGTAAAGAAGTCATTGGAGTTAAATGGGTCTATAAGACCAAGAGCAATGCTGAAGGAAAAATAGAGACACACAAGGCCAGACTTGTTGTCAAAGGATATAAGCAGAAGCATGGGATTGATTATGAAGAAACTTTTGCACCAGTTGCAAGAATGGAGACAGTGAGAGCAGTGTTGTCCATAGCAGCACAAAACAAATGGAAAGTATATCAGATGGATGTAAAATCTGCATTTTTAAATGGAGTATTAATGGAAGAGGTATATGTGGAACAACCTCTCAGATATGAGAAGAAAGGCTAAGAGCATAAGGTCTGCAGATTGAAGAAAGCTCTTTATGGGCTGAAGCAAGCACCAAGAGCATGGTACAGTAGGATAGATTCCTATCTACTGGAAAATAGATTTAAAAAGTGTGAGGGAGAACCCACCCTCTACATCAAAGAAAAAGATGGTAAGATGTTAATTGTTGTTTTATATGTTGATGATTTAATATTTACAGGTAATGATGATTACCTTGTTGAGAATTTTAAAATAGTCATGAAAGATGAATTTGAAATGACTGACATGGGTTTGTTGAGATACTTCTTGGGAATAGAAGTAGAGTAAGGTGAAAAAGGGATTTTTATATCTCAAGCAAAGTATGTGAACCAAGTTTTAGAAAGATTTAATATGCAGCAGTGCAAAGCTGCAATTACTCCCACAGTAATGGGATTGAAGTTGAGTAAAGATGACAGCGGTAAGGATTTTGATCCAAGTTTGTATAAAAGCATAGTTGGCAGCCTCATGTATTTGACTGCAACTAGGCCGGATATTATGCATGTTGTTAGTTTAATTTCCAGATTTATGGAAAAGCCAAAAGAAGCACATTGGCAAGCAGCAAAGAGAATTCTGAGGTATGTGAAAGGAACAAAAAGGTATGGTATTTTATATACTGCTTCAGAAAATTTAGAATTAGTTGGATATACTGACAGCGATTGGGCTGGAAGTGTAGATGATCGGAAGAGCACTTCCGGTTATGTTTTTCATATGGGTTCAGGAGCCATTTCATGGGCTTCTAAGAAACAGCCGATTGTAGCATTATCTACTGCAGAAGCAGAGTATGTGGCAGCTACAGCAGCAGCGTGTCAAGCAGTTTGGATTAGAAGAATGTTGAGAAGTCTATGTCAAGAACAGGGAAAAGGGATAGTGATTTATTGTGACAATAGCTCAGCTATTGCATTGTCAAAGAATTATGTGTTTCATAAAAGAACAAAGCACATAGACACAAAATTTCATTATATCAGAGAATTGGTGAACAATGGAGAAATTTTTTTACAACATTGTAAAACAAAGGAGCGATATGCAGATATTTTAACAAAACCATTAGCACATAAGACCTTTGAATTTCTAAGAAAATGTTTGGGTATGATTGATAACCCAGCAGCTGACTTTAAGGGGGAGTGCTGAAATATTAAAGTCACCTGCCGTGCCCTTTGAGCAGAAGAAAGAGTACAACAGCAGCAGTAGTAGAGATTGAGTGCGTAGCGCCGTGCAATAAAGAAGAATGGAAGAATGTAAGGAAGAATTAAATTTTTACATGGGCGGAGTCATTTCAGTAGAAGAATGAAGAATTTCATAGTTCAAGTCTACGAAGGAGCAAAAGTTATTAAAGACGGTCATTTCGGGCCTTAAAGCCCTCAACAACCAAAATGAATGAAAATGTGTTTAAAACAGTGGAAAGACTTAAGTTATGAAGAGGCTGGACAAGTGGTCCCTACCACTTAAGCGGTAGAGCGCAAATCGCAAAGCACAGTTTTGAAAGACGAGTGTCTTGTTGATGTGGATTATTTGCGATGTGCGATCGTCGCACCATCGCACGATCGCACAACCGCATGTCATATGTATGTTCCGTCGTTTGAGCTGTATGCGATGCGATTGTTGCAACATTGCAACATCGCATATCGCAATATCGCAAGTCGCACTCCGCCATATATATATATGTGTATGTGTGTGTGTGTGTGTGTGTGTGTGTGTGTGTGTGTGTGTGTTTTGAATCTCCGATGGTTGCAATGCGATCATCGCATATCGCACCATCGCATTTTTGTTTTATTCCGCCGCATATGTTACATTGCAATGTCACATATCGCAAAGTTTTGTTGTTCCACCGTTCCGCCATATAGCACATCGCAAAATAGCCGACTACGATGTGGTCCCCACTCGTACATCGCACCAATGTTAAATTGTATTGTTGCGCAAAGGTTTTTCATTGTATTTGGTTCATTTCTTTTGTTTTGGTTTTGTTCCCGCCGCGCCTTATATAAAGGTGGAAAAGGCTCGAGTGCCATAAGAATGTATTATTTTATTTCTGTTTAGCACAGCTGCGCGGAAAGAAGAAAAACACAACAGTGTTGGGTTTATGAGACAGAGAGTTTTGCTTTACAGAGACAGAGAGTTGTTTTAGAGCACTGCGTCTGTAGCAGTCTTATTCTGTGAATCCCTCCATTGAGGAAGACTTTTGTAACCGTTTTTTTTTTAAGTTCTGTTAATGAAATAGAAAGCATTTTTCATGCCATCTCTGTCTGAAAGCAAATTTTAGTTTTTACCTTCTCTGTGTTGTAGAGGGGAGTTTATTCTCTCCATTTCTATTGCTTGGAATTTCCAAAATTCCAACAGTAACGTAAGAAGCAGCCATCTAGTATAATAGATGCAGAAATTTTGTTGCATCCATTACTGCCGGATATGATAGTGGTACTCGCAGTGGCCACGCACTGTTTGCAATCGGAGGAGTTTAAATCTCTCCTCATTGAGCAACCGCATAAACCATACTATGGCTATTTTCCCTCTCATCAGCACTACTTGTATCGTATCCGATCGTAGAAACGCGTCCCACCAGTGAGTCGATAACCTGGTCTAGATTACTGTGGAAGGCACTACCATTAGAATATTCGCTATTCTCACAAAACTTCACGACGAAATTACTGTAGGGATCAGCTGCTGAGAGGGGAGTAAGTATACACAAACTTACGATAAGTAAGATGGTATTGATGAATTGTTTTATCATCATGGCCATCTGCTGGGCATCAGCGTGACGCTTTGCCATATACTAAATTAGTGAGTGGTGCTGCTTCGACAATGGCGATGGAAAATTCGAGTTACACCATTCATTTGCAGTTTGGTATTAGACAGCCCCTTCAGCGTCGTTGGGAAAGTTTCCTGATCTGATAAATTATTTAAATGTGGAAGTTTATTAGATAATTTACTTAAAAATTAGTTTAAGATTTAGATAGGAAATGTTATTTTCCTAAAAGATGATGTTTCATGTGTATTGCTATGTTGAGGAATTTTAATTATCTTTATTTCTGATCATGGTTCATGTTTATTGCACGAGGAATATATATATATATATATATATATAATGATTTTTGTTATTTATTTTTTATTGAAATTATTCTTTTTTATTATTTAAATTATTTTTTTAAATATATAAATAAATTTGATATTTTAAAATTGTTTTAGAATTTATTTTATTTTTAATTTTAAAAAAATATTATCAAATATCAATTTTGTCAAAATGATAATTATTATTAAATCAATTATTTTATATTATATATTAATAATTAACATTGAAATATTTTATTTATATTATTTAACCTTTGTTAAAATTATAATTATTATTAGATCAATTATTTTATATTATATATAAATAATTAATATTAAAATATTTTATTTAACATTTTCTTATTTTATAAACATAGTTTACAAAAATTATTTCATTATTCATTTGAATAAGGTTGGGATAAATTATGTTGTCATTTAAAAATATACAAATAAATCTAATATATTTGTATTCTGTATCGATCTAGTAATTTAAATTTATCATTTAAATATATTTTCCCAAAGTTTTATTAAAACTGATTGAAAATATAAAAAATAGGACAAAACCTTCAAATATAAATATTAAATAACCAATAGGAAGGTTTATCGACGCATGGTGCATGAATCATCGATTCATGCTCGCTCGCTCCTCGCTTCTGTTGACTGCAAACTACGCGTTGAAATATTGATGAGCTCAGTAGTGAGTATGCTTAAATGAAAAATGAAAGCTTGAAAATTTGATCCTCATCCACTAATCTAAGGAGGCGACGTATTGATGATCTCACTAATGAGCATCGGATTAAAATTTCAATATCGAGTAATTCAAGCGGGCATTTTTTCTTTGGAAATATGGATTACATTTATCAAATTTTTAGGATTTTGCTTTTTTTCCTTTGGAAATATGGATTATATTTATCAAATTTTCAGGATTTTGCATTTTTTTGGGATAACGATGGTAAATCCATTTCCAAAATAAAAAATCCTATTTAAACAATCAAAAGATCAAATTTCTCAAAAATTTCCTAGCCAAAAAAATTCTCAAACTAACCAAAATTTTCACCTAATTAAACAAAGCCATTTATAATTAATTTTATAGGATATCCTTGTTTGACTATTAATATATAAGATGTTTGTGGCAATACGTTACTTCTAATGCAGCTGTTTAATGATAGTGGTAATACCGTTGCTTAAAAAAAATTATTATAAATTATTATAAATTTTATTATTATAATTATTATAATTTTATAGTGCTAAAATAATTTTTATATAAATATGTATAATTTATCATTTTATTAAATAAAAAAATTATAATTTAATTATTATTTTTTCTTTTCATTTTAATTTTAATATATTCTTTTTATTCTAAATTAAAATAGAGTGTAAAATTTTAAAAATAATTTTTTTTACGAATGTATTTGATCACTTTCCTAGGTCAACAGATGTACTAATTAAGATCCATTTTTATTTAGATTTTTATAATTTTAAAAACTTTGAAAATTCTTGAGACATGGCTATTTTTAGAAATATAAGATAAAATACCACTTTACTAGCTAGACTCTTAGTTGTGAAGTTGGAATTAGTTATGGTTCAAAAAAGGGCAATTAAAAAAAAAAAAAAATTCAGGGATGGTTTTTCGTATGAGGATAATGACCATGATTGGAGAGAAATGGCATTATTGGAATATGTTTTTATAAACAAGATTGTGGGAGCGTGAAGTTAGAATTTGCTATGGTTCAAAAAAAGCTAGTGATACAAAAAAGGAAAAATTGTTCAATTTGTGAGATGATTTTTTCTATGAGGATAATGATTATGATGAGAGAGAAATGCCACATGAGTTAAATATTGTTTTATAAACAAGATTTTGGGATTTTGGGAGTGTGAAGTTAGAATCTCTTATGGTCTTAAAAAAGAAAGTGAAAAAAAAAAACCTTTCAATTTGAGAGATGATTTTTCCTAGGAGGATAATGGTCATGGTTGGAGAAAAATAGAATGAGAAAAATATTTTTTTATAAATAAGATTAAGAGAAAAAAATGAAATATGAAAATGCAACTAAGTTGCTAGTGAAAAATAAATAAATAAATAATTCTAACTATTTAAAGAAAGATGCTCCTAAAACTACAGAGGCAAAATTATAAAAATTATCAATTGTTTTTGTCACAAAAGAAGATAAAGATGGGACATTTATAGAAAAAGTATTCAACTATTTAAGGAAAGATGCTCCTAGCACTGAGGTGAAATTATGAAAATTATTAATTTTTTCCTATCACAAAATTTGTCAAGAGCTTGAGCGAAATTATTCTACATTATTTGTGATTCTGTGTTGAGTATATGAATTTCAAATTGTTTTATCATTGAAATAGAAATAAATATTAAAACCATAAATTATTAGTTATGGTTTTTTTTAAGAGAAAAGGAAAAAATATTTGTCTTTTAAGCAATGTCATAATTCACTTCATGAAATAATTGGTATAAGTGTTAAATTCTTTTATAGATTTTATTAGACATGAATGGATTATGGTTCTAGATGTTTTATGATTGAAAAGCTCTCTGTATGTAGAAGTATTAAGAAGAAAAACTGAATGTTATTTTCTTGGATCCTTACAATCCCTAAGTAATGGGATTTCTTTCTTGATGAGAAAAACAACTAATAAAGAAACCTAAAAATAAGAGCGTCAACTGCTCTTAACATATATATATATATGAATACATACGCGTAACTAAGAAAAAAAAAAGCCTTGCTATACAATCATACAATCATAATAGTGTATATTAAATGTTAAAAAATATATAATATGTAAACAAAAGAATGTATGGAAGATAGAGACAAGGTTAGTATATTTACATGCTAGTAATAAGAGTAAGGATTTTTGTACCAACCTAGGAATGCATGCAATCTTTGTCTTTTTAGTAATATTTTCCTGAATACATGTAATCTTTGACTATTTGGTAATAGCTTTGTGGAAAGTAATAGTAATAACTTTGTTTTACATTGTTACCCTATCATTCATTCATTCATATATATATATATATATATACCCAATTTTTATATGTGTATAAATACTTAACCAAATGTTAAGGAACTACATGATACAAAGAGATAACACTATAAAAACCCCATAAATAATTTCGATTTTGTCTATACATAAATGTAAAAGAAAGAGTATTATTCCCAAACCATTCCGATAAAAATATGTTATTGTTTTAGAAACTACATAATATATAAATAAGTAAGAATGTAAGAACCCATAAATAATTTTAAACACATCTATATGTAAATACAAAAAATGCAAAGAATGGAATATTATTCCCGAACCATTAGGATAAAAAGATCTTATTGTATTCCTAAGAAAATTTTTACATAAATTCAATATTTAGAATTAAAAATAATTATACATGAAGTTATTGCTATGGTTGTAGCCAAATCAAAAGAAGTACTACAACGTTTAAGTGATATGAAACCCTTAATAAATATATTCAAGTCATGTTTTTAGGCTACAACTATCTAACCCTAGGCCTATATGAATATATAAATAGAAAAAATGGCTCACTGTAGTAGCCCCTTTGCCTACATGAAATATTCCACCATAAATCAACTAGAATTTGCTAAGGCTCAAATGATAAAGGATTAAAGTGAGATAGTTGATGTAATCCTCCGAAGTAGAACCTGGAACAAAGACATTGTGCAAGAAATTAAATACGTGGATGATTCTGGTAGGTAAAAGAAGAAACCATGATAAATTCCTTTTCCATTGAACTTCCCAGTGCCAGTGCCAGAATGGAACAAACGTACAACATAATTGTTGTTAGAAACAATAGCTGAGGAAGAAGGAAAACCCCAAATAAATTTTTAAGAGAAAGGGTACTAGGATATGAACTAAATGTTTCTTGGAAGCGATGTCATGGTTAATTAACGGAAATCACCGGAAATGGAGAATTATCATGCTTAATAAGGTTCGAAGAACACAAAAAATAAGAAGAGAATAGTACTTGAATGACCTGAGAGGATGTAACATTGAAGCCATGAAACCTTGTAGTAACATGGCATGCGACAGAGGGAAAAATAAAATCCTTTCAAAGATAAGTGAATATAAACCAAATTAACCTAATTCAAAATTCATAAACAAAAAGAAAACCAGGAAAAAATTAATAAGCTGATGACAAATTTTTTAACAAAAAATAAGAAAAGAAAAACTTCGGAAGAAACCAAAAATTTTGATTATAGCATGGAATGTGAGAGCTTTTCTCTGTCGGTATCGATATGCGTAATAAGTAGTGAATAACCTTCATTCATTAACAAAATATATCACAGTAGCATGTTCAGGTGGAAACGAAAACCATGGTAAATTAAATTTCATTAGAATTGCAGAGCTTTTCTTAGAGGAACTGGGTGTGCAGGTGATGGAGGCTGCGGAGGAGGGAGAGGAGAGTAGTTATCCCAACTACTAGGTAACAAAACCCTACTGTCATATTCACAAGATTAATCTATACCATGCATGTCATTCCCCCATATGATTGGGGATGGGTTAATATGACAAGATTAATCTATACCATACATGTTCCTCCCCCACATGATTGGGGATGGGTTTACTCGATGTTTCTAGACCATGTGGTCTGTCATGTGAAGGGTAGAATTGTTGGAACCATCTCGGTAGCTATGCAAATACACCATAGAAAAAATTCCAACATAATATCAAGTGCTCATAAAAACAAACTTTGATAACACAGTGTGTACCGATTGCTACTTAATCAAGAAATTAATTAAAATACGACTCTCAAATTGGCTTTACTATGTATACAAAAATCATGGTAATGTCCTATTACTATGGCACGTCGACAAGAACACACTCTCCTTTATAAAGGGTATATGAAATTAAAATAAGAGCGGGTCCAAGTACCATGGATAATTCAAGAAGCTTTAAGTGTATTAATCCTTTAAAAAGGTAATAAACAATGTCTCCTCATATGAACAATTAACCTTAAATATGAATGACTCCTATTATGTTTATAGAGAAATGGACTAGAATAATAATAAAAAAATATTATATAACTAGTAATTACACCACATACACTAATCGCTGTAAAGGAAACACTTTAAGGCTCATCTTTTCGTCTTTGTTAGTTTTCTCTTTTTATAGGTTTTGAAATGTAATGAACTTTTAAAGAAATCACCATTTAGATTCAACTATTTAGAGAGTTTGAGGACATCTAATCACTATAATGGTTTAGATATGATCAATCCCCTCGAATTATAATCGATATCTATGGTTATGGTTATTCGTATAATAAAGTTTTAATTGGAATAATAATGTTCAAGAAAACAAATTGATGAGAGGAACTTTTTACAGCAAAAACCAAAATGGAACCCAAAGCCCAAACAAATCTATATTTTCAAAGGCATTTAATTCTGGCTTGGTGAAACCTTAACCAAACGAAATTAAAGAAATCACCACTTATATTCAACAATTTGGAGAGGTTGAGGACATCAGGATCACTATAATGGTTTTTTTAGCAATCATTCCACGACATTGGCGAGTCCTCCTATTCGATTATACCAGTTGCTTCATGACCACCAATTTGATCATGTTGGAATGAATGAAGAATTGAATTCCAATCAATATGGTTACATGAAAGCATCCAAAGGAGCATTAATACATAATGAAAGTAAATGTCCTGACACTACTAGAAAATACAACAATCTCTGGGTTTAGTCTTCCTAGGGTTAACTCACATTTTTGCTAAATGAAACTCTTTTATAAAATTTATTTTAAAGAGTAGACAATTGTATGATATTTTACCATTGATAGTATGTTCTATTATTCCTATTTCTTGCATTAGATTCATGGTGATTCCTACTACAATTTTTTTTCTACTGGAACAGACCAAGAAAGACTCGATATGCAGGCATGTTGTTGATCGTATATGTGTTGCTATCAGTCGCAGATACCTAGAGGTTGAACAATGTCGCAACAATGTTTTTTCTAGCTTCCAAATTTCTGCCCCTCAACAACACTCACACAATAGCTTCTAAAGCCCCCTGCTGCATATAAAACCGTGTTGTTTGGTTAAATAAAAAATCGGTTGAGATATGGAATCTATACAGTTTTTTTTAATCAAACGGTGTAAAATTATTCAATTGTCTAACATTTCATCGGATGGTTGCAGACTTGTACTCAAAGAGTGGCGCCTTAAGGCGTAATTTTTTTTTTAAAAGTTGGGTGTAAATTTGGGTGTTTTATTAACTTGAATAGGTAAATTTCGAGGCTATTACATATGGTATAAGAGCAACACATTGTAACATTATGGCATATCATATTAATCATGATTTTATTTTAAAAAAATAAACTCTTTGTTTTAGAAATATATAGAGTGAATAAGAGAATAAATTATGACACATCCGCTCGAAGGGATACACATGGGAGAAAAATTGATTTGGGTACATTTAAGAGATCCGGCAACACTTCCTATAATGGAATTATAGAATATTGTTAGAGATATGAGAATGAAGTTAATAAATATTCATGGAGAGAATTAGAAGTTACTTAAGGTTAGTGGTGAACAGGAATGTCTTATTGAGAATCTAATGGATAGATTAAATCCAAAAATTGTGGAACTAGTAGTGGATGTGGAAGACACGGAAGAAACGTATAAATGAAATCATTTGATAGTGTTGATGAGAGTAGAGATGGAAAATCTAAAAATGTGGAGGAATGTAGTTCAACTAAAATTCCTATGAATCAATGGAAGAAAATAAAATAGAGTTGCAAGGAGAATTCATGAATATTAAACCTACAACTTAAGATGAAGTTTCAGATCAAATAAGCATGGTTATTAAATATTAACTGATATTTTCAAGTTTATGATTATGCGAGTAATTTGAAGGCTAAATTAGCTACATATGAGCTATAGGGAAAAAAAAAATCTTATAGTGGGAAGGATTTAGTAATTTACATAATTTGAAAGATAATAGTATTAACTAGGAATATTTCAAAAAAAATCAAGGAAAAATACCTAACTAAGAGATATTATGACAATAAGGAAACAAAATTTCATGAATTCAAACTTGGCCAAATGATCATGGACGAACTAGTGATGAAATTTACTCACCTTTCAATATATGTACCTTATATTCGTGAAGAAAAAGTCAAGGTACAATGGTTCATTTGTTTCCTTTCTCTCTCATTTAAAGAGAAAATTGAATATGATAATCCAAAAAGACCGAAAGCAACAATTCAAAGAGAAAGAATATACTATTAGCAGTCTAAACAAAAAAAAATGAAAACAAAAAAATCTTGGCTCAATAAAAAGAAATACAAATTTGAATAGGGAGGAGAAGTAGTTAACTATACATCTTTAAAAAAATCTGGTAAGGGAAACCAATGTAAAAAATTCAACAAAAATTATAATCAGACATAAAAGAATCAGACTCAGACTCGATCTAAATAGATATACATGAAAATTAAAGGTTTCAATGGTAAGGAAAGATAACTATTAAAGTGCTATGGTTGTGGGGAGCCTCACTATTTTGTAGAAGTTCCCTTATAATACAAAATCTATTTAGAATCTATAAAATATTCAAGAACCTTCCCTAGTAAATAATGTGGCTAAGAGCATTCCCTATATTAACGTAGTAATGAAGGACCATTAAGTTGGACATCAAATCACCAAGGTGGAGATAGAAGGTAAAATTTTGAACCAACCTTTTTATGTTTTGATAGATCCTTTTTCCAATTTTATCTACATTAGTCACTATATAGTAGAAAAATGTAAATTAAATTAAGAAAAGTACAAAAAACAATTGTTGGTCTAGTTGGATACCAACACAAAGAGGAAGGTTAGTAATTGGGCGAAGCCTTCTCCTACTTAATTAAATGGAATTAAACCCATGATGAACCTGGACATTTTACCTTTGGGTCCGTATCATATACTAGTGGGGATATATTGGTTGGACGGACATAGAGAAATTGCCATTTTTCAGATAAAACTGTTACTTATACCATGGATAGTGGAGTGATACAATTTTAAAAGGTACAGTGAGACCAATTTATAATCAAGAGAGATATTCCTTCCAATTAAAAATTTGATCTAGAAAAGCGTGTGAGTTGTTTTCTATTGAAGTAGAGGGTCATTCACAAGGAACACAAAATAGAACCTTAGATGACCTAAAGTTGATTTGGGAATACAAAGAGTTGTTTCGAGATGAGATTCTCAGAATGCTACCAAAGAGATATATTTATTTTTTTATCGATATGGTACTGCGAGTCGCACCAATATGTAAACAACCTTATAGAAAGAGTGTGTTAGAATTGGATTTAAAAATGCAGCTTCAAGAATTATTAAATAAAGGGTATATCAGACCGAGTGTTTCACCATGGGGAGCACCAATTTTATTTCTTAAAAAGAGAATGATACATGTAGATTATGCATTGATTACAGGAAGTTGGATAAATTAAAAATTAAAATTAATTCCTAGAATCAATGATTTATTTGACCAAGTGAGAGGAGCCACTATCTTGTCTAAAATAGACTTGAGGTCTAGATAAAATTAATTAAGGATTAAAGATAAAAACATTCCTAAAAAAACTTTCAGAACTATATATGGGCACTATGAATCTACGGTAATTCTACTTTGACTTATGGATGCACCAACTACCTTTGTGTTTAATGAAAAGCGTTTTTAGTAATTATCTAGATAGATTTTTATTAATATTTTTCAATGATAGTTTGATCTACTCTAAGACACTAGAGGAACCCAAACAACACTTAGAAATAATGTTGCAAAAACTTTGGGAATGTTAGCCGTATGCTAAATTAAGTAAGCATGAAGTTTACCATGATAAAATAGAGTACCTAGGACATGTAATTTCCAATGATGGGATAGTTGTAGATCCTGAAAAAGTAAAAGTCATTCTTAATTGGAAAATTCCTAAGCATGTGGTAGATGTTAGATTATTTATGGGTATGATGGGATATTATCTTATATTCATAGAGGGTTTCTCTAAATTGGCTTATCCCATAACTTCCCTACAGGAGAAGGGGGTTAGATTTGAATGGACACAAACATGTATAGAGAGTTTTGGGAAGTTGAATCAGCTTCTCATTGTTGTACACATGTTTTAAGTAGTTGAACCTGACAAATATTTTATAGTTTTTACTGATGCTTGTTTGGAAGGCTTAAGAATACTAATATAGAAAAATTATGTTGTATCTTAGGAATATAGAAAATTAAAAGGGCATGAAAAGGATTATGTGGTATATGACTTGGAATTATCTATAGTTATCCATGCACTTAGTATGTGTAATAATTATTTAATTGCTAATATTTTTACACTAATGTAATCCAGGTGGATGGCTTCCTTAAGTGAATATGACTTTGATATTAAGAATATTAAAGGAAAGGAAAATAAAGTGGCTACTGCCCTAAGTTGAAGCTTGAAGAATATCTGTGAGGTAACTGTAGGTAGTACTAAAAAAAATAAAAACAAAATATTTGGAATATAAAATTTATATTTAGATTTAGGTAAAGATGAAAGATAAAACTAATCAAGTAGAAAAAAAAGTGTAATTAATGAAAACGATTTGATAAGATTTAAGAAAATAATTTATGTCCCTAGTGTGCCCATGATCAAATAGTTAACTCTTAATGAATACCATAAAAGGACTTTCTTGCCTCACATAGGTTATTAGAAAATCATTTCAGCACTCAAAAAATAATTCTTTTGGCCTAGTATGGAAAAATAATTGGCAGTGTATTTGGAAAACTGATAATAATTTCAAAACTAAAGGTAGAACATCGACATAGTAGGGTTGTTGAACCCTTTCCTATACCAAAATCGAATTGAGGTAATTTCACTAGATTTTATCACCTGCTTACTTAGAACTAAAAGACAACATCATCAAATTATGATTGTAGTTGATAAATTAACAAAGGCTACTCATTTGATACCTGTTCAATCTATTTACAAATTTATTAATGTGGAAAAAATTTGTATGAAGGAAAATTTAAAATTACATGGAATATCGAAGACTGTTATATCTGACAAGGATGTGAAATTTACTTCCAACTTTTGAAAAAAGTAATTTATAGGAATGGGAAAGAAATGAACTTCAACATTTCATATCACCCATAGATAGAAGGGAAAATTAAAATGATCAATGAAATACTTGAAGGAATTCTATACATGTAAATAATGAATCGGTCCACTAAATGGGAATATTATTTACATTTATTTGAATTTTCCAGTAGCAATAGATATCATGCATCCCTCAAAATGAGTCCCTTGAAGGTTTTGTATGGGAGAATGTGTCATGCTCCCTTGATTTGGATTCAACCTAAAGATATGCTTTTTCCAATACCATATCTTTTGTAGGAAATGGAACAAATGTTGAAGAAATTAAAAAAAAAAACTCAAAGAAGCTCAGGATAGGAAGAAGAGTTACACATATTTAAAAATGACATATAAATAGATTCAAGTAGGGGAACATGTGTATCTTAAAGTTAAACTGAAAAACAGTACCATGAATTTTGGAATTTGTGTTATGTTAGGTGCTCCATTTTGTGGGGACATTTAAAATAATAGAACCAACTATAATTTCCAACCCACATGAAGGTTCATAATGTATTTCATGTGTCTTTAAAAAAAAAAAAAATCATGATCCTACTCATGTTCCTAATTTGAATGTTGTACAGGTCAATCCGAAAGGTGAGTTCGAGGTCAATCCTCTATAATATTACACTAAAGGGAAAATATACATAAAAATCAAGTCATCACAAAATTTCATGAATTGGAACTTGGCCAACTGGCCATGGATGAACTAGTGATGAAATTTAATCGCCTTTTGAGATATGTACCTTATATTTGTGAATAAAAAGCCAGGGTAAAATGGTTCATTTTTTTCCTTCCTCTCTCCTTTAAAGAGAAAATTGAATATGATATTCCAAAAATAATGGAACTAGTAGTTTGAAGAGAAAGAATATAATGTCAGCAGTCTAAAAAAAATTTGAAAACGAAAAATATTGGCTCAATAAAAAGAAAGACATGTTTAAATAGGGAGGTGTTGACGGTGATGGATCCGCTGAAATTCAGGGAATCTACCCATTATTAAGTCCCAACTAGACCTCACACCATTTGGTGCAGGAGTCCCAACAGTGGGGTATTTAATGATATGCCATAGATTACAAAACACATAGAGTGGTGTACGATGTCTTTGGCTAAAGAAAGTGTGTGACCCTATGGAAAGTCAATATGATGCATTAGCAAGTCTAAAAACAAATGGGGGAAGGAAGTGTACCCCTTGGAATCATGTAATAGTACACAAATTTAAAGGAACACACAAGTTGAAAATACATCACAAAAACTAACAAACATAATAGTCCACAAGTGAAAGGAGATAGATTAAAACATAAGCACACATTCAATGATATTCATACAAATAGAAATGAAATCATTTGTAAGCATATGCATAAGTTAAAAAACATACATCACAAACATAACTAGAAGAGTCCAACTACATATACAATATATGCATGATGACATGTCGGCTCTGATTATATTATAAGTGAAAGTTCCATTCATACATACAACATGAAGAACCACTTCCTCCAATAGTGGAACGTGAAGTCAGCAACACCTATTTGTCTCAAAGAAGTATACTCCCTCTACGGTACAGAGAATCCAAATTTGGCACAAAACACCCAATCCTTTTCTAAGCCTAAACCTGGCCAAAACCTTAGCTCCCAAAATCCCCTTACAAGAGTTATGAGGATGTATTTATAACGGAGAGGATTGAATCTTAGCATTTCACTCATATAATAAATATAAATAATATCACAATTTCCACCCATACCTATATAAGACAAAATAGGGTAGAGACAACTTGACAACCTAACAAAAAAAAATTATGACGCTGGTGCTGGGATGAACTAAAGTTGGGCATATTGGACTTGGTGTTTTTCAGTCAAGTACTCATACCAAGATTGGAACTATGTGATGGTCTCCCCAAACCACAAGATAATGTTAGGTTGGAATCAGACTCTTGCCTCGAAAGCATCTAAGTACAATCTCTTGGAACTGGTTTCTAGATCTTCTTCAATCAGGTGCATCATGGTTTTAATCTGAACTAGGCCACAATGTAAGTATGAAAGGTTTGTTTGTTGATCTCCATGTCCTCTAAGGTGGCCTCTTGCTCCAACTTCTTCGAGTACTTATCAATATCCCACCAGACTTGCTTCTTGTGTTTGGCCTTGGTGAGTACCAATTTATGGGATTTGATGGGCTCTCACCATGAAATCCAGGCTATCGTAGATCCTTCCATATGTTTCCTAAATTCTTTCGATGAATGAGGCAAATTTCTTATTATTCTGGATTAACATCCGAACTATAGCTTTCTATAACTCTGTGTGTGACTTTATCTTATTTATGACTTCAAGTGGCATGAACTTGTATCATATTTTCCACTCATGCACGACGGTGATGGAATTTTGTATATTCCTAAGGATCATGACAAACTCTTTTCTTTGTCATATAAATTAATTCAAGTGGACAAATGTCTTATGTACGGTTACCAACTCCTCATAAATATCCTGCATAGTGTCTCCAAGTGTGGATACTTTAGTAAGTATCATTGATCTTATCTCCTCACGGTAGACTTGTGCGGCCAGTGCAGTCTACGTTGTTGCATGGAGTTGTTCATTCTCTTGCTGAAGTGCCTGTATGTTCTGTGCTAACTTCTTATTCTTTAAAACCAAACAATAGTTTTTATATCTAGCTGCTCTTATAAAGACCCAACTATAATTTGCAATGGAATTCGAATTCCTATTAGTGTCTACCATGATCACCCTTTCTCTCATGAATGTAGGTGATGCATGATCATCCAGGAAATTATTTATTTTTCAATTCATCAAATGATATATTATACACCTCCATGACTGAATCATCATAAAGGGGAATCACCTCCCCTTCCACACTCAATGCTTGTTAAACGACTGGAGGTGTTAGATTTAGAGCAGTGGTCTGAGTTGTGCTAGGAGTCATGTCCACATCTTCATTAAGCGGCTCCAGTACCACTTCCATCTCTGTAGTTTCAATCAACTGTTAAATCTCTTGAGAAAACTCCTATTCTTGAATCTATTTGTTCACTATTTATTTTTCCGGCTAATCTTGTACATGTTCCTCAACCCATATAGGTTTCGTCTCTACCGCTGTGGCACCTTGTCTTTCTTCCTCTTCCTTCTTCTATCTTTTCTCTTTCTCTCTTATTCTAAGATCATTTTCTTTCTTCAACTCCTATTCTAATCTCTGTGCTCTCCACAATGATTCTTTTAAGGATTTATTCTCTCTCTTCATACAATCTGGTCTTTGCAACCTTTGTTACCAATTTTCTTCGATTACAAAAGCTACTTTTCTGGTAAGAGTATTTTCTTTCATCTTCCAGCTTCATTCCTCTTCTGTATGGCCTGCTACCATCCTCTTTCCTTTGTTACACACTATGCTGCTGCCTGTTGCTATTATTTTTTCCTGAAATGTTGCTGCCTGAGGGACAACTTGAGAAGTCCCAACCATACTTATCGTATCCCATTGTTGGGAAGAGTTATAAAAATTCTTCCATGGTTTCGCCTCCAACAACTGATATACCCTATTGACCCTATTGAAGTACAGTATTGCACAATGTTCTCTACAAACTTTCCTCGAATCATACGAATTGTAACTCTTGGTGCTAAACTCGAATTTGAACATGTATTTTTTTTACATCTATGACCTTTATATTCTTAATCTCATATAATATGATCTATAAAGGAAGAACTAGCCATGGTTCCTTCTTCATCCTATGTATTGTTGCTAAAATTTATGTGGAGAGGTGATAATCTATCTTTTTCATCACTAATTTTTTGATGGCATATCTGAGTAAAAGATGTGGCGGCTTCTACCTATCAAATAATATGATAAATTTACCATCCAATAAGGTGAACCAATCAGTGACCTATCATATCGGCTCCATAAATTCTTGTGACATGCAAGGTGTGTCCTCATGAAATATGAGCCTATAGAGCGGGATAATGAAATGATCAGTAAGTTGCTCCATGACTTTGATATGACTGCAATATGAGAGTAACTTGCAATAGATATGTATGGAAATGCTTTGAGTGTCCATGTCCATTTCATGCTCAGGAACTAGTTCTATGCACATATTTCATCCAGTAAGTATGCAAACATGTAGAAGTGTGATTGCTCACCCTTAGGTGGATTGTGAGATTTTGTCATATGGACTCTCATCTAATGAGGCAATAGGTTTGACCAATTGAATGACTTCCCCTCAGTCACTATCTGGTTCAACAAGAAATCACATCCCTCACTAAATGTCTTTTTATATGATTGGCCATAGATTCTGCAAGCTCGTATGACCAAAAGATGATCGGCTTTCCTAAGCCCTCTAGTCTTTTACATATGGGCAGTTATCTTTCTAAACTTGGTTGGCTCCTTCACCCAACACTTAATGATATATCTTGTATTTGTGTATTTGTGAGTGGAATAGAATAGTGATTCCATGTTCTTCACTAGCTCAAGAAGATGATACATATGTTTGAAGTCTGTTACTAGGAATGTAGAAAGCTTCTCCCTATTGGTTTTTTTCAATGTCATGGTTGTCACGTAAATGTTTGAAACAACCCATCTGATCACATCCACACATGGGAAGGCTAGATACCTAAATTAATCCTTGTAAATCCCTAACTGCATAATGTTGGGATACATCTGCCTATCCTCTAAGTCGATCTAAAATTCCTTGGTGAATTCATCCTTGATCTGTTGACATGTCAAATTATATTCTTTCTCTACGAACATCTATGATTCCAAGTAAAATAGCATGTTAGCTGGGACTTGCTGAACTTCTTCCCTAATATTGCTCTCCATGGTTTGCTTTGAGGCATCTCTCTTTGATGCCATTATGAAAGTGTTTGCTATAGAGATTCTCAACAAATGTTGTACCTATGGGATAGAAAAAACACCGATGGAAAAAAAAAATGTCAACTATAAGTGAAACAAATTCTAGGAGTTGCTCATGCAACACACGAGGAAAATAAAAGGAAGGACTGTGTAATTTTTGGTAGGAAAGGGGTCTGGCTGGTTAGGGAAACTATGGAATGTCCAGTCCTAGAAGCCAGTGATAAAGATTGTGGCTTGAAACTATCCAATGTGCATTTTAGCCCGGGAAGTGAGGATGGAGAGATTGCGCATTGTGCAGTCTCAGTGGCCAAGGTTGTCAGTTGAGTCCTGGAACTGCGCAATGCACACCGAGGACAGTTAGTACTGTGCATGTTATAAAATTATATATTAAAGAGCAATGGAACACATAAAATATGCAGAAACAAAAACATAGAAATAACATATAAAACAAGAGAGATACAGATATATGTGGTTCACCCAACTTGGGCTACATCCAAGCAAACAACGAGTCCTTTATTTTTATTTTCCAGCAAAATGAAGAGACACAACCTACATCAGATCCGATGTAAAATCATATACTCTCTCACACAATCCCCCTTTCTATTTCTCGCTTAGAATATATACACAATACACAACCGCAATACAATTCCCTCATACAACAGAGGGGTTTCTCTCTAAGGAAAAAACCCTAAATTATGTAGAAATTATATAACTTATGTGTTATTTGTCCAAGATTCTCCTGATCTCACACTATTTTAACTTCATGAAAAATACAGAATCTATTCCACCATTGATAATTTGCGGAAATTAAATCAAGATTGCAATGCACACATGAAACAATAAAAATTCACACACACTAACACAATTGTTTAACAGGAAAGCTTGAAGATGAAAACCCCAACTATCTATATATAATATATGTCATAGATATCATGTAACAATCCTCATACAAATCTGATCATATCAAGCTCTCAGTACAATACAATCTCTACACACTAATCAAGCCCAATCGTACAAATCCATGCACCAATCTTTGCCACTTGCTAGTCTGCCTCTACTGCGAAATCCTTGCTTAAGAATGGCTCTGAATGAGTTCTAATTGCTCCATCCTTACTCATGCAATCCTCATTGGCATCTCCACTGAGTTTTGGATGCAATCAATGCATCACTATAGTCACAACTGATAGTCAGACTTGCTCTTTCACCTATCTCTCCACTGGTCTCCACTGAAACTTCCATGCATTGTAGTTAACTGATGAATTCTTTAGTTGATTAATAAGTTATTATTTAGTGAATTAATTAACTAATTAATTCACACCACTCTCACTAGTGTATCAATCAGTTAAACTAGATACAACTAGCTCCACTGAGTCTAACTGAGTTAAACTAAATACAACTCCACCAACTACTTCTCCAACTCCACCAAAATCTGTCACATGAGTTCTAACTAAAGTCCTCTGTGAAATAGCTCCAGTAAACCCTCAGGAATAGCATAATTCCTACTGTCAGCTGTTGTGCCACATCTATGCACTTAATTGAAGTCCTCCAAGAGAATAAGATAATTTTTAGAGTCCAAATATTATTAAGAGCCAATAATATTCAACATATCTATATTTAGACTAGCAGTCTAAAAATAGACTCCGCCCAATATGTCTAAAAATACAAGTCCATATATTTTTCCAACTTGACCAATCATCCACAAATAACATCTTGTAACTCATGGAATATGATCGACATGTTGAAAAATAGACATAGTCTAAAAATAGACTTTGCACCAAAATAAGCCTGCTGGCCCACTTAGTGAAGGCGACTCTTTTCACTAAGCTCATCATCTTGTTGAATGTCAGCACTCCCTCTCAACAAGATAGGGATTATCTGCCACCCCGATCCTGTCTCTATGGTATTCGAATTTTCTCCTAGTGAGGGCCTTCATCAGAATATCTGCATCCTGATCCTCCGTAGGAATGTAAGAAAGCAATATGATCTTCCGCTGCACACAATCTCTGATATGATGGTACCGGATGTCAATATGTTTATATATATCATGAAATACCGGATTAACCAAGAGTTTAATGCAACTCTGATTATCACAATATATCATAGTGGGATCTAAATGAGAACCGAACAAACTGACCAGAATCTTCCTCATCCATATAGCCTCGCATGCAGCCAAACTTGCTGCCATGTACTCGGCCTCTGCTGAACTGAGTGCCACGGATCTTTGTTTCCAGCTGTACCAAGAAAATGTTGTAGATCCGATAGTGAAATCCCTCCAGATGTGCTCTTTCTGTCCGTTGAGCTTCATGCCCAATCTGCATCTGTGAAGCCATGCAGCTTCACCTCACCCGACTGTCTGTACCGCAATCCATACCCAGATGTGCCCCTGAGATACCTCAGGACATGCTTGCCTACCTTCCAAAAGAGCTTGGTAGGATTTACCATCACTTGTGAAAGTTGGTTCACCACATAGCATATGTCCGATCGTGTATTAACTAAATACATCAGTGAACCAACCAACTGTCGATAAACAGTGGCATCCAATACCTCTGCTGATGTAGCATCCTCTTTCCTCCAACCACCAGGAAGAGGACTGTCGATAGGCTTGTAGCCTTGCATGTGAAACTTCTCCAGTATCTCCCAAGCATACTTGCCTTGAGACACAAACATTTCACCTTTCCGCTGCCAAATTTCCAATCCCAGGAAATAATGAAGGAGGCCCAAGTCCTTCATCTCGAACTCCTTTGCAAGATCTGACTTGGATGAGTGTATCAACAGGTCATCACCTATTAGTATTTAATCATCTATGTAAAGTACAATGATCAAAAGCTTACCCTCCACCACAATATGGTATAGGTTTGGATCCGTCTCACTCTTGGCGAAACCAAATTTGGTGAAATAACTGTCTATCCATGTGTACCAAGCACGAGGTGCTTGTTTCAGCCCATACAATGCTCTTTTGATCCTGCACAAATGTGACTCACTACTGAAGATTTTGAATCCTTCAGGCTGCTCAATGTACATCTCCTCCTCAATGATTCCGTTGAGGAATGCACTTTTCACATCCATCTGATGAATGTGCCAACCCATCTGTGCTAAGAGAGCAAGGATGGTCTGTATGGAATAATACCTTGCGACAAGTGCAAAGGTTTCTTCATAGTCAATCCCCTCAATCTGTGAGAAGCCCCGGGAAACAAATATTGCCTTATACTTCTCAAAACTCCCATCAGTATCTTGCTTCACTTTGTAGATCCATCTTGAACCTACCACTGATTTCCCTTCCGGCCTTGGGACAATCTCCCATTCACTGTTTCTGACAATCGAATCATACTCTTCCACCATGGCATCTACCCATGCGGGATCCTCCACAGCTTCCTTGAAAGAGGATGGCTCCGCCATGATACACTTTCTCATCAAAGCCATGTATCCAGTAAATGAGTCAGGTGATTGTCTCTGTCTGCGCTGTGATGTAGGAACTCCTACATTTTGCACTGCATCAAGATTCAGTCACTTAGCTTCTGTAGTGCGCTTCTGCCCTCTGATGTATTGCGCTGCATGAGTGGTTTCTTCCACTCCATGAGCCTCCTCTTGTGGCTGATCCACATCTTGAGGCTCATCTTTAGGAAAAAGTAGCTCCTCCTCTGCATGCAAGTGTAGCTCCCTCTCAAGCGACAACTTCATGGATTTATCTTCATGAAATTTGATTACCCATCGCACGACAGTCATTTGAATGTCTGGAAAATACACACGATAATTGTGGGGTGTTTCTGTGTACCCCACAAATATCCCAACCTCTGTGGTCGGCTCCAACTTCTTCCTGTCATCCTTCGTCACATGAATGTAAACAGGTGAGCCAAAAATCTTCAAATGAAAAATATCAGGCTTCTTACCAGAAAATGCCTCTTTGGGTGTACTCATGCCAAGTACTCTACAAGGACAATTGTTTTGCACATAAACTGCAGTGTTGCATGCCTCAACCCACAAGTGTATGGGAAGGCCTTGATCATGCAACATTGCCCGTGCAGCACCCATGATCATTCTGTTATTTCTCTCCATGACCCCATTCTGCTATGGGTTATGAGGCGCTATGAGTTCTCTTCAAATTACTTCTTTGCTACAGAAGTCTTTTAATTTTCCAGAGATGTATTCACCACCATTATCGCTCCTTAGAGCTTTCACCTGCTTCCCCAACTCTTTCTCAACAAGCGCCTTGAACTCACAGAACTTTGAGTATGTCTCGCTCTTCTTCTGCATGAAGAAGATCCAACACTTACAAGAAAAGTCATCAACAAATATCACATAATACCTGTGCTTTGCTGTTAAAGCAACTGAGAAAGGTCCACACTCGTCTATGTGAATTCTCTCAAGGATCGTCAAGGCGCGACTATCCTTCTCATGAAAAGTGGTCTTCACAAATTTTCCCAAAGTACATCCCTTGAACTGATCTGACTGCGCAAGTGTACCTTTGGGAATCCCGGTAGAAATATACTGCAAAATTTTCAAAGCGCCATGGTGAAGATGGCCCAATCTCCTGTGCCACAATTCACCCTCATCCCGGCTCACCATTCCTTCTGCTTTGCCTACCATTGCTACGCAACCATCTACCTACAATTGATAAATATTCTTAACTCAAATCCCTATCCTCCTGGTTTGACTCGTTGTTTTGTGCCGAAGGAAAGCTTTTCCCTCACTAAAAACAACATCATAACCCTTGTCTTCCAACATTGCCTTAGAGATCAGATTCTTCTTCAATCTTGGAACATGCATGACATCCTTCAAGATGAAATTTTTACCGGACTCCCTCTCAAAGGAAATGGTCTCGATACCAGTTGCACTGTATCTACCATCATTGCCCATCTTGATGTGCACTCCAAGATCCTTTTCTTCCAGATCACTAAACAAATATTTGTCTCCGGTCATATGGAAAGACACACCACTGTCAAGAAACCACACCGATCCCATCACACTTGAAACCAAGCATGCGATCAAAGAAAAATCCAGTTCAAACTGCGAGGCTAAGGCCTCTCCAGCTGTAGATCTAGCAACCTACTTATTCTTCTTCTTCTGTGGATAGTTAGTGGAGAAATGCCCGTGCTGGTGATAGTGAAAACACTTCACCTTGGACAAATCCCGCTTCTTTCCTTTCGCACTGGATTGAGAAGGATTTTTCTTCCCCTTCCCTTTCCTTACTTTGGTAGCAAAAGCGCAATTTTCTTCATCTTCATTCTTCAATGAAGATCCATCCCTGGTGCCCCGCCTTATCTCCTCCTGCAAAAGATCCGACCAAAGTCGCTCCCATCCCGGCAGTTTCTCCCGTCCATTAACAGAGTCTTTGTAGCTATGCCAACTCTTCGAAAGCCCAAGGAGAGCCAAGCTCACCAAGTCTTCTTCATCAACAGTAACCCCCACACTTCCCAGCTCATCCTTGCAGTGGACAAACTTCGTGAGGTATTTTGGTATACAGTCACCTTTCTCCATTTTTTTTTTGCTGAGCTTGTCTTTAAGTGCCAACTTCCTCTGGTCACCTCTTCTTTGGAAAAATTATGTCAAAGCCTTCCACATTAAGAATGGAGTGGCTTTACCATGAAGGCTGGACACAATGTGGTCCTTCACACCTTCTAACAGAATCCTTCGACACTTTCCTACCTTCTTTTGCCATGCGTCAAGTGCGGCTGCATCGCTAGAAACCGGCTTAGAAACATCGCTATCGATGAACTCCTTCAACCCATTATCATCCAGCACCGCCTCCATCCTGTCCTTCCATGAAATATAATTTGAGCTGCCATCAAGGGAATACTCCAATCGCAATCCGTTGAAATACATTTCAATGAATGCTCAACTTCGACACCAAGAAAACACTGCAGCAAATTTGAATTCCACCAGCACAAAACTCAACCGCTTCAATAATTGTAATCTACTATGATCAATACTGCTCTGATACCATGTAGAAATTATATAAATTATGTGTTATATGTCCAATATTCTCTTGATATCACACTATTTTAACTTCATGCAAAATACAGAATCTATTCCACCATTGATCATTTGCGGAAATTAAATCAAGATTGCAATGCACACATGAAACAATAAAAATTCACACACATTAACACAGTTGTTTAACGGGAAAGCCTGAAGCTGAAAACCCCAACTATATGTATATAATATATGTCATAGAGATCATTTAACAATCCTCATACAAAGCTAATCATATCAAGCTCTGAGTATAATGCAATCGTTACACACTAATCAGGCCCGATCTTGCAAATCCATGCACCAATATTTGCCACCTGCTAGCCTGCCTCTACTACACAATCCATGCTCAAAAATGGTTCTAAATGAGTTCGAATTTCTCTAGCCTTACTCACACAATCCTCATTGGCATCTCCACTGAGTGTTGGATGCAATAAATGCATCACTATAGTCACAACTGATAGTCACACTTTCTCTTTCACCTATCTCTCCACTGGTCTCCACTGAAACTGCCATGCACTGTAGTTAACTGATGTATTCTTCAGTTGAGTAATGAGTTATTATTTAGTGAATTAATTAACTAATTAATTCACAGCACTCTTACTAGTGTATCAATCAGTTAGACTAGATACAACTAGCTCAACTGAGTCTAACTGAGTTAAACTAAATACAACTCCACCAAATACTTCTCCAACTCCACCAAACTCTATCACATGAGTTCTAACTGAATTCCTCCATGCAATAGCTCTAATAAACACTCAGGAATAGCGTAATTCCTTGTGTCAGCTGTTGTGCCACGTCTGTGCACTTAACTGAAATGCTCCAAGAGAATAAGATAATGTTTAGAGTCCAAATATTATTAAGAGCTAATAATATTCGACATATCTATATTTAGACGGACAATCTAAAAATAGACTCCACCCAATATGTCTAAAAATAGAAGTCCAACTATTTTTCCAACTTGACCAACCATCCACAAATAGCATCCTACAACTCATAGAATATGATCAACATGTCGAAAAATAGACATAGTCTAAAAATAGACTTTGCACCAAAAATAGCCCGCGGGCCCACTTAGTGAAGACGACTCTTTTCACTAAGCTCATCATCTTGTTGAATCTAAACAAATTAAACATAACTTCCACCATCAGATAATCTGCCTAATGAGCAGCTTAGATTGACTACAAAATTACAATCAAGATGAATATCACAATGCATCATGACCATTTAAGGAAATATCATTCAAAGATAACCCTTAAGGTATGTTGCAAGGTTAAAAATGTCACAAGGTGTGTAAACATATGTCTACCATGATAAACATTACTATATGAAAAAACTCTTGAACACGTTTAAAAACTAATAAAAATCTTTTGTAATATGACATTATGAAATAAACATTGATAAGCACATTAATTTGAAAAAATTCTACCATTATAAATGTCAATATGTTGTAACGTTTACTAAAATATTACCACATTACTTTGTGACACACAAATAAATTCACTTTCTGACACTCCAAGAATAATAAGAACCTAAAAAAAAAATGAGATAAACACTCAATTATTGCAAAATCACAATTAACTATAAAAAAAATAAAAAAATAAAAAAATAACTAGAAAAAAAAATAAAAATTAAAAATTAAAAATTATATAACATCACAACTAATAAAAAATAAATTATGATTTTCCAATGCAATGAAAAAAAATCAATATTGCAATATAACAAACAAAAATTAACTTCGAAGTGCTATGAACAATGTAGCCATTTCGCGAATCAATCATAGGGACATGTCAAACATTTTCTTTTCGTCCTTTTGTTTTCCTAGGACTACGAAGTCTACCGAAACTTCTTATTTGAGTCACGACTCACTGTTTGTCGTGGTTACACCAATTGGTTATTTGTAATTGCGATGATATTATTCTTTAGCTTGACATTGCCTTTGGTTTCCATGTTGAGATGTTTCATTATGTAACTTTCTCATAATACTAAGTAAATATAGTTCATGGAAATTTTATAAACCACTGTTACAACTATAGAATTTTTTTGTTTACTTTTTACTTTATATTCTACCATACATATATTTATACATTTATCACAATTAATCAAATTCTTTATATTCTATCCATTTGGACTTAGTATGTAATAATACCACCTTAGCTCAAGGCATCGCAAAGGTGATCTATTTACTATTGATTATATTTGTAATTATGACCTTGTCAAAACCATATAAAAAACTTGGGTAGATTATAATACTACCAACTTTGGTTAAATATATTGTTTATTTTGCAAAACCCATTGGCTATTAATTCATTCCTTATAAGTTTTGAAATTTAGTTTACCATAACAAATATTGCCTACCCTAACTCTTCGTTAATACAAATGGATCTGTAGGTAGGAATACCAAATATTAGGTGGCACGTAAGAGCTATTGAATGTTGTATCGTCCTGGCAATTAAATTTCCTTGACAAAGGTTGGATTTTCTGTGATACGTTACGATTTTCGATGGCCACTTGCAAATGATCCAACTGTTTCTTTCCCTGGATATCTATGGACAATATTTCTGGCGGAAAATAGACATGTTAACCATGGCAATCCTAGAGGCTTTGTCGTTTGGTCTCTACATTCATGCAAAGGTTGGCTCTGAGAACAGATGAGGTTGTAGACCTTGTTCAGTTGAACCTCCACCGAGTCAGTCGTTAGCTCAGTCGGCTTTGTCTTTTGTAATCTTTACGCTGCTTATCTCCGAACACCACCATGGAATTTTCGTGGCTCAACTGGCCGAAACTGGTATTCTGCCCTTCGGAGTTTCGTCAACCCTTCGGCTCCTCGGCTCTCTAGCCATGATGCAGGTTAGGAATTTCACTCCAGGATTTGGTGTTTTTTTTGTTTTATATTCTCTGCATAATCTTTCAACTATTGTTCTTCCATTTTTAACCCGTAACGTCATCTAACTCTCGTTATTATTTGTTTTGCATTAATCCCAAAAGGAAATCTCTACGGCATCGCCTGGCTATATGGAAGATAGGTTTACTATAGAGGTGACTGAATTAAATGCATCTTTTTCGTTTTTACTATGACATATGGCTTAAGGTTTACTCCTATTCTTCTTATTTGTAACCCTCTTCTCACTACATTCTTCTTTTTCATGTATTTCCCTTGTTTTTTCCAAATGAAGCTATCTATCACAGAGTTGAAGTTTATGGCTAACAGAGTCACCTTGACTCTCAAGGTATTTTGTTGCTCAGAGCTCTGCGACACGTCTGGCATTCTACTGTTAATGTAAAGAGTCTTCAATGTTTCTTTTCTTGTTTTTGTTCATATGTATGAGGGTTTATCCGGAATTTCTCTTAGGAGCCAGAACTTGTGTAATTTGATTTTGGTTTTTAAACGTACTCTCAAATGGTTAAATATAAACTCATTCTCTATTCTAAATTTGAATTTTCTTCAAGTCAATACTTCTTGTTTTAGATGGATTCTTCCACAGGCTTAAATAATGAAATACCAGTTTGTATATTGGAGTATTTATATAAATGAATAGAGTTTCATTTCATCTATAATCGTTTAATTATGTACCGGTCATTTACCTTTGGTAATGAGTTTTTTGATAAATATAATTTTGACATGCTCTGGTTACCTCTTTCTCATAAAAGATTACTTTGAATTGGATAGTAACATTCTATCTTTATTGCATGCGTCAAAGGTTATAGTTTTTAAAATAGTCTTCCCATCATATTTTATTTTCAATGGAAATCTACTTGCTTATTATGTCTTTGATACTGTTGGCCTATAACTCAAAGAGATTTTCTTTATCGTTGTATTGTTATTTTATTGTTCTTTTTGTAACTTAAGTCTTAATTATTTTTTGGTGATCAGACCACCATCTCTTCGTCCGTGTATAAGTATGACCAGAGACACGACATACCTTGGCGCTGGAGGTTCTACCCCCGGTCCTAAGGTTGACAGTGTTACTCCACAGTTTTCAAAGTTGTAATAAAATTGTTTTGTTTTTCCGAACCCTAACTACTAAAACTGTTAACGCTTGTAACTTAGATAATCCATTTAGTGAATTCTACTCTTAACAATAGTTTCTTTTATTGTTCCCGTTGTTTCCCTACCATACCTATTATCTCCTTCCACAACCATTATAATACTGCTTGAGTTTATAAAACACAGAGTATAGAAAAAAAATTAATAATGGCCTTTAACAGCAGACTTTAATAACAGTCTTTCACTGCAGTCTTTCCTCACCATATTCACAGTATACCCACTTCATTTCATAGAAATAGTATTTTTCCACACTTATATACTGGACTTATAAATGTCAAACAAAATCACAGAATATACAGATTCAATTCCATTCAACAGCTACTATCTTAATAATCGTCTTTATAGTCTTTGTTTCTACGAAGCACATTAAGTTACTCAGAAACTTATCTGAATTTGTAGTTTCCTGCTGATGTTCCACCTAACCTTCAAGAGAGGCTATGACGTCCTGCTCTTCTCGGTTGCTTCCACTGATAATTCAGGTTGACAGTATATCACTGCTATGACCTTAGGACTCCAAGTCTAGTCAAATTCAGGATATTTTTAAGATCTCTGAAAGATTTTCCACTGGTCTCTATCAGCTCAGAAAAAATTCCTACTCCCTTCCTTTCTTTCTGAACAGAACCCCATTCCTGGGATGAGTCTCTTATCCCCAAATGAACAAATAATTGTTCAAACTGTCCAACCACTTTTCAGTGCTTGGAAAAACATTTACCATCGATCTTTTTACTTTCTATGGAAATACTTCCATAACTATTTTTATTATTCACAATTAACCCTAAAGGAAAAAAATACTTTTTCCATCAAATATTAATTATCTCAATCTTTTCCTTAAACCAATAAATAAAATTTCGCTTAACAAGTTAACAACTAATAAACATTAAACACACTAACCGTAGCTATCACAACCACATTAATAAAAAACAAACTAGTTATATTTTTCATGTTAAATGCGCTATGTTTAACAGACTAATGACTTATAGATCTGTACACGGGCATGAACGCCCGTTGTTTTAAATCTCAGTACTCGAGAGGGCAAAACGTTAAGGCAATTCCCACAAGAGATTGTACGCCACCCGAAACCCCCGGCGCCACCCCTATTGTTCCACTGTATTTTACCGTACATCACTGACATGGCTGACAGTACATAACTAAGACCACTACACGTCCAGCATAGTGTTACAGGCAAAGTGCAATAATTGGAGACTGTGGCCAATTAAATTGCATATAAATAAATTAAATTATTAATAAATAGAAATAAAATAAAATTTCTACGGTCAAACTTTGTGAAAAACAGTTTAATTTGTAGTGAACACAAAAACTACTTCACTCTCAACGCAAATCGAATATGTTATTACCTGCCTACAGCAGGAATAATAAAGGTTTTATTGTTCAATTATTTAATCTTCGAAAAGGAAAAAAATATAAAAAAATCCATTAATTCATACACATTAACATTTACAATTTAAAGTTAGGTTACTCAATATATAATAAATATCTGAGCATTTACTATAAAATATATATTATTAAAATTAAGAAATTCATAAAACTTACAAAATTATTAATTTATTTTAAATAATTATTACTAATAATTAAAAAAAAAAATTAGTAGGTAAGTTGAATATATATACATTTGAAAAATATGTAACATGATTATTATAGATGGAGATTAATGATGTTTTACTATAGAGATTGAAAATTTGTAAATAGACTTAGACTGTGTTACAACACCATAACTCATACATACCACATATCCAAAAATCATTAGTATAAATTTTTGTAATTAAATAATTTAATTTAAATAAGAAAAGGGGCACAATTACTTTCTAGATAAATATAAATCTTAATTTTTGTATGCAATATTTTAGAATATATTCTAATATCCATGTAATAGTTATTAATAATAAAATTAAAATTTTAAAAATCCAATTCCAAAATAGATATGTCAATAAATATTGAAAAAAAATACATTCCAATAATTCATAAACATCAACATTTTCTATTAAATATAAAGATAAAAAAGATTTATAACCCTTGACGGTCTTGAAGTTTATAAGTTTCCATTAAAATTAACCAAAAAAGTGATGAAAAGGATTTAAGATCTTTGGTGATCTCTAAGTTTAATGGTTTCCATTAAGTTGTCAAAAGACCATGTTTATAATTAGAATTAAATATTAAGTAACTTATAAGATTTAAGCTTGAAATTCTCCATATTAATCCATGCTTATGAAAGGGAATATTTAAGTATCTAGAGGTCCTGACCAAAATCAATTTTTGGTCTATCAATATTAAGTCAACCATATCACTAGTTTCTCTAATGAAATAGAGAAAACATTAATATTAAATTAAATATAGTGTAGCTATATAGATTAAATGGTTAGCCATATAATTTTGGTCTATCAATACTAAGTCAACCATATCAGTAGTTTCTCTAATGAAATAAATAAAACATGTAATATTCCAAAAATTTATCCTTCAGTTAAATGGAATATTATAGTTTGTTTTATCACTAGGTAGGTGAATAAGTGGGTAGGGAGGTCCATAAATCTTCTTAGAAGGAAAAATAACACTCCTAATGTGAAATGAGGAAGAATAAGCAACTGGATTAAGTACCTTTGGGTGTGAATTGGAAGGGATATATGTTGAATAGGTCAACTTTGACCAAATCAACATCGTTGTCATGGAGAAGTGGCATTTAGGATGAGACAACGCAGTTTTAGTGGAGGAAAAATTGCATAAGATTAGTGGAAAGTATGGATGGGACCCAATGTTAGAAGGCTCACATACTATATATGGAGGGGGTGGCAGAAATTGTTATTCATGTTTTAGATTATTATTTTGATATTGGTTTGTTTAGACTTTGCATCCTTTATTTGTTTAGCGGGGTTTGTTGTGTTGTTTAGCACAAGGGTGTTCCGGATCGGGAATCCCTACCTCATTGTGAAGGAAGGAGAGATTCATTGGACTGCATTTCCTCATTTCGGCATTCTGGCCAAGCTACCTCCTTCAGGTACAACACAGTTTCTGTTGAGAGCTGGGTTGCGTTGCAGGGTGCAGCAAAGGAGGATAACATAGAGCCAATCCTAGGCTTGTTTTTCAGTGGAGAGGTAGCCTGTCCATTGGGTATCAGCAAGGAGGGCTCTTGGGCATATTTCTATTATTTTGTCATCAGGTCAACAATCTACCATCCCTCACAGCGCAGGTTCAGTCCAAGTCTGTGTTATTTTTAGAGGCAGTTACTGGGAGGGTTCATTTCTAAATATAGGGATCAACCTTCTATTGAGAAATACCATTGGAGGAGGAAATTATTATTTCAAATCTGTCATAGCCTCATTCTATTCAGTTCTAGGTTACAGTGGCATATCAACCCGAGGGTTATTTTTCACATTGTATATTTTCTTGGTATTCCTAGCAGTCTTTTCTGGGTTGGCTAGAAATCATGTGTTAGAGCCGATATATTCTTTTCTAGGAATTTCTTTTGTATCTATCAGCCATATTACATTTATGTATTATTACATCAGTAGCTACACTGATATAGATAGCACTGTCACTGCTTTTATACGTTCTATACAGTATTAGCAGTTCATGTGTTTATTGATGTGATCATTGGAGGCTTGTTCTTATTTCTTGAGTGGCTTTACCCTTAAGATATTTTTGTATATTTTTGATGATATATTAATAAAATTATGGTTTCATATTGGTCCCTCTTATGACATGTTCAGAATTGTTGTGTTTTACATTATTATGTCTTGTATTGCTGCAATTTCCATTTTGGAATATTACAATGGTGTCATAACATAATATTGGCTCAGCCTGTGCATTCAAGACATTATGCCATTATGAGGAGAAGCTTCTCACAGGAAGGAGAAGTTGTACAGAAGAAACAATGGCATGACTTCATTATTTGGTGAAATGAAGGAAGATAGGATCTCCCAGCTTCTTTTCCAAACTGTGAAAAATATCAAGGAAGATATCAAGGAGGATAAAGGGGAGAGGTGTAGAAAATTTCCAAGAGGGTTTGAAAGTGAAGAAAGCCCTAGGTAGTCACAAGATGGGCATGAACATTCAGCCACACATGCAAATCCACAACGCAGTTTGTTTCCCACATTCACTGCAAGAGAAATGGAGGAAGAGGATGCACCCAAGGAGGAGACTTTGAGTGAATATCTTCAGGAGTATGAGTCTCATTCTTGGAGATTCAAAGAGCACTTGGACTTCAAATCGTTTTTCCAACTCAAGGAAGACAGAAGATCCAAAAAACATAATAGAAGCAAGAGAGGTAGAATCTTTCTATCTAATTTTGATGGATCAATAAAGTGCACAACCAAGGCTTGGGTGATGGAGCTAGATTCCTATTTTCAGCTACACCAAGTCTCAGAAAATGAGACCATTAGAGTAGCAGCGCTGCACGTTAAAGGCATGGCCCAAGATTGGTGGTTTTATAGTTCTGCTTCATTTAATCATGCAGTGTAAATACTTATGTCGGTTTCATTAAGAAGATAGTGAAAAGATTTTATATTAAACATTATAAAACATCTTTTGTTGAAACCAAAAATTCAAAACCTTTGCATAAGTTGGAGGGATCTATTTTACCAACTCCACTCCATATTTCTATTGAAGGGGATAAACACATGCATAATAACTTTCCAAGGGCAATATCCCCACTTCTTGAAGAGCCCTCTTATATAGATGAAGACATGGAGATTCCTCCTTCAAGGGAAGACCAAGATCTAGGGTCTCTCATTGATGATGAGGCATTTTCAAATATTGGTGAAGAGGATGAGAAAAGACAAGCTAACAACGTTGTACCATTAGGAGAAGATCCATCACCACATGGAGGTTGAAAGGGAGCCATTGCTTCCATTAGAGGAGCCCTTGTGTCTTTGCAAGGAGTTCCAAATGATATAACATGTGGGAACCAAATCACAATTCTGGAGTAGCAGGTATTAGTTTTTGTGGATTGTGAGACTTGGAAGATGGAAGGAGAAGAAGAGGAGAACGATCATCATGAAGGGATGATGAGAATTCACCCTTATCTATTTCAAGATGTTTCTGCACAGAATAAGGAGACTATATTGTGTAATGAAAGGAGGGACAAATCATTCCACTCATACATACAATCTGTTTTAGATCTTCATGTCTCACTCCATGGAGGCATTCCACCTGGGAGGCCACCAGATCTAGAGTTGGTGAGAGACACCTTACCATTTGATTCACCACTATTAGATTCCAGAGGGTTGAATACCTTGGAGGGGTATAGTACAGTGCAGAGAGTCTGGGGTAGATTTAAGGAGGAGGGATACACTCTCCCATTTTTAGCATTACCCACTCTCACTACATATTTTGCGGTGACAGAAGTTGCTACAGTGATGGAGGATGGCAACGCCATGGTGAAAGGGAGATTATCCATGGATTTAGAGAAACAGAGGGTATTTCCGTTAAGGAAGTAATCCTCCATATATTGGAGTAGATGGAGGCCACTCATGCTTACATTGCCCAAGATCATGAAGTTCTTTTTGGATGGTAGCTTCTCATGGGAGGCCAGCTTTCAAAGGCCACCACTTCTACTTGAGCATGAGCAGCTGCATGATGGGCATGGCAGTACTTTGGACGATGACTTTGGCATGAGGGATGTCAAATGAAAATACAACAGCACGTGGGGAACTTCACATTTCAGATCTACAACGTTGTCTCTTAGGAGGATTGATCCATATTGGAGGTCTCAACTTTTGGTAGAGTACTCCAAGGATCTTGGTGCTTGCATGATTCTTGATGACCCAGAGGGAGATGATAGATACATGGTGGATGACGGTGTCATCTATTTTATGGCAGAGTCTTCTTGACTAAAGCCTCTAAGCTCAAGGAGAATTTGTTACATGCAGCAGATGTTGACTTTCTTTCCATACACTTCGACGCATATTATTCCTTGATGGAGGAGTTCACTTGGGAGGGCATCCAGCAAGATGTATATCAGAATATGGAGAGATGCATAGGTCAGATGATGATGGAGAGGTTTTCACAACCTCTTTCCTACTCATTGAGAGTGATGGAGAACTTTCAGTTGAGCAATTTCAACTCAATAACCAAAGTACATGATAGAGGATGTATATTTAAATGCCTTATGGTTTGTACTCCTTTAATTTTTATGAGAAGCATATTGTACCAAGGGGGATCATTTCTTATTTTATATTGTACTGTGATGTACTCGAGGCCATTTGTAGCATTGATGTTGCTCATTCTATTGGTGGTTTATGGGAAATGCCACATGATTCTTGGTGTGAACCATTGGCACCAAATTCTACTTTCATGATCCCATATTGTAGGGTGATTGTGGTAGTAAAAAAGTGGTTGGAAATACACTTGTTATACTTTGTTTTGAGGTAGGCAGGGGATGCATTGCACTGGTTCCACATGTGGAACTATGATCCACCTCCCGGTTGTCATATGGCAACTTGTTTTTATTTGTTTTTGCTTCCATATACTGATGATGTTATTATTCTTATGAGAAGCTTTGTTGGGAGGATGGCACAAGATTTCAGGGTGCCCATTGGGAGTATGATTCTCCATACTTCATATGTTGCATTTTTTAGGAGAAACCATGGAAAAACCATGATTTCCACATTACATCTATTGTCTTCATGTGGGAGGAGCCATTTGGAGAACTTGAGTTATTGGGAGAGGCACTTCATGGATGTTTTGATTGGTGGGGTAACTTGGGACATTCTGGGAGACCATAATATTTCAGCCCAAGATCAGCAGCAATTCCATACATATCATAAATGGAGAGAGAAACAACAAGGGTGGGAAAATCTGATCTCTCCATACAGCCCCAATACATGGCATGAACCAGGAGTTGAGGACTTCTTTGATGAGCTACCTAAGATGGCTCATTTCATTTGGATGATAACATGTGTATGGTAGTCTCTTATTGGGACAGATATCCCAAAATTCCATTATATCACTTACCTTGAGGAGACCATTGGACAACAATAAGGTTTCCACTTACACCTTCCACTTTCTCATGATGTGAGCCATTTTGTTTTGCATACTTGGGAGGAACTATTGGGGGGCAGATTTATTGAAAATTATTTTTAGCATTGGTGGGAACTATTTGATGAGGAGGCTACAAGAGGAGGAAGGGAGAATCGTGCCATATCCTTGCAATTGCTTGAGGAAAATCAACATTTTGGACGGGAGGATTGTAATATTCCAAAAATTTAGCCTTTAGATAAATGGAATATTATAGTTTTTTTTATCACTAGGTATGTGAATAAGTGAGTAGGGAGGTCCATAAATATCCTTAGAAGGAAAAATAACACTCCTAATGTGAAAGGAGAAATAATAAGAAGTTGTATTAAGCATCTTTGGGTGTGAATTGGAAGATATACATGTTGAATAGGTCAACTTTGATTAAATCAACAATGTTGTCATGAAGGAGTGGCATTTATGATGAGACAGTGCAGTTTTAGTGGAGGACAACTTGCATGAGCTTAGTGGCAAGTATGGATGGGACCGAATGTGATAAGGCTCACATACTATATATGGAGGGGATGGCAGCCATTGTTATTCATGCTTTAGATTATTATTTTGATATTGGTCTGTTTATACTTTGCATCCTTTAGCTATTTATCGGGCTTTGCTGTGTTGTTTAGCACAAGGGTTTTCCTAATCGTGAATCCCAACCTCATCCTCAAGGAAGGAGAGGTTCATTGGACTGCATTTCCTGATTCTAGAATTCTAGCCAAGCTACCTCCTACAGTTACAACGCATTTTCTATTTAGATTTGGGTTATGCTACAGGGTGCAGCAAATGAGGATCACATAGAGCCAATTCTGAGCTTGTTTTTTTAGTGGAGAGGTAGCCTATCCATTGGAGGATCAGTAAGGAGGGCTTCTGGGCATATTTCTATAATTTTGGCATCAAGCCAACCATCTACCATCCCTCACAGCGCAATTTCAATCCAGTTATGCGTTGTTTTTAGAGGCAGTTGCTGTGAGGGTTCATTGAGCTCATCAGGAGGGTATATTGCTGAATAGAGGGATCAACATTATATTGAGAAGTACCATTGGAGGAGGACATGGTTATTTCAGATCTGTCATAGCCTCATTATATTCAGTTCCATATTTCAATGGCGTATCAACCCCAGGGCTATTTTTCATATTGTATATTTTCTTGGTATTTCTAGCAATATTTTCTGGGTTGGCTAGAAATCATGTGTTAGAGCCACTATCTTCTTTTCTAGGAATTTCTTTTGTATCTGTCAGCCATATTACATTTATGTATGATTACAGTAGCAGCTACACTAATATAGACAGAGCTATCACTGTTTTTCGTCATTCTATATAGTAGAAGCAACTCATGTGTTTATTGATATGATCATTGGAGGCTTGTTCTTATTGCTTGAGTGGCTTGATCCTCAAGAAATGTTTTTATATTGTTGCTAATATTTTAATAAAATGATGGTTGCATATTGATCCCTCTTACGACATGTTCAAAATTGTTTTTTTTTACATTATTATGTCTTGTATTGCTATAATTTCCATTTTGAAATATTACAAAACATTAATATTAAATTAAATCTAGTGTAGCTATATAAATTAAATGGTTAGCCATATAAATTAAATCTAGTGTAGCCATATACATTACAAGTTGGTAAAAATAAAATAATAAAATAATAAAAATTAACTAAATTATAACAGTAATTAAAGTTATTATTATTATTATTATTAAAAAAAATGATAACTTAAACATATATACAATTTTAAAAATAGGTAACATGTTTCTTAACCATTGAGAGTCACTCCTACTAGGTTTTGCTATAATATTGTGGGTCAATGTGATAATTTATCAATACCAAATAACCAAAAAACCCATCATTATTTCATATCACACTTTTGACATTTTTTAATTAATTAGTTTTATTAAAACAAATTACTTCACTATACACATCAATTTGCTAAAAATAAAAATAAATCATAAAAATTAAGTAAATTATAACTTTATTTTAAGTTATTATATATATATATATATATATATATATATATATATATATATATATATAAGTTAAACATGGTGAGACGAGGTGAACGAAGCTAGGGTTTGGCTCTGCAAGCGGTAGACTGTCACAAACTCCGGCGGAGGGCAGTGCCTGCTCTGCAGATCTTCGGCAGAGGGGGCTTGCTCTGGCCCAATGGATGGGGTGAGCAGGGGTCCAGGGGGCCCCATCTTACAAACAAATCATGATGGATAAAGGAAAATCCCCACTGGAAGGGGTGCAGATCTATGGATCTGTCACTGCAGGAAATGATGAGTGAAGCAGGAAAAAAAAGCTAGGTGGGAAAACCAATGAAACCCACTATCAGAAACAGACAAATGGTATCAAGATCTTGGACGATAAAGACAAAGAGGTCCCTAATCCTAAGCAAAAGTCACAAGAAACCGAAAGAAAGGATAAAGAAACTAAGGTAAATGAGGCACAGCCCTAACAAATCCCGAAGCTAGAGGGATCTGCAATGACTAATAAGAAACAGGAGGACCTGGGATGTTGTAAGCCCAAAACTACGGAGAACCTAAAGGTTTTCATCACAGACCCTTAAATGCAAAATTACCGTGACCATATGTCTATCCATGCGCTGATATGAAAGTTTATGGGATTTTGGCCCAAGGAAAAAGCTCTCTGTATCTGGATTAAACAAAAATGGAAGTCTAAGGGAGATGTTAGGCTTCACCTGGGGGCCAAAGGTTTTTTTCACTGTTGTCTTTGCAAATTTGGAGGACAGGGATTGCATCTTTGATGTCGGACCTTACTTCTATGCCTCAATTGGCCTTTATATGAGACCCTGGAAACCTAAATTTGCTCTTGAATAGGAAAATTTCATGCATGTACCTATTTGGATTCGCCTTTTCTCTCTCCCAATCAATTATTGGAGACCTGTAGCGTTGGAGCAAATAGGCAATAAATTGGGCACCTTCATCCAAGCCTCAGAAGCCACCCTTCAAAAAAGGTACACCTCTTGTGCCAGAATCTGTGTAGAAATGGATGTCTCAAGTGCTTTTCATGATGGGTTATGGTTAGAATTTAGAGATAAACTTTCCTTTCAAGCCATAGATTATGAAAAAATCCCTTTCCGATGTCATAAGTCCCATGAACATGGTCATCTGTATAGGGAATTCCCTTTGAATAAGGCAAACGAGAAAGGCAAGGAAAACACAGCTAAGAATCAGGAAGGTTTTACCTATCCAAATGGTAGACATAGGGAAAATAGAAGAACCCAACAAAGAACAGGAACCTCCTTCAAAGGCACAGTAAACTCCTTTGAGGCTCTTGGAGAAGGTTCTTTCTTAATTGAAACTCCTCAAGAACCAGACATACCTTAGGATGCCCTAGAAGTTCCCACTCAGGAAGGAAAAATTCCCAATATTGTGTTAACAAGGGAAACATTACAATGTTCTGACATAGCAAAGGACCTTGAAGGAGATGCGGAAATAATAGCCAGAAAAATTGGCACAGAGGACATGGAACTCAGTGACATCCTCAAAAGGGAGGGCATGGATCTTAATTCCATAGTGGAACAATGGAAGTAGAAAGGAGTGGAACACATCCCAGAGGAGGAAATAGACTGAATTAATTTTTTGTTTTTATCACGGCAGGATGTAGATCTGAAAGTGCAGAAGAGAGGACATGGGGCCACAAAGGGTCTAGGATTTATAGCCCAAGGTCTTCACCAAACGAACAACAATGTTAAATATAGAAAAAAGAGAGGCAGAAGAACAAATAATGAAGCACTATCTGAGCTAGGCCAGCTACTCGTCAACTCGGGTAAGATGAAAACCCTTGAGGTTTTCACGTTCTCCTCTTAAATCTTTTTAATTATGAAGATATTCTCATGGAATGTAAGAGGGCTAAACATCTAAATAAAACAAAGACTCCGGAGGAAGAAAGTCAAAAATGAAAATCCTGACATGATTTTTTTACAAGAAACAAAGTGCTCTAGCTTGAAAATGAAAGGTATTAGCAAAAACATAGGAAAAATAATGAATTACACAGAAGTGGAAGGGAATGGCTTGGAAGGAGGTTTGGCCACCTTCTGGAACCCCCACTCCATCCATCTAATCAGCACCGAGGCTACCAGATCACACATCTCCCTAGAAGTGCAGATTATAAGGGAAGCCAGTACTTATCTGTGCACGAGCATCTATAGCCCCCAAAAATTAGAGGACAAACTACTGATGCTAGACCACCTATCAGGGTTGCAACTAAGACATTCAGCTGCTAAAGCCATCTATGGAGGGGATTTCAACATGATCACCTCATTGGCAGAAAAGAAAGGGGGAATAAGAACTCTGAACAAGGATGTAGATGCTTTCAAAAACTTCTTCAAAGCTTCCAAACTGATGGACATCCTCCCCAAGAATGGTATTTACACCTGGAATAACATAAGAGGAGGCGATAGGCTGATCGCCTCTAGACTCGACCGCTTTCTAATAGCAGAAGTCATCCTGCTTGAGGGGGTCACCTTGGAATCTGATATCATCTCGTGTGGTGGATCAGATCATTGGCCTATCACCCTAGACGCTGCCATCCTTGGAACCCCTAAAAACAAACCTTTCAGGTTTGAAAAATTTTGGGTGGGTCACCGAGAGTTCTTAACTAATATCAAAAAATTATGGCAAGAACGACTGGAAACCTGAGGCACCAAAATGTAATGGTTTTAAGCAAGGTTAAAGCATATCAAAAATCGTCTCCGAGTTTGGAACCAAGAAGTATTTGGTAACATCTTCGAGGATAAGCAGGCCTTAGAGGAACAGTTGACTCAGATCCACACTGACTCGCTCAATGGGAACATCAACCAGGATTCTGTCAGCACGGAGAGGATCCTCATGCAGAAGTGGAATGATAGATGTCAGCAAGAGGAAATTTTATGGAAGCAGAAGTCCTGCATCCAGTGGCTCAAGGAGGGGGAAAAACACTCAATTTTTCCATCGCTCGGCTGTTTACTACATATGCACCAACAAAATCACCCGTTTAATGGATGATCAAGGCAACCCCTTTTGCTCTCATAAGGACATTTCCTCTATCCTCATTGACCATTTTCGCCACATAGCAAAGAAACCAAGGACTGACAGGGTAGAGGCTATAAGAGAAGTTCTGAAGTCCATACCTAAGCTCATTACTGAGGACCTCAACAAATCTTTAGACCGCTTGGTTACCATGGAGGAAGTGGAAGAAGTCGTGAAGGACATGCCTAATGGTAAGGCACCAGGGCCGGATGGATTCACTATTTATTTTCCAAAGCTTGCTGGGGAATTGTTCAGCTGGATGTTTGCGAGGTTGTGGAATATTCTCACAAATCAACCTCCATCCTCAAATCCCTAAACTCCACCTTCATTTCCCTTATCCCAAAAGAGGAGGTAGCCTATACCCCTTCGAAGTTCAAACCTATTGCTTTGTGAAACGTTCTCTATAATATTATCTCTAAAGTCATGGCCAACAAACTCAAGCCCATACTCTCCCTAATCATCTCAGAGGAGAAATCAGGTTATGTGGAAGGTAGAAAAATCATGGATAATATCTTGCTTGCACAGGAGATGGTTCACACTCTTCAGACCCAGAAAAAATCAGGTATGATTATTCAGCTTGATTTATTGAAAGCCTATGATAAAGTCAGTTGGGAGTATCTTGAGGCCATTCTGGTAGCCTTTGGGTTTGGGCACAGCTGGATAAAATCGATTATAGCTTTGGTCGAATCCCCTAGCTACTCGATTCTGGTCAATGGTACTCCTACCACCCCCTTTGTCCCCTCTCACGGCATTTTACAAGCAAATCCCATCTCCCCTTTATTTTTGTCATTGTGATGGAAGGCTTGAGTCGCATAATCAAATCTGCTAAGGAAAGCAACTCCATCAAGGGCCTCCAACCATTTCCTAACTACCCAGCCACCACTCACCAATAGTTTGTGGATGATACCATGCTTCATGGATCACCTTCAGTCAAGGAAGCACAAGGATTCAAAGCTATCCTGAATCTCTTCAGTCTAGTTACAGGCATGACTTGAATTTGGATAAATCTTCTATCTTCTTCTTCAACACTCACCTTGCAGTCCAAAAGCATCCTACAATGATCCTTGGCTTCAAAAGGCAGTGTATCCCCTCCAAGTACCTTGGGATTCCTCTCACTATCAAACCTTGGCAAAAACTCCACTGGGAGAAATTGCTCTCCAATCTCGAAGCTCAGAGTAACAGTTGGCCTAGCAGGGTCCTTAACTTTGCTGGAAGGTTAATTATGATGAAGGTTTTTCTCCAATCCATTCCTCAATATATTCTTTCCATCCATCCTACTCCCAAAGGAGTTCTCGAAAAAATCAGAAACATACAAAGAACCATCCTCTGGTCTGGGAAAGCGAACAAACAGAAATGGGCTCTAGTAGCATGGGAGAAACTCTGCAAACCCAAAATCCTTGTGGGTTTGGGACTAAATGACTCAAAAACCATGAACAAAGCAAGTGGTGCCAAACTATGGTGGAGATGGATCAAAAATCCAAAAATTCCCTGGGCTAGAATGTGGAAATACAAGTATGCAAATAATTGGAACCATCAATATCTCATCAGAATGATGGAAGTTCAAACCAGATTTCCCATCTGGAACTTAGCTCAAGAAAACAGGCACATTATCTCAAATCACTGCTTCTGGGAGATCCAAAATGGTAAAATGACTCTTTTCTGGGAAGACGCTTGGCAGCAAATGCCTAAGCTGGAAAGCCCTGACTATCTTCCCTTGCAACGAAGGTACCAGGATCAGGGTAATATTAAGGTAATCCAGTACTGGTCAGACAGCAATGAGGACCAACACTGGAGACATTGGCACCTCAACATGCCCACCCAGTCGAATGAGATGAATGACCTTTAGCGCTCCCTGAGTTCGAGTCTGGACAAAAGAAGGATCAGTTACTTTTTAGAGGATGATCAACTTAGGTGGGGCAATCAAGATGGAGGCACCTGTTATGGCCTAAATCTACCTCAGGCTGAGAAAGGCATAATCTAGGGTAACATCAAACCACGCTTAACCTGGTAGCTAGCCCTACCAGATCAGGAGAGGGCTCTCTCCTTGTCAATCTCAGCAAAAAAAATGATCAAAGAGGCTTGAGATGACTTAGCTGAAAACTGATTTTAGGCTAGGTATATATGCAAAAGATTCTTGATTTGAATTCAATGAATATTTTGTTGGCTCAAGAGGAAAGGAAAATTTGGTTCTGGGGAATGAGGCTTAGTTCTGCAGAGATCTGAATGGGGCAAGGTAGGAAATTGATTTGACACTTCCAATTTAAAATAAATGGAGAGTTGAGAGAAGTGAGGAGTTGAATAGGGCAAGAAACCTTCAGTGATCCTCTCCAAACAGCTGAAAACATAAAAAATTAAACAAACCCTAGGTAGAGCACTACAAAATTCACTAGTACAAAATGGCTAATTTGTTACTAAAAAAACGACTAAAATTTGCATATAAACAACTATTTTTCGGTCGGTGACCAATAGTAGCTAATTTACAGTTGCTTATAACGTGACCAACTTTTGGTCGTTTTTAGCTTAGTCATTAATTGGTTATCTTAATTTTTGTAACACCCCCAATTTATGTGTTGAAATTTCAAAGTTAGACATTTGAGCTTTAATCCTAAGGGGAGTGGACCCCAAAGGATGAATGAATTGTGAATGTAATTTAATATTCAATTTGAGGAAATGAATAAAGTATTGGTATGCATGTTGACCAAAAATGAGAATTGAGATCGCTTTCTAAATCCATGAGGATGGATAAGGCAACTATTCCCCACAATCCTTCAAAAAAATCCTTGGAAGGAATAAATGCTAATTTAGATTTTGAGGAAAAATCTAAATTTCCCAATGATGAGGAAAGTAGTTGGGAAGAGGTAACAAGCTAGAAAAAGCTGAGGGAAAGCATAAAGCAGCTTTAAAGAATCCCAAAATGGGAAGCCTAGGCAAACAGGAAGAAAAGCATCCTGCTATTCTGGACGCAGAATTAGAAACAGGCTTTGGGGAACTATTAGCTTAAATAAGCTGCTCCTAAATAGATCAAGAGGTTGTTGATCTGTGGTGGAGGTGGTCTCAGCGCGGGGGTGAGTTCTGGGAGAGAAATAGAACTCTACGGTTGGGAGGTTGGTCTACTGCATGAGTGGTATGTGTTTAATCCCCTATGGATTTTACTTTCTACAGTATGAATTGGCTACATATATTTAACCACTTTATATTAGCATTAAAAAGGTTGTATGCTGGTTAATGGTAGATAAGAAATTCAGTTATAACCAATTCTGGCCTATCAGTCCTTATTATGAGAAATGGAAATTATGGTAAGATGAATTTTAATTGTAACTTTAATCTGCTTCACTAAATAAGAGAGGAACAGTAGGACTGGGTTTTCAACCCATATGACAGAGAAGGGAGAAATTATTGGAGCTGTGGGGTTCTTACTTTTAATAGAAGTAAATGGCAGAAGCAAATCTTCTACCTTCTGTATTGTAGTAAGAACATTAGCCTGGGATAGCATCCACCAGAATGTCTAAACCCAACCTGGGTTTAATTCTGTAGATACTGTACAAAAGAAATATCCCAGGGGGATTCAAGAAACATAATTATAAAAACTAAAGTAATTATTAGAATGGAATACTCCAGATTCCCAGAAAAACCATTATAGAAACAAACCAATGTTACTGACTGTACAAATTAATGCTGCTGAAGTACCCTGTACAGATTCTCCCATGGCGATAAAGTCAGAAAATTCATCAGGGATATATTGAAAATAGATCATGGTGGTACCAATAAACATTGGGTATAGATATGAAAGAGTATAGCAATCATATAAATTACTCTAAATCTTATTAATAAAGTTGCAAGGAAAATCAGTGGAAACTTATTCAGCTCCTAAAAATAGTTCATACATGTACTGTAAGACAGAGAGCATATATTTCAGGAGGTATGGGACTGTCATCTTAAATTATGATTATATCTAAGATTAAGAGATTAATATGTCTAGTATTTATTTCGCAAGCATAAAACATTTTGGATTATCATATGCGAGAGTCATAACTCACTACCCACTAAGGGCAACACATTATTCTGAACGCATGTAAATAAATCATGGTAACAATACGGAAATCACAAACACAAGCCTATCTTAGATAGTGAATACATCTACTTTGCAGACCTTCTGGAAATGCGATAAACTCGTATATGAGATCAACAGAAGACAACATTATAGGAATAACCCAAGTCTGAAATGAAAAACGATCAGTACATTAAGGTTTTTCACATATCCTATCACCACTCTTCTGTATCAAAACCGAAATAAATATCTAGTGCCAAACATTTAATCAAAAAACACAGTGACAAGAATATATAATAGACATGTATTATAAATCCGACATCTATATTCCCTGTCCAAGGTTAAAAACCAGCATCAGATGGTGAAAGAGTCTCGGCATAAACGTCGAATAAAACTCAATAGCACTGGAAACGCAGACGGAAATAAACACAACCCTCAATACAAGTTGGCATCAAAGTTATCCATTATATGTCTGCAAATTTACAAAATTGAAAATCTATAGCAATCAACGATGGCATCTTTCCCTCATAAAAATTTCAGGAATCGTTGTTCGCCATCAGGCATTCATCTGGAAGCCATCACAATAGTAGAATACTATGAGTACCGACCTGTAGGTATGAGGAGAGGTTCAATTAGTACGTGAGACAAAAATGCGAGAAACTCGCGTTGCAGAAACTATTTTCTACATAGGGGGCGAAAACTTCACCTCAGCGAAAGGGAATCTGACTCCTGCACATAACCAAGGAGAGGCGTTAGAAACCCCTAAGAACGCGAAGGCAGTAAGAGTCAATACGTATGAAAATTCCAACCAATGAGTACTGATGTAGAATAGTCAGGTTTCGCTATGGCGAATCCCATAAACGGTAAGGCTACAGCCGTGGTATGCAACAAAACTAACAAATGCGTGACCAGACACGATGGGACGAGAAACTATTACCTGGAAGCTGAAATATTGAGAAGAAGAAACTCCTCTGCATAAGGCCCAGGTACCCAGCGAGAACCACGAATTTAATACAAAGTTTGTTAACCTGCAAACCACATTGGTTGAGACGAAAAAAATTCATAGCCACTGCAATAAACGTGTGGTGAAAAATACTGGAATGAGTTAGAAATGTAAATATGACTCTGGTTAATGGATATCAACCAAAAAGAAAACAAAAACCCCAAATCCATGTTACCTACGTGAAGGTCCAAGGTGCTCACGAGTTAGAGCTTCAGTCAACTGGAGACCATGACCTCAACAGGCCGAGTCATGGTGTAGGGAGAACAGAAGGGAAGAACCCTCACTGCAAGAAAACGTGAAGTTCTGCATTGGTGTGCCAAGATATGGAATGGCCGCGATACTCTTCGGTGTGAGAGAAAAGAACACAGTTAAGCCATGGGCGAATTAAATATCAACCGGAACCCAGATCTAGAAACCCTAAACCGCCTTCCACCATACACCTGTCTTCATCACCACCACTGGCATGGGGATGAACAACTCGGCGGAGTGGGCACCATTAAATTCAGAGGTAGGTAGAGTACTACGACCTTAGTTAATAAACCATAGCCTCGAACCAGTGAATGGCGTAGTTCAAACGAACAAGTCACGTGAAGTAAATCCAAGGTGGCACCGCCTTTAACCAGTGCGTACACCAGACTTAAATATCAAAGATCAGACCAAATCAACGTACGCAGAGCTAAACGATGCCTTGAAATCTCGAGCAGAGTTCAGAACGAAACATATAAAAATTTCTATGGTTACAAAGTGAAATAACGTCTGTGTGAAATTATGGTTCAATAGTAATTGATCTCGATTAAGGACGGTTGCATTCATTCGGCTCGTCATCATATCCATATATTATATATATAAACCCATAGTGTTGAATTTGGCATCGTATTGTGTTATGCATAAGCCAAAGTTTAGTCACTACCATTATTAAGGCCTATGGAAGCCTTTGATGAGAGCGTGGTATGGGAGGAGTGCCCTCGAGGCATATAAATCAAAAATATATACAGACATATATATGTAAATTTAAGTATGCATTTAATCATAAATTATGTTTAAGGGGTATGAATTAAGGATATATATATAATATATATATGTGGCCACACCCAAGTGTGTTGGGGAAAGACGATTTAACTAATATGACATAACTTAACCTATTAAATGCCTAGTTTAAACTACAGTTCCTAGGTGTAAACTGAAAAAAAAATAAAAATTGTTGTGGTAATAGAGGTACATTACAAATGGTATCAGAGCCCAAGTTATAAAACTGGGCTGTTATGATTGTGCTCACTGAATTCTGAATGTTATTTTTATAAATGAATATTGCAGAGATTGTTTTTTTTTCAATGTTACTGATCAATATTCTGAGTGTATACAGTGGTGCTAAAATGGCTGAAGGTGGAGAAATTTATGTGGATCTGCGTGATGAGTTTGGTTCACCAGATCCCAATGCCCCGGTAATGGCTATGTTGCATAGGTTGCAACGAGAATTGGCTGAATTAAAGAGCCAGAATGACATACTGTCATCATCCAGTAAGGAGCAAGAAAAGCTCATCAGAGAACTCACTTCCCGGAACAGCCAAGAAGGCGAAGGTTCCGGAAAGAGGAAGATGGATGAATCTGATGATGATGATGCTGTTAGACATCAATATAAACAGAAAAGAGAATTGCAGGGGGAATTCAGAAAGATCAAACCTCCCTCCTATGATGGGGAGAAGGAGGAAGATGTTGAAGCTTGGTTGCTGAACATGATTAAGTATTTCCAATTTTATGAGTATGAGAGCAATCTGAAAGCCAGATTAGCTGTTTACCAGCTACAAGGTAAAGCTACCTTGTGGTTGGAAGAGACAAAAATGGTGCATGCCATTGATGAAAAGACAGTTACTTGGGAGGATTTCCAGGCGAAGTTCAAAAATCGTTATTTGAATGAGCGATATTATGATGATAAAGCAAAATAATTCCATGAACTTAGACTAGGACAGCTCACTATTGATGAGTTTGTTACTAATTTTACAAACCTGTTGAGATATGTACCCTACATTAGGGAAGAAAAGGCAAAATTACAAAGGTTTCTGAACTGTTTGCCTACAGTATACAAAGAGAAAATTGAATTTGACAACCCAAAAACAATGGACGAAGCTGTTAGAAAAGCGAGACTATGCTATCAGCAGTTTAAAGGAAAGGTTGAACAAGGAAAAAGCTGGTTAAACAAGGGGGAGTTTAAGGGAAAAAGACAAAAACCAGCATATTTAAATAATTTTGGCAGAGATCATCTGCGGAAAAAGTTTAACAAACCCAAAGAGAGCCAAACTGCTCAATCCCAGGTGGCTTCAAAACAAATAGAGGGGGAAAATAAAAAGGAAGGGACAGTCAGAATGAAGGAACCTTGAAATGCTGGGGCTGCGGAGAATCCCATCTGTTGAGGGACTGTCCCCATAGAAACATTCATATGATCAAAAGAGAACAGGAAGCGACAACAGTAAATGACATAGCCAAAAATATACCAACAATCAGTGCAGCCTTGGAAAATCGGCAAGCAGAACATCAAGCAACCATGGTGGAAATGGAGGGTAAGATTTCTGACCTACCTGTTACTGTTTTGATTGATCCAGGTGCTTCTTTAAGTTACATTAGTCCTGGAGTTGTAGAAAAATGTAAAATCAAACCTGAAAAATTTCAGCAGTCATGGTTGGTACAGCTAGCCACTGGGACTAAGAGAAAAGTAACCCATAAATTGCCCAAAACAGCCATTCAATTAAATGGTTTTGCAACAGAAGTAACTCTAAACATACTGCCGTTAGGATCCTATGACTTGCTGATAGGAATGGATTGGCTGGAAAAGCAGAAAGCCATGATGAATTGCTGGGATAAAACCCTGCATTGTGTGGATGAAGAAGGGAAACCTTTTACTCTAAAAGGAAAACCAAAATCCATTTCAGTAAGACAAATATCAGCCTTACAATTAGAACGAATAGCTAGAAAAGGATACCAAGTTTATGTAGTGCATGTGGAAGAAGTAGAACATAAAACTGGAGAAGATCTGTTGAAGGAGTTGCCGGTGGTAAGGGAATTTAAGGAAGTTTTTCCAGATGAGATTCCTCATCTTCCCCCTAAAAGAGAAATTGATTTTTCCATAGATTTGGTGCCAGGAGCAACACCTGTTTCCCGAGCCCCCTATAGAATGAGCCCTCCTGAACTTATAGAGCTGAAGATGCAATTGCAAGAATTACTAGATAAAGGTTACATTAGACCAAGTGTGTCTCCTTGGGGAGCACCAGTCTTATTCGTGAAAAAGAAGGATGGAACTTTCAGGATGTGCATTGATTATCGTCAACTAAACAAGTTTACCATTAAAAATAGATATCCGCTCCCTAGAATTGATGATCTTTTTAACCAGGTGAGAGGGGCCTCAGTCTTTTCGAAGATTGACTTAAGAACTGGATATCACCAGCTTAGAATCAAGGAAGAAGACATCAGCAAAACAACTTTTCGAACCCGGTATGGACACTACGAATTTGTAGTCTTACCTTTTGGATTAACAAATGCCCCCGCCAGATTTATGTGTCTGATGAATAGTGTGTTAAATAAGTATCTGGATAAATTTGTTCTTGTGTTCATAGATGATATCTTAGTCTACTCCAAAAATGAAGATGAACATCAAGAACACTTGAGAATAGTGTTGCAGACTTTAAAAGAAAACCAGTTATATGCCACGTTTAGCAAATGTGAATTCTATAAAGATAAAATTCAATATCTGGGTCATATTATTTCTGAAAAAGGCCTTTTAGTTGATCCTGAAAAGATAAAAGCCATTAAAGAATGGCCAGTCCCAACTGATGTTTCAACCGTAAGGTCATTCATGGGGATGACAGGCTATTATTGCAGATTTGTGGAGAGATTTTCTGCCATAGCACATCCCATCACGTCATTGCAGAGAAAGGGTGTTAAGTTCGTATGGACTGAAAAATGTCAAGTCAGTTTCGAGCAATTAAAACAAAAACTTACATCAGCCCCTATACTGAAGATTGCAGATCCTGATAAGGAATTTGTGGTGTGTACTGATGCTTGTAGAGAGGGGTTGGGAGGAGTCCTATTGCAGGAAAACTCAGTTATTGCCTATGAATCTCGAAAACTGAAAATACATGAATAGAATTATAGTGCCTATGATCTGGAATTAGCAGCTGTTATCCATGCTTTGAAGATGTGGCGACACTATCTCCTTGGGAAAAAGTTTATCTTAATGACTGACCACATTAGTCTCAAGTACTTATTTTCCCAAACTGATCTGAATGCAAGGCAAGCCAGATGGCTGTCCTTTTTAAGTGAATTTGACATGGACATCAAACATATCAAGGGAAAAGAAAATAAAGTTGTTGATACATTAAGCAGGAATGCTTGCCAGACTATAAACAGCCTTGGAAGTAGTGCGCAGATCGAAGTAGAAGAATTGGTGAGAAAAACAACAAATCAAGATCCAAACTATGAAACACTCTTGGAGAAACTGCAGAAAAAGAAGAACACTGATTTCACTAAAAACCAAAAAGGGCTGCAATATTATAAAAACAGGTTGTATATTCCAAATGTAGAGTCCTTAAAAAGAGAAATTTTGGATGAATATCACAAACAGCCATATGCAGGACATCCAGGATATCAAAAGTTGTTAACAGCCCTGAAAAAGAAATTGTTCTGGCCAGGAATGAAGAAAGATGTGGCAGAATATTTAAGTAAGTGCATGGAATGTCAACTGGTCAAAGTTGAACATCAACATCCAGCAGGTCTGTTAAACCCTTTGCCAATAGCAGAATGGAAATGGGACAAAGTTTCCATGGACTTTATAACAGGGTTACCCAAAACCAAATATCAACATGATTCTGTGATGGTAGTAGTAGACACTCTCACAAAAGCTGCCCACTTTATACCAGTAAAATCCACTTTTGGGACAGCTCAAGTAGCGAATGTGTTTCTGAAGGAAGTAGTAAGGCTTCATGGGGTTCCAAAAGTAATTGTATCAGACCGAGACGCTAAGTTTACAGCAGCATTTTGGAAAGGATTGTTTGGAGGGATGGGTACTAAGTTGAATTTTAGTACTGCCTATCACCCTCAGACCGATGGGCAAATAGAAAGGACTAATCAAATTTTGGAGGATATGTTGAGAATGTATGTGATGGACAGACCATCAAAGTGGGAGGAGTATTTGCACTTAGCTGAATTTTCTTATAACAACAGCTACCAATCCTCAATCAAAATGAGTCTGTTTGAGGCACTGTACGGAAGGAAGTGTCGTACTCCTTTGAGCTGGAGTCAACCCGAGGATAAACTAATGTTGGGACCTGATGCGTTACAAGAGATGGAGAGAATTGTAAAACATATACAAAGAAATATTCAGGCAGCACAAGATCGACAGAAAAGCTATGCTGATAAGAAGAGAGTGCATCGCGAGTTCAAAGTGGGAGATCATGTGTATTTGCGTATTAAAAACAAAAAGAGCACACTTTATGCTGGAAGTTGTGCCAAATTGGCCCCCAGATACTGTGGTCCTTTTGAAGTCTTAGAAAGGGTGGGACCAGTGGCTTACAAACTGACCTTACCACCCCATGTTAGAGTTCATGATGTGTTTCATGTTTCATTATTAAAAAGATATGTGCATGATGCTTCTCACATAGTTGATTGGAATGTTGTACAGGTGGAACCAGAAGGGGAATTTCTACCAGAACCGCTTCAAATATTGGAGCGGGAAGAAATTGAATTGCGAAACAGAACAATAGCTAGAGTAAAAGTGCAGTGGAAGCACTTTACTGCTGAAGAAGCTACTTGGGAAAGAGAAGCTGAAATGATGGAGAGATATCCATTTTTGTTTAAGCAATGAACTCTATTAGTTAAATAATAACACCAAGGACGGTGTTTATTTTTAGAGGGGGAATATGTAACACCCCCAATTTATGTGTTGAAATTTCAAAGTTATACATTTGAACTTTAATCCTAAGGGGAGTGGACCCCACAGGATGAATGAATTGTGAATGTAATTTAATATTCAATTTGAGGAAATGAATAAAGTACTGGTATGCATGTTGACCAAAAATGAGAATTGAGATCACTTGCTAAATCCATGAGGATGGATAAGGCAACTATTCCCCATAATCCTTCAAAAAAATCCTTGGAAGGAATAAATGCTAATTTAGATTTTGAGGAAAAATCTAAATTTCCCAATGATGAGGAAAGTAGTTGGGAAGAGGTAACAAGCTGGAAGAAGCTGAGGGAAAGCATAAAGCAGCTTTAATGAATCCCAAAATGGGAAGCCTAGGCAAACAGGAAGAAAAGCATCTTGCTATTCTGGACACAGAATTAGAAACAGGCTTTGGGGAACTATTAGCTTAAATAAGCTGCTCCTAAACATATCAAGAGGTTGTTGATCTGTGGTGGAGGTGGTCTCAGCTCGGGGGTGAGTTCTGGGAGAGAAATAGAACTCTACGGTTGGGAGGTTGGTCTACTGCATGAGTGGTATGCGTTTAATCCCCTATGGATTTTACTTTCTACAGTATGAATTGGCTACATATATCTAACCACTTTATATTAGCATTAAAAAGGTTGTATGCTGGTTAATGGTAGATAAGAAATTCAGTTATAACCAATTCTGGCCTATCAGTCTTTATTATGAGAAATGGAAATTATGGTAAGATGAATTTTAATTGTAACTTTAATTTGCTTCAATAAATAAGAGACGAACAGTAGGACTGGGTTTTCAACCCATATGACAGAGAAGGGAAAAATTATTGGAGCTGTGGGGTTCTTACTTTTAACAGAAGTAAATGGCAGAAGAAAATCTTCTACCTTCTGTATTGTAGTAAGAACATTAGCCTGGGATAGCATCCACCAGAATGTCTAAACCCAACCTGGGTTTAATTCTGTAGATACTGTACAAAATAAATATCCCAGTGGGATTCAAGAAACATAATTATAAAAACTTAAGTAATTATTAGAATGGAATACTCCAGATTCCCAGAAAAACCATTATAGAAACGAACCAATGTTACTGACTGTACAAATTAATGCTGCTGAAGTACCCTGTACAGATTCTCCCATGGCGATAAAGTCAAAAAATTCATCAGGGATATATTTAAAATAGATCATGGTGGTACCAATAAACATTGGGTATACATATGAAAGAGTATAGCAATCATATAAATTACTCTAAATCTTATTATTAAAGCTGCAAGGAAAATCAGTGGAAACTTATTCAGCTCCTAAAAATAGTTCATACATGTACTGTAAGACAGAGAGCATATATTTCAGGAGGTATGGGACTGTCATCTTAAATTCTGATTATATCTAAGATTAAGAGATTAATATGTCTAGTATTTATTTCGCAACCATAAAACATTTTGGATTATCATATGCGAGAGTCATAACTCGCTACCCACTAAGGGAAATACATTATTCTGAACGCATGTAAATAAATCATGGTAACAATACGGAAATCACAAACACAAGCCTATCTTAGATAGTGAATACATCTACTTTGCAGACCTTCTGGAAATGCGATAAAATCGTATATGAGATCAACAGAAGACAACATTATAGGAATAACCCAAGTCTAAAATGAAAAACGATCAGTACATTAAGGTTTTTCACATATCCTGTCACCACTCTTATGTATCAAAACCGAAATAAATATCTAGTGCCAAACATTCAATCAAAAAACGCAGTGACGAGAATATATAATAGACATGTATTATAAATCCGACATCTATATTCCCTGTCCAAGGTTAAAAACCAGCATCAGGTGGTGAAAGAGTCTCGGCATAAACGTCGAATAAAACTCAATAGCACTGGAAACGCAGACGGCAATAAACACAGTCCTCAATACAAGTTGGCATCAAAGTTATCCATTATATGTCTGCAAATTTACAAAATTGAAAATCTATAGCAATCAACGATGGCATCGTTCCCTCATAAAAATTTCAGGAATCGTTGTTTGCCATCAGGCATTCATCTGGAAGCCATCGCAATAGTAGAATACTATGAGTACCGACCTGTAGGTATGAGGAGAGGTTCAATTAGTACGTGAGACAAAAATGCGAGAAACCCGCGTTGCAGAAACTAGTTTCTACATAGGGGGCAAAAACTTCACCTCAGCGAAAGGGAATCTGACTCCTGCACATAACCAAGGAGAGGCGTTAGAAACCCCTAAGAATGCGAAGGCATTAAGAGTCAATACGTATGGAAATTCCAACCAATGAGTACTGATGTAGAATAGTCAGGTTTCGCTATGGCGAATCCCATAAACGGTAAGGCTATAGCCGTGGTATGCAACAAAACTAAAAAATGCATGACCAGACACGATGGGACAAGAAACTGTTACCTGGAAGCCGAAATATTGAGAAGAAGAAACTCCTCTGCGTAACGCCCGGGTACCCAGCGAAAACCATGAATTTAATACGAAGTTGGTTAACCTGCAAACCACATTGGTTGAGACGAAAAAAATTCATAGCCACTGCAATAAACGCGTGGTGAAAAAGACTGGAACGAGTTAGAAATGTAAATATGACTCTGGTTAATGGATATCAACCAAAAAGAAAACAAAACCCCCAAATCCATGTTACCTGCGTGAAGGTCGAAGGTGCTCACGAGTTAGAGCTTCAGTCAACTGGAGACCATGACCTCAACAGGCCGAGTCATGGCGTAGGGAGAACAGAAGGGAAGAACCCTCACTGCAAGAAAACGTGAAGTTCTGCATCGGTGTACCAAGCTATGGAATGGCCGCGATACTCTTCGGTGCGAGATAAAAGAACACAGTTAAGCCATGGGCGAATTAAATATCAACCGGAACCCAGATCTAGAAACCCTAAACCGCCTTCCACCATACACCTGTCTTCATCACCACCACTGGCATGGGGATGAACAACTCGGCGGAGTGGGCACCATTAAATTCAGAGGTAGGTAGAGTACTACGACCTTAGTTAATAAACCATAGCCTCGAACCAGTGAATGGCGTAGTTCAAACGAACAAGTCACGTGAAGTAAATCCGAGGTGGCACCGCCTTTAACCAGTGCGTACACCAGACTTAAATATCAAAGATCAGACCAAATCAACGTACGCAGAGCTCAATGATGCCTCGAAATCTCGAGCAGAGTTCAGAACGAAACATATAAAAATTTCTATGGTTACAAAGTGAAATAACGTCTGTGTGAAATTATGGTTCAATAGTAATTGATCCCGATTAAGGACGGTTGCATTCATTCAGCTCGTCATCATATCCATATATTATATATATAAACCCATAGTGTTGAATTTGGCATCGTATTGTGTTATGCATATGCCAAAGTTTAGTCACTACCATTATTAAGGCTTATGGAAGCCTTTGATGAGAGCGTGGTATGGGAGGAGTGCCCTCGAGGCATATAAATCAAAAATATATATTGTGACATACATATATGTAAATTCTATGGAAGTGGCATTTAACCTATGTGGGAAATTATGTTCAAGGGGCATAATTTAAGGATATATAAATATATAATATATATATGGCCACACCCAAGTGTAGTGTTGGGGAAAGACGATTTAACCTTAATATGAGAATCCTAACCGGATGCAATGCCTAAGTTTAACCAATACATACTAGGGTGTAAACTGGAAAAAAATAAAATAAAATTGTTGTGGTAATAGAGGTACATTACAATTTTGTTATCTAGTTGTATATTTCGTCATTGATTTGGTCATTGATTTAGTCATTGATTTGGTCACTAATTTAGTCATTCATTTGGTCTTTGATTTAGTCATTAAATGTCACAATTAATGACCAAATATACAACAAAATATATTACTATATGATCACCCAAGAAAACCAATTAATGACCAAAGAACTACGACCAACATGTTGGTCGTGTTATAAGATATTGTAAATTAGCTACTAATAGTCATATATATGAAAATTTTATTCATTGTTTGAAAACAATTAATGACCGAAGAAACGTGACTAAATTTTAGTCGTGTTATAAGATACTGTAAATTAGCTACTAATAGTCATATATATGCAAAATTTAGTCATCATTTGTAGTCACAAATTTATCATTTGCAGTAGCCATTTATTCATTATATAAACAACTAATTTAGTAGTTTATATTCATTCATTAATAATCATTCTAAATGACTAATTTAGTCGCATATTCATTTTATTTGTGTTCATTATTAATCAACATAAATTAATTTGTATGATTTAAAAAATGTCATACAATGTGCATGTTCATCTAATATGAAAACACAAAGTTGCATATTTTAATTACAATACTAATAAACATCAAGTGCAACTATAAATAATTTCAACCACATAAATTATATTATATGAAATGTTAAAATATTACAATATGAGTTTCTAACTTTATATTAGTTGGACTACAATTTACACATGAAATGATGTTTCATCACTTCAAAACATTATTGTTGTGTTGTCAAGGCATTACAGGTGAATTCACCAACTCTGAAGACTTGATCATCAATCTTTATATGTGTGTCTTATGTGAGATATTGGTTCTAAGGGTATCACCAAACCAATTCTCCTCTCTTTTTGCATTTGTCCCTCCAATGTTATTGGTCTTCTCTTTTTTCAATTCATGCTTCTTACCATCAATACTGATTTCATTTTCTGAAAACAAAAGAAAATACAATGCACTGTAAGAAATGAAAGACAATGAACACTAGAATATAACATAAATTAGACTATAAATAGTTTATACAACATATACCTTAACATCAACAATGTCAAAGAAATTTTCCTTCAACATCAATTTCTACAAAATAAATGTCACGTTATTCTTTCCCATTTCTCAACATGCTACATACGATAAATTGTAAATAACATAAAACCAAGAGCAAACCCTTTTCTAACCAAAATAAACAAACAAACAATGCCTCTAATAAAACTTCATTATAATATTAGCAAATGAAAAGAGAGCTAGTGGACCATTTATGTTGTTTTACTTTGCCTAATTTTGTTATAAAGTGCTCAAGATTCAGGAACCAACAAATGTGAGCACGAGCTAAAAACTAACCCACCATTCACTAGTCAACATGAGAGATCACAAATAAACCACAAAATTGATCAAGCATTAAAATTGTGAGCAGACTACCTTGAAATTTTCTTCTTGAGAAATACCTCAAAATCCCCTCGTTTCTAATAAGCTTCTTGGCTATGTACCTCCATCCTTGATTTCTCTTGTTATATCTTGAATAAAGAATATCCCTTCAACAACCAATTTTGTGAGAATCCTACCAAGTAACTCAAGAGCCTTGTGTGCATCAATAGTAGCATCCTCTAATGAAAATATTACAATCTCCAACCCAGAAAAAGAAAAATTATATATAGTTATAATTTTGAAGAGTGTAACTAGGTAGGTCTTCCTTGTAATGACTATGTAACTAGCATTTGCACCAAGAGGTGCAAAGTAACGCCGAGGAGTGGGGAAAGCAATAATTAAGTGAAATATATGGAAATTTTAGTTTCTATATATCTTTAAAAGAATGTAATAGGAGGTTAAAATTTAAAATAAAGTTACACTAACATAAAGGAAAACTAATATAATTGTCCCGGAATAATGGCATAGTAATGATGGTATCGAAGATCCTTTAATAGTCGCTCCAAGGAGATTGCTCTAGCTCTTCAAATGATTCAAATAATTGTTGAAACTGAATTTTCAAACCTGCTCTAAATCCATCATCAAAAGGTTTTCAATGTGCTAGAAAGGGGTATTTAAAGGTTTTTAAAAAAAAACTTTCAATTGCTGCTACAAGACTGTTTTAAAGCTGGTCCAAAACTGCCTTCTAACAACTTTAAAATATGTCATACAAACACTTTCGATAAACTGCTATACAAATACACTTTATGAAGTAATCCATATAGAGAACACACCAATAGCCTAGAAGAGGAAAATGAAAAATTTATCTGCAGTTACATTTTACTCTAAAAAATATTCATATCAAAATCTGTTAACGTCAAACCAAAATTTTGTAATTTTCAAGATCTTAAGTTCAGCACCAACTACCCAATAGCCTAGAAAACTTGACAATAAGACCCTGACTGTTCTTGTACGCTATAAGACAAGATGGTCAACAATGTCATGAGTTATAGCAATCACCTACAATTGTTTTAGCATGTCTTATCTTTTTAACTGATCCATCATCTTGAATCTGTCTAGTATTCTCTCAATCTTCAAAATCGACATTGTTAAGCTTTAAAAATATAGCATTCACTCCAATCTAGAAAAAAAAATATGCATTAACAACTCAACTTACCCAGCATTTTGTTGGCCTCATTCTTAAGTTGTAAGTTGATGCCATACTCATGCAGTAAGCTCCCGCATCATGGACCATCATTCCTGCCCACTGAAAGAGGATGGCCACTCAAAGTTAAGCCACAAGTGTATGCCTTCAAACAAGCATCACAAAATAATTCTAGAAACAATTAAATATCATATTGGAAAATCAATTCCTTCTCATCATGCATGTATATTAGGTGTGATAATTATTTTCCTATAACTAACCACCATTTCTGGAGTTGGAAGTTCCCTGTCCTTTCCTAAAAATTCTGCATACTTGCAAACAGGCCCAACAACATCAAAATTTTGAATTTTTGCCTTTGGGGCAGGTGGAGAAATTAGCTCAATGTGCTATTTATCAAGAAGAATATCATTTAGAAACATCTCAAAATATCAAAATCATTTTATGATTCATATCACAACTTTCAGATTGTGTGCCTGTCATGAGAAAGAATGGTCTATTTAGTATTTGGGAATCTCAATACCAGTATTATTTCCTATCAATAAGGAGACTACAAAAGTATGACAAATTAACCCTTCTATATTCATTTTGAAATGATCATCCCTTCAATCATGCATCATCAAAAAAATTTGGGTTTTCCCCAAGTCAAATTTATGTACTAACTTGGTAAGCTCCATAAAGGCTAGGCCTAATAAGCTCTGCCATGCTGCCATAAATTACAATGAAGTTCTTGTTACCATTTGTCTTGACTCCAACAACTCGACTCACAAGAACACCAGAGTTTGCAACAAGAGATTTCCCAGGCTCAACAATAAGTGTAATATTTCTAGATAATACCAGCTCTCTTACCTGAAGAAACAACCAATGGTGCAAATATACATCTTTAAAGTGTCTATATATATTCTCAAAATAGCTGTAACAAGGCCAGCATAGTAACTTGGGAAGTAAAAGAGTGTAAGTTTGAATAAAAAGTAACTTAGTTTAAGCCAACGCTTAAAAGCTTTAAGGGCTTACAAAATTTATAAGATCCTTAGGGGTAGGAAGCGCTTCACCCTTGTGATAGTAATCAATGCCTAAACCTCCTCCAATATTTAGATACTTAATTTCAAATCCTTCACCATGTATTTGGTCAATATACTAGATCATTAGAACTGCAACATCCTTAAATATGTTCATCTACAAAACAAAAATAATATTAATGAAAAATAATGTGCACCTCCTTACAGTTAACAAACTAGAAAAATATCTTTACACATAAAACATTTCAAGCAACAAAATTATCACTTCAGTCTTATACAGGAGTTAAATATTACATAAGAAAACCAGAATATACTTTTAACTATCGTTTTGTACGGGAAAATGCAGTCCTGGGGTTTATTAAAACCTTCATCATCTAAGCTAATGTGTTAGACTTGGAAAAAAAACGTAAAATAATAAAACTTGTTTAAACAGCAATGGCATGTGTCTGGTTGGTCCATCTGATCACAAAGTACAGTTCCACAATAGAAGGAATTTCCTATGGTTAAATCAGAAAAGTCTGACTGGCTGGGTAACAAAAAAATCATGATTACAAGTTATTTTACACTTCTTTTAAATTTTAGTGTCATCATTCTGGCCTTTTTCATCAACTTTCAGGAATTCTGTAGAACTCGTTAATGTGGAATATTACACAACAAGTCAATAGTCCAGTGTTTTAGCTTTGGTTTTAATCTTATGCTTTTAGCTTAATTGTCAATGCTTCACAGAACTTAACATTCTAACTTATAGCCTAAGTCTAATAAATTTGGAACTAAATTATCTTTGAAACTTTGTGTCCATGTGAATGTACTAGAAGTGCAAGTTGACACAAGACCTTTCTTATAATATCAACACATGCATACACCTTGTCTGGTGTAGCTTCATATCTTCCTCCACCGCTTTAGACATCCTACTTATGTATTGAATCAATATTGTAAGCAAGGAAAACCAAATAGTTGATGCTGATTTTTATTTTATCCACCATGGAGAGAAAGTATGACACTGTTAGAAGATAATTCAAGCAGGTAAAAGTTGGATCCAGCCTCAAGTATACATGTTGAAGACAATAGTTTTGACATGCAAATATTTTTACAAAAATGAATAGGTCAAACCCTTGATCGGAAATACCCACCATATGGCCATCCTCACAGTCGTTGGCTTCATATAGGAAATAGAAATCTAACAAGATAACCAATGACTTTCAATGACTTGTTAAAATAGCTGATATTGACCTATCATAATTTTAGAACTTCAGCCAATCATTGGATTATAATCTAAGAGATTTTTCAAACTAACTTGCATTAAGCCAAAAACATTGAAGTAGATAACAATACCAGTAAAACATTCATCCATAATTATGGAGCTTTTAGAAAGTGCAAAATCAGAAATTAGCATTCCAGCAATTTTAAGAGATATTTAAAAATTTTAATACAAAATATTAATTGATCTCGGACAATAAATAATAATAGAACTAGAATTTGCACTGATAGGTGCAAATTAAACGCCGGAAGTGAAAACAGTAATAAAGTTAGGGAAAATTTATCACTTTCTTACTTTTTTTCACATTACAGAGGATAACGGAGATCACAGTTATCCACAGAGAATGGTGGAACAGAAATCTGAGGAACGGGAAGAAAAAGGAAATTGTTTGACAGCCCAGAGAGATAATATCTTTAAACTAACAAATATTGGTCCAGCTTCTACTGAAGAGACAAGCTGTAAAGTAACCACAGTTCCTAAAGAGCCTATGGAACATGAATTTGTGCAGATAAACTGTAAAGTAATCAGATTTACTGAAGAGCTTATGGAATGTGAGGTTGCAAGGACAAACTGTGACATAAAAAAAGTCCCTCAACAGCCTAGGGAGCATGAAGCTGTGCAGAATCAATATCTAAATACCCTTGAGTTTAAATATGAGCCTAGAGACAATTGTCAGGACTTGGGATCTATACACCTAGGACCAGGAGAGTGTTCAGTCACTGAATTTCTTACTGAATCCAAAGGAAAATTTTCAATAAGAACTATGCTAAGTGATAGACGACTAAGAAGGTGGCAACTAGTGATAGACCACTTCTCAACAGAAGACATGTCACAGATACCAGGGGGTAACTCCTATAAATCACAGCAGTGGTCCAAGTTAAAATCTCGCATTATGGGAAGCTTTAGGCTTGAATGGGAGTTGTTGAACCTGGACATATTTCCAAGCCCTTCACATAATGTCATAGATATCTTCTCCAAGTTTTGCAGTACTTTACTGTGCTCTTGAAGTGGAGGCACATTCAACTTCTCCAAGTGAATAGTCTTAAGCTGAGTAAGTGAAGATAAGGTTGGTAGACCGTTCACTATGTCTTTCTTGTACCCATAATTAAACACTATGAGGACTTTCAGTTTCTTCATGTAACTCAAAAATGATGGAAGAAAGTATTTGGTTGCAGAAAAGAGTAATACCAAAGCCTCTGCCTCACCAAAATTCATCTCACACCACTGATCATCTTCCATTGCACCTACATAGGTGAACCATAGAAGCAAAGCTAGATTAGAACATTATAGGTTATTGCATATATTTTCTAAGAAATTTTGAATCAATGATCAACACCTAGATATCATTAAAGGTCTATGGTCTATCGAAATAGGAAAATTTATTAAAGTTCTTACTGTCCTCCTTTTTAGGCATAAGCAACCTCTTGCTACCAACTATGCTACCTCGGGATGCCAAATATAGGGCCAAGTCTCGCATTACATCAGAAAAGAATAGCTCAGAGGCATTGCCATAATTGATTGCTTGGCTCCTACTACATCCAATTACGAAGACAACATAATTTATAAGATAGAGGAAGCTATGATCAAATGATATTGAGCACACACAACAGTTAGAAATGAAGGTGCTTACTTGAGATTGCTTGTTAAATTCAATATATTTCTGCTTGCAAGCTCTAACAAGATGACAAAAGCATCGTGCCACTCCATCTTTTGCACATAAATCCAAATGTCCAATAATGCATCCACTGATATCTTTCTATCCTCTGGAAATGACCCCAAGTCTAAGAAGCACTCTCGTGCTTCCTCATCCAGGGCATCAACACTCGTCTCCAAGCATCTAAGAAGCCCTTCTTTGTGATAATCTGATATTTGATTCCCCTTTTAAGAGTTTTTTCTTGGCACCCACCCAGGCCGGATGAGGCTGACCATACAAAGAGCTTCCATTCACCTTCAGAGCAAGTGGCAGACCTTTACATTCCGCTTGCACCTGTGATTCATACATTAGCAACACTAGTGAAAATTCTGTAGGTGGAAACCAATCAAATACCAAAAACAAAAAGTTGTCGAAAGCATGAATAGTTGCCTCATAAGTATAAAGTTCAGTCATAGGTTTTTGTTAGATTTTTTATGAAGATGAATATACAATTGAGTATATGGCTAGAATCTATTTTAATGGATTATCGATACCATTGCTAAGAGCACAATAAGTATTAATATGGAATTATGTAAAAATATAATGATATCCTGATATGATATGCCACTGTAGTAATTGCTTGTAATTAGGGAAATTTAGGAGAACACTGTGTCACAATCATTAAATTGAACCAAACTTAGTACTTAGTAAAATAATATATTGCATATAAATTGCATTACCTGCTTCACTAGCTGGTTGTCTGCATTACTTGGAATTGATTTCTGTCTAAAATCCCAAAATCAAAAAAGGGGCAGAGCATCGACGTCATCTAGCAATGGCAATTCATAAAGCTTGGTAGAGGTTGTTGTGCGGATGATAGAATGATCTCGGGTTGTCACAAGGGTCTTCCAGTCCCAGAATCCTCTTCAAATTCTAGATATTATTTTCCATCCCACTACAAAATCAGACTTCACTGAGCCACTACAATTAGAAGTAGAAGAAACTTCGTCAAAAGATCCATCAAACATAGCATGTGAACCCATTTGTTTTAAATCATGGCATTCTCATCGGGATCATTGGTGAGCCTGGAAACGATTGTTTCATTCAGGTTTCTCTCATCCACTTCCTCTAACTTGTACAAATGGCGAAGACACTTGAACTCCGATATGATATTATTCAACTCAAGAGATAATTGGTCAGGCATCTGGTACGAAACGAAGTCACGGATGTCCTTTTCTAGCTGGTGGATTTCAGAAGTATATCTCAGTTTCTAGAGAGTATTAAGAGGGTTGGTTTTCTCGCACATTTTCACCAATTGAATGCCTCTATTTAGGATGCTGAGGGACTTCAAGTAGATGGGATTTGGTTCAGTCTCAGTATTTTGTATGTTCGGAAAACAGAGGTGGCTAGCTGTTTGAATAAGGCCTGTCAGCAGCACTTCTAATCAACAGCATAGCCCCTTTCAATTTAATGTCACCATCTTGTAAGGGATGTTTCCTTCAATGGAGATTTTAAAGGGAAAAATTATTAAAAAAATTTAAATGGGTACCAATGGTGTATAGAGATGGAGTTTATAACATGGAGAAAATTAGCCTTTTGGATGCTTTGTTGTGAGGGAGGCACATTTTATAAGGAAAACACATGTTCGGAATGTGTGTGGCCGGGCATACACGATACAATCGATACGTTTGGGAAAAACAAGATAAATTAATGGTTTTTGGTCAACAGAAAGGATTTTAAAGACATTATCGGCCAGTGTCTAAATTTATTGTGGTAGAGATTACTTAATAGATCTCTTGATTTAAGCATTAGTGCTTCCAAGTTAGGGAAAATTTTGCTGTATTTCAATCCAGATATTTTCTAGCCTTTTCACTATGTTTTGAAAATAGAGAAAGACTAGTAATTTTAATAGTTTTTTGTTGGTGAAAGGGTTTTAAAGGAGTTTCTGGGCAGTATTTTAATGAACATAATGGCAGAAATTAGCTGACAAGTGACAAGATTTGTGCATATTTCAACTTTTGGTGTTATTTGGAATTGGTATTACTTTACTTTATTAATGTCTGGTTGAGGCTGAAATATTAATTATATGTTTTTATGGTAGATCTCAGGACTATGTACCAAATTTTTTGATAAATTCAGTGCAAATGTTGTGGTGGATGGCAACACGGTGAACCTTGGTCTATGGGGTACAACAGGTACTAATGGTGGAATCGGAGTTCTTATCCAAGATTTTCTTGTTCTTTGGTAGTATCTGTTTAAAGACATTCTATATTTCATGTTAAACTGTAGGATGCATTTATTTTCCTAGATGTGTTTTCTTGGGTTTAAAGTTCTTAAACAGTAATTTTATGTGCATTGCTAGTTATTTCAAAGAGTAACCATTCTAGGAGCTTCGATTTTAGGCCCTCTCTGAAAATTTGGTGGAACAGGTCAAGAGGACTACAATAGATTAAGAGCTCTGAGTTACAGGGGAGCATATGTTTTTATTCTGGCATTTTCTCTTATTAGCAAGGCAAGCTATGAGAATATTACTAAAAAGGTTTGTTTTATGTGGATTGTGCTTTATGAAATCTTATTTTGGGTTCTATTTGAAATAAATTGTGAGAAGACACATTTTTTCCACCCAAACAAATATAATATCTTGAAATTTTGATGTGAGGATGTCTTGTTTACTAAAATGGTTGTCTAACATAAGTTCCATAATGACTGTGCAGTGGCTTCCTAAGCTGAGGCATTTTGCACCTGGTGTTCCAATAGTTCTCGTTGGAACTAAAAGGTAAACGATCGTTTCCTTTGTTACATATTTGTAATTCAAAACATTTCCAAGCTAGAAAAAGGTTTCCAGAAGGTTTTTCCTGCTTTACTTCAGTAAGTGTTTGAATCTAGATTTTCCATTCTTATATAATGTTGTAACATTTACACCAAATGACAATCAGATGTGCATAAATTGATATCCTATAACTTAGACTAGTATTATATTAAATATATGACTTCTAAGAAAAGCCCGCCACTATTTTCTCAAAACATAATTTTTCAAGATTACATGTATGTCAGATATCAGTTGAGTTGGGACTCGGGAGCATTGGATGTTTTCAACATTTATGTTATTTTAATGTGTATCTCAACGAGTCTTTGTTTGGTCATATGTTTTTCAAATAGAGTATGTAGATGCCATAATACCATATATATAGTATAAAATCATGACTTTTTTACTATTTCGCACACAACTCATATTCATCAATTTTAGCTTAGCTTACAGTCCCTTTTTGGTATTTAGAACATTTGGAGATGGCTCACAGTTTTGATGTCAACTACATTTTAGTGAATATGTTTGAACTTGAAGCCTCAAAACAAGATCAACACATGGGAAAAGAAAATTCAAAACAACCCTAAATCAGGCAATGCCTTGCTTCCATGCGAGGATTGATGTCAATGATATCCCAATCTTGTTAGTTAGGAATAACACCCTCAAGATTTCACTTTACAGGAATAAAGTAGAATGAAAATACATGAAAGGAGATAACAAAATATTGCTGTGTCAAACAACGAAAAATGGAAACCCATGCAATTAGAGCTAACAACATCACTGCAAGCTTAAAAAACCAATACTCCAAGATAGGAGGCATACCATTTGGTGCAATTCATAGTTAAAGGATCTCTTTGGCACAAAGCTTGGGGAAATATTAATTGTTGATGTTGATCTTGTGGGTTTTTTGGAGAATGACTGAATTCTACTATTTGGAGATGTTTCATGTTTCCTTGTTCCTTGCCAATTTACCATGCTCACAGTGTTTGTTCTTTTTTTCCTGAAAATGCAGATTGAATGGAATCCATCTCATCCTCACAAGATGAAACTACAGATCCCTTACTTTGGGAGCTAAAATGATCACGATCATGAATCTTTGAAGAGCTCACACTTCTAGAAACTTTTGGGGAAACAGACTGTTGCCTTGATCTATTTCCAGCCTCACTTCGAGGCCTTGATGCAAGAGACAACCCATGCTTTGCTGCAGGTGATGAACCTCTTGTCTGTGATATGCGGCGATCACTTATTGATGTAAGAATATTTGAAGGTGGCTCTGCTGTGAAATCATTTCCCGAATGCTGCAAGAAACTATCTTTTTCCTTTGTTTGCACATCCCAGAACAGAGCAAGGTCAGCGTCATATCCCTATCCATAGCATGTGGGGTGATCTGCAGACTTCATCCACTTATGTGTCATTCCACTTGGCGATCCCTTGCAGGTGAACACCTTAGAGCCGGGGAAGGAGGAATTTTCTCCACACTATTTCATAGGTCAGAATTTAACTAGTGAAAGAATTCCCCAAGGAATTTCATGACCAGGAGTTTAAACTCTGCATTGTCTTTGCTTGCAGGCTCTGAAGAAGTTAACTGCGCCCAGTTTTCCTGTCTTTTGAACACAACAACAAAAAATTTCCGATCAGCTGGGTATGAAAACGAAGCCCAAAGCAGGATAGGGGATGAGCACGAAGCCCAAAGCAGGACAATTCATTACTATTATCGCAGGACGAACGATTACACTTGTAAACTTTTTACTCGACAGAAAGGCGATGGGGAAATGTTTTGATTGGGTGGGGTGAATAGTGTTTTCTCACCCCACTCCAGCAAAGAAAATGCCTCCGGCGTAATTATTTACAACTTAACTAGAGTAATACAGAAAATAAACAGAAAGCATTCTACATGCCTATATCAAAAAATTCAGTCAATTCAACAACCAAAGGAAAATTGATAATCAACAATGGAACACTTGAAAATGTGAACAACAAACACCATTGTTCCCTTTACTTTGTTGGATTCTACAAATGAAAAATTAAATCAAAAGAGGGAAATGATTAATTAGGGTGTGAAGCAGATAGTTGGAACCTGTAATTGATCACTGATGTTGATAAAAAAATAATTAGGAATGGGATTGACAGAAATCTAGTGTCCATTATTGAACACTTGTAAATCAGGCACCTTATCCTGAAGAAGAAGAGTGAGTACAGTGGGGTCTGAATGGGCTGGTAAAATGAATGTAAGATCAGGATTGGGGCACTTGGGATAGTAGTTTATGGCCATTTTTTGCTCATGATTTCCCAACACTTTGTCAGCTAGGAAGTCAGCTTCCACTCCCAGGCTCTCAGATATTGCCTCCAGCAATCTCAGAGAAAGTTCCCTTACTTCTCTGCAATAGATATTGTCACGTTCTCTGCCATACTCATCAAAATTACACACACATATCTAACAAACTAAAGAAACAAAATATTAACCTATAATTAGCAGGTTTCGAAGGCCAAGTATGAACATGGTCTTCTAACGGATAACAATGATGTCTCAAGTAGTCCTGCCAGTTGAACACTTGATATTTGTGGACGTTGAAGCTGGTAGACAAACGTGTTTTACTGAATGGATCGTCGGAATAGTATTCCATTCGGTCTTCCACATGCATAGTGAAAAACTCTGCTGCCACTTCCACCATCTTGTTGCTCACCACATCTGGAATGCCATGATTGATTATCTGTTTGTACATGCAATAAGAACAATAAGGTGAACACCAAGTCAATCTCTCCCAGAATAGTTGTTCCATCAGTTCCATTGAAGGGGGCCCATCCATCTGTCATGTTTGTTGGACTAACAGATTGATTTCCCCCAATTTGGAGAGGGTTTGGATCAGAGTGTTCGATGAAGATATGATTCACAAGCCAAGGATAGCTATTAGTCAATGGACCAGTACTTCTCGTTGTCAAAGATTTAGTATTTTGAGGATCCAAGGCACTTTTAACAATAGAGGAAGGCTTTCTCGAAGCATGATAGGCTGCATATGCGATGAAGGTTAATATCATAACATAAGTTATGTACGCACTGCGGCTTGGTTTTGATTGAAAACACTATAACCGATCACAAAAAGTACTCTCTTTATAAAAAATATATATGAAGAAGATTTTTTTGAGAAAATACTGCAAAATCCATTTAAAAGCATAAAACAGAGCATCCAAGAAAAGATCCCTGGAGTAGCCCCTTAAACAACATCATAGGATGTTAAGCTACATCCCCAAAAAATTAACAGAAGGTAGGCTCTACGTAGCCAGCAACCTACAATCTTCCAAAATATATGTTCAACTTATTGGCCATGGAAAAATAAAGAGGGCCGACATCATTGTCCTCACAAAAACTCATTGTCACTTTGCACTGTAGCTCAGCAGACATCAACTTGTAAAAATTTATGATTAGGTCTACCCATCTTCATCTGTATGGTCCCTAGGTTTCGTAATTCCTTTCCCCATGGCAAACTGGGCCATGCAACACTATTCTCATGGCTCCGAGCAAAAACCATTGAAGTCCCCAACTTATACAAATATGAAAAAAAATAAAAATAAAAATTACGAATTCATCAAAGGATCAATACCTGCGAATGAAGAAAAACCTACAACCCTGAATCCATTACTCCCTCATTCACCCAACCGACATCTGGAAACTCTGTTGATGAAGAATAGTCTTGATCGAGATTCTCTCTGGTAAGCTATAAATATTCCCTAAAAATTGGTTTTCATTTAATACAACCATATGGCTCAAATCATAGTAAGACAGTCCAATAATTAATCTAAGTGCAAGTTCACAAGAAAGGTCAATCTCTGTCACTATGAAAAGAAGGAACTCGGTAACATCTCAATCTCAATGACATCACAGTGTTGAAATTAACTCTACCTCAATTTAGTACTACTCTTATAAGATTATTTCGATACCACAACAGTGAGGAGAATGAGTTATAAAGGTGTATTTACAGTTAAGGCTTGGTGTGACAAAAAGATATCACTATAATCCATATTATAGTGAAGATCTTCAATGTTATAATCACAGGTAAACTACAGTCTCGGTATAATCAAACGCATGATAAGTATGACATTACAATTTGGAACTACCACAGTAAAAAATCTATCACTATTTCGTGCTACCACAGTGAGAAAGGTCTCACTGGTTCGGTGCCATCACAGCTTGATGAGAAGTATGCCATTTCAGTTTGATGGTATCACATAGGGTCTCACAGAAATGGTCAACAGAAGTCAAAGACATGTACAATGAAATATTTACAATCGAAGGAAAAAATAAGGTCAAAACAGTAATATGTATACACAATGAAATATTACATTCGAAGATCTCAGAATAGCTGCTTACATTGTGTTTGAAAGAATCTGAATTATTTCCTATGAAGTTGACAGTGTAAGAACCAACTAAAAGAAAGAACTAGTTTGAAGGTATAACAAATCAGATCTAACTATGTAACTAGGTAGGTCTTCATTATAATTACTATGTAATTATGTACTTATATAAAGATGAAGTCAATAATAATAAAATTAATCTTTGGTTTACTTGCTTCATGGGTTTGACACTAGTTTGGAGAGGAATTTATAATATTTTAAATGAGTGCTCATACACATCCTAATTCATTTTCATTGAATAAAAATTATTTTTTTAAGATCAAACATGAAAGACTACTAACTTACATATGTAGGCATGACATGCCTCTCCAATAATAATTTACCTCCATTGTGGAAGACAAATTATATATAAGAACCAATGTTCAAATCGAATAAGCATCAATTAATATCATATTATCTTGGTGAAGAGAAGCTAAAGAATAGTGTAGGAGAGAAAATAAACGAGACGTAATTTTAGACCCCTGGATGGAATTTTTGGACCTATATTTTTTCTAACCTATAGACCTGTAGTAAGCACATTAATCTCTAAATTTAGGCCAATGTAGCATCCACAATTTTGGCCTATTTCAGGCCTAAAATTCAGCCTTATGGCCATTGTAATTTTGGCCTATTTTAGGTGTAGGATACATATAGACCCATATCAACATTCTACAAGGACCTATGTGTAGGATACATATAGACTCATAAAAACATTCTAAAAGGACCTATTTGAGGCGAATTCAACATTCTAAAAGGACCTATGTCAAAAGGGTTCAAATCATAGTAAGACAGTCCAATAATTAACAGTCAATAGTTTGCATTGTTATTGAACTGGGTAACACTTTAATTTTACATTATTACTCAACTAGTGGGTTAAAAATTTATAACTTTTGAGGAATCCAGAGCTAAAAGGTTCGTGATTTTTACCTTGTTAGAAAACTTGAAGGCATGCCTGAAATGGGTTAGAGTATCAAACAGTCTTCTCTTCTCCACCGTAAGACTCAACAACTCCTTTCTACTTCGTCAGGCCAATGTTTCAGGATCACACCTTTGGTGGGAATGCCATATGGGCAACTCCATAGGAACTTTAGATGCACACTGAACAATTTTAGTCCCACTTAATTACCATCTTTACTATTTACCTTCCATAGGCTCACTTGCCTTAACAACCACTTGCTTAATTAATGGTGGGTACAACACTTAGAACTGAACGAGATTTAACTTCTTGAACTTCTGAGGTCTGTCAAGTATAAGATCAATGTCCAGATTATTAGCTTCTTCCAAGGCCTTTTTTTAAAAAAGATACTGCAAGAGTAGGATCCCATGAAGTTAACTCCAATGCAAGCCCATAATTTGTATCAACAACCTCAAAAAATTTAGGATACTTGTTGCATAAATTAGTTCTGAAATCCATTGGGAGACCCATATCAGTAGCTAAGTGGGAAATCTTCTCCAGCAATACCCTCTTGCTCATATACATCATTAAAAGCTTTTTGATATTCTCAACAAAGAGGCCCTCCATTTGAGATTTAATCTGCACTTCTTCCAAGTGCAGTTGTTGTGCCTGGGGGGTCAATGTGAAATAGAATCAGTATCCCGGACTTGTTCATTGTATATTTCAATCATTTGAACAACAACCTCATATATAAAGGCATCCTTTCTTTGTTTTGATATCTGGAATAAGTCATTCAAGGCTCGATAGTTCACACCCCAACTCTCCTCTGTAGACTCCTTGAATTAACAATGATCAAAGTCTGCTTTGGCTATTAGAATAACCATAATAGACAAGTTAGGGAAGTAAAGGCATTTATATTACCCACCTCTTTCTAATACTACTAGTAATTTATAACCTTCACAAATTACAAGACAATCCTCCAAGCATATCCTATCGAAGGTCTCTTCCAATTCTGTAGAGCCACATTCTTTTGGAAATGTGATACCAAGAACTTTTCTATACCAACCTCAGTGATTAATTTTTTTTATGTTTCCTCAATGGAAAGAAGAGGAGCTTTAAGAGAAATTCTATGGCACTACTTCTCACTAGTTTTTGTAAGATCCCCTTCTGGACCAATCATGCATTCCATTAAGGTGACAATTTATTTACGAATTGGATCAATAGGAGGGTATGTCAATTGAGAAAACATCTGCTTTAAGTACTCAAATATTATTTTTAGTCTATTTGACATCGTAGCTAAAGGTGTATCATTCCCCATGGAATCAAGAGTTTTTGTTCCATATTTTTCCATAGGAAGCAACAACATTTCCAAAGCCTTAATTGTTTGTCTGAACAATGAAATGCATATTTAAACAAATAGCTGATAAATGCAAACATACATTCAAAAATACCTCATAGCATATTTACATACAAATCACTTACCCATAAGCCTTCATTAGTGACAACAAGCCATATATTCCCATGCTTTCCATTGTATCATCCAAACTATCAACTTGTAAACCAATACAATCAACAAGCTATGGAAAATTTATAGTTGACATCCAGGGTGACCAAGTCCTTCCATACAATACGTGTGATCATTCAGTCGACATTTTATTTGCAATAAATTCCAAATGAGGAGTTTCAAAACATAGTCCAAATATTAAGAAAAAAAAAAATTGTTATGTATCCGAGTTATCAAGGAAGAGTGGTTGGATTTGAGAAGTTATACATGAACAACAATAAGACGACCATCTAGATCAATGAATTTTCCAAATACTTCTTCGACCACCGAATGAAACTATTTTCCTTCTCCTTCAAATGAACACATCCATCTATTTTATCTTCATACGGAAGGGGGATGTTACTTGTGACATTAATGACATTTACATTTGCGTCTTCTGGACCAAGTGGCACTCCATGTATGATAGAAATTGACTGAATTCGTCCAATGCAAGTAATAGCACTGTCATATGGATCTAATATATTCACTTTGTCACCTACTTGGAGTATGTCATCCCCTACCGGAGTTAATAAGCACTGTCAAAAACAAAAAAGTATACGTAGATATTAGGAAAATAATAATTGCAATTAAATTGCAAAAACATACATAGCTATTTAATTAACTGAATAATATGCACTCACTGAGTTAATATCTAAAATACCAACAGGATTTGGCACCGATTGGGAATGTTCAGGTGCATCAATTTCGTCATATTTTAGAACTCTCGAGGTAACCATTTTTCCTTTAACATCCTATACGTGATTTCATTATGCACAAATCAAATATTACATTAAAAAAAATAAGTTTTAACATAGCAGAAAACAATAAATATAATATTAAAACACAAAAATATTAATAACACTAAAATAGAAGCATATAGCTCTTGCAGATATCTACAAAAACACACCTTCACATGTTCATGGCACTTTTTTGAGTCATTTAGCATTCTTGCACCACCCAAATTTACATTTTCTTCCTGTGATTGATAGGAATTGCCAATAAAAGAAGGCTTCATGAGTGAAGGGAAATGGAACCAAAACATTAACATATTACAAATTCAAGTGAAGCACTGGTTGCAATGGAATTATAATTTTCTTACCTCATCTAAATCAATGTTAAATTCCTTCTTTTTCCATGCAACAACAAGAGTTTTAATGGAGGAGGCTATGGTTGACATTGTCTTTGCCAAACCAGTTATACATTTCATTGCATGATTATAATCCTTACTATGGTTTTCAACAGTAGATAAATCTCCTATTTTTCTACTCTCGACGTCAATAGATGGAAAAGAAATTTCTATTGGATTTTCTGACATATAATTATGTTTGGAATTTTCCAAGTCTGCCATATAATGAGCCATTTCACTCACCACTGGTTCTCTTTTAGCTTCTTCAACCTACAAATAATTTTCAAGACACAACTAGTTGGATATTAAGAAAACTAAAAACACATAACACAATGTACAATATTCAACAAAAAAATTGTATACTTACAAATATTTTTTTTTTGGCTCACAACCCACCTTGACCCAAAAAATATCGAGCCTTCACCTGCTCTCTTGCTTTCTTCGCTCTTATACTCTTTGACAAACACTCTTCAGCACACATACTTTCCTTCAAATCTTCCCATTGTTTGGGAGTCAAGCTACTCTCCCTATCTTTTCCATCCAAGATTAATTTTCTACATTTATGCCTGAAGTTATTCATCAAAATTCTCATTCTGCGCTTATAATATTTACTAGAAATCCTTCCACCAATAGTCTCAAAAACATTTTCCATTTGTTGGATCACTTGATCAACATTTCTTGGATCTTGATCTGCAAACTTGGATTTGCTAACATCCAAATGAGACCTTATTCTTGTGCCCAACTCTGTGGCCCACCTTGATGCATTTGGTCCAGTGGGCTCACCATCTTTTACCTCAATCAAGTAAGCCTTCTTCCCTTCTAATTTTCGTTCTTTGGCTTCCCTTTTTGTGGACCTATAAAGGCTTTGAATAATTCTTTGTTTTTTTACTAAAGCTGATACATCTTCAAAACCAAGACTAGGTGATGGAAAATCACTCATACTTGTGGCTAAAGAAGGTGTGGTAGTTCCTATCACCTTACTTGGAGAAGATGTAATTGGTGTTCTTTCTGTGGTAAAAGAATAAATTAGTTGCTCCTTGTCCACAATAGGTGTGGCACTAGGTTGCACACAAATCTCCTCAGATGTGCCTTCAAATCTTTTCTTTAACTGTAAATAAATTTCTTGCAACTCTACTTCGTCAGAATGTGCCAATTTTTCACAAACACCTTGGAAATGATCATCTAATATATCAGGAAGTTGATCATTAGAATTGTCATCTTCATCTCCATGCATTGAATTACCATGGCTTTTGCTTCTACGAGTTGGCAGGGATATGTCTTTTCTTGCTTTTTGTTTATTCTCATTGTATATGGGATCCAAATTTCCCCTATAAAATATATATATATATATATATATATATATATATATATATATATATATATATAAAATAATGGCCTACATCATCAAATATATTATATACAACTTTCATTAAATATGCATAGAAATAAAAAGTGACGAAGAGTAACTACTTACTTATTCACCAAACCAAGAGATGAGAAATATTCTTCATTTTTTGTGATGTGTTATTTACGAACACGATCGTATTCTATCATATTTTCATCACTGCTAAGATCATTTTTATGTTTCAACCCCTTCTTCATAGTATTTATGTCCTACATTTCACATTTAAAGAAAAAATATTAGTGCATGGATAAATAACAATTATAAAATATATCTATTATACGATCATGCATTATGATCAATGAGAATGAATTAACCTTAAATTGATAGAAGGAACATTTTAATTAGTATTAGCACCTTATCTAGAATTATGGATTCTATATTTTTAATTGCAAATTTTTTTTAATATTTGCATAAATTTATCACATAATAAAAACATAGCATATTGCAATTGGGAATGCAGATTGGTTGTTCGAGCCATTGTAACATTATTGAATCTATTATATGTGTACCAGTGTCAGTACTGTACAACTTTGGTGAAGAGCTCCTGAACTATATTAAGACTTTGAGCCCTTAGTAAACAGACTCCAGAGACTTACATTTAGCTTCGAGGTTTGCAAGCTGAAAATCAAATATCCCACAATAAAAAGATACGCATCCCCCAATTTAAAAACTAAAATAACACTAGAAGAATCTAGATTTTCCTGAGGAAAAAAAACAACTATAGAAGTTACAAAATAAATATTAAAGTTAGCATAACTTCATGTAGACAATTTTATTTATGGATCTAGTAATCCTCTTTAAGATAAATTGAATCACTTCATGTTATAATAGTCACTGGAATGAAACAAATTCACACAACGTGAAAAATGAATGATAAATTTCACACAGAGTTTAATACAACCATCTAGCTAATCCCATGGCCAAAACAATAAAATCCATTTGTATAATGAAAATTTATGCCATAAAGTCAAGGTGATAAATCATCATCATGATCATTTGCGTGGTCATCAAGATCACAATCTTGATCACTTGTGTATACATCTGCTTGAGTTCCTTCATTGTCCTCATACATTATATTGTCCTGGCCATGAATTCTGTTTTCTAACTCAATCTCTTCACTGGGAATCAATGATTCATATTAAAATACTCTATCGCCATCTTCAGATTCTTCCTCCAATGTTTCTTGTAAACTATTACATTGCCCATCAACCATTATATCAACATATTACGTGAATTTCCTTTTTGAGCGGGGCTCTATTTGAACGACATACAACCATCTTGAGCTTCTCACATCACCAATTAAAAATGCCTGGTTAATTTGAATAGGGGAAACATATGGCTCATTGGTCTTCAGTAAAATTTGGCGTGTATTTGCACGTACAAATCCATACTCATCATGTTGTATTGCAGATGGCTTGATCCATTTACATTTTAATAATATAGGACTAGTTTCACCATAATCAACTTGAATAATTTCTTGTATGAATCCAACATACAAGTTCTTTTCAGTGTTGTGATGAAATTCAACACTAACAATACAATCACAATTTGCCTTTCCTGTGTCCCTTTCTTCCACTTGTAAATGAGTACCATAGGCCCACATCCCACTGAAAGAAGAAGCCCATATACTTGGAGGTTGTGAAAGCTGAATTTCCTCCTTCGTCATATCTTGACCTTCTTGTCGTGCATCATTAATTGCATCGAAAATCCAATCATAAAATTTTGGAAAAGAATGATCTCCAAGGTTCAAATCTTGAAGTGTACGCTTTCGAAATGGATGCATCCATTTTTGAATCTCTTCTTCGTATTTTCTGCATAGAATATGAAAAGTAAGAGTGATAATAATTTAGCCATTAAATGAAATTAAATAAATAAATTATGATGTAAATAATATTTTACCTACGCCACTTATCGAATGATGATATGTTTTGAAGAACATAGGCATGTATGGTAATTCTTTCCTCATTTGATAGCTTGAAGAGACACCCATTTCCTTCTAATACTTCACCTGCAACTCTCTGGTCATCACCATCATCCCATACACACCGATTGACATTGCTAAAATCCTTCATATAATCTGTGCAAAACCCTATGGCCTCTTGTATTAAATATCCTTCACAAATTCTACCTTCTGGTTTTTCCTTATTACAAACAAACTTTTTCAAAACTTTCATGTATCGCTCTATAGGATACATCCATCTTGTTCTTATTGGGCCACAATTCTCTAGTTCATGTTCTATAAGAATATGCATAGAAATATTAAATATTGTTGGTGGAAATTCTCGTTCCAATAAGCAAAGGACTTCAATAACCTCTCCCCTCAAATTATCAAAGTTTGAAAGATCTAGCACATGCAAACTCATTCTTTTTAAGATTAGGTCCAACCTTATAATTTCCAATCTTGGTCTCTTTTCCAAACTTGATATGACTGCAATAGGTAAAATATCCTCAATTATGACATGATATTCATGGGTCTTGAGGCTTCTTAAGCTATTATTTTCAGATTGGCTTATAATATTACCACTTACATATCCAGTAGGAAATCGAGTCTGAGACATCAACTTTAAGAATTATGCACATTGATCCATTGTCCACACATAAGGAGCAATAGGTTTTTTGTATTTTCCATTACCATATTTTTGAACCCAAAGATTTCGACGAATCTTTAGTTCTTTAAGGTCTAGGCAAGATGAGACTGTATCATATGCACCAAAAAGAGTTTCTATAATAGAAAAAGCTATGTTTTTCTGAGTATGCATAAAGTCAACAGTATGCCTAAAGGTTATATGCTTAAAGTATGGCAATTTATAGAATATGCACACTCTTTTTACACCACTATCGTAAATTGGATCATTTTTACTACCACGAATGCCACCATTTTCAATAAATTTCATTCTTTTTTCTCCATTCTCAATAATGTAATCACTTGTTATTTCCACTGGTTCTTCACGATTCTCTTCCTTACCATTGTAACATGACCTTTGGCGACGATATGGATGATCCATTTTGAGGTAAGCACGATGTCCACAATAAATACACTTGTGAAAACTACTTGAGTGCCTCACAAAACCCTTAAAGATGCAATCTGGACATCCATGGTATCCATGAACATTGAGACCAGTCAAAGTGCCATATGCAGGAAGATTGTGGATTGTAAACAATAAAGAAGCTCTTGAAGTGAATTGAATTGAATTACCATCCCCTAAAATTTGAATTTCTTCAATTCCTTTCCACAATTCCACTAGCTCATCAAACAATGGTTCTAAATAAACATCAATTGTATCTAAAGTCACACTTTTTTTCCCCGGTATGATCAATGAAAACATCAAGAAAAATGGCTTCGTTGCTAACCATGGAGGAAAGTTATAATTTATTAAAAACACTGGCCAAGTTGACCATTTAGTGCTTTGATGTGAGAAAGGGTTCACCCCATCTAGAGCTAAACCCAGTCTTATATTGTGAGGATCTTGGGAAAAATCAGGGGATTTATTGTCAAATTCCTTCCAAATCTTAGAATCAGCCACAAATAGTTGTTTTCCATCGGTGCTATTGTTTTGGGCATGCCATTGCATTAGCTCGACAATGTCTTGACATTTGTACATTCGAAGCAATTGTGGGATTAGTGGAAAGTGGTGAAGACCCCTTCTCGGAGCTGAATTTGATTTCAACCCTGGTCTATACCTCCCTTCTTTACATTTTGGACATTCAGTCTCACTTGCAATATTTTTGCGAAATAATACACAACCATTCACACATGGGTGGATGTTTTCATACCCTAAGCCTAGCTTAGTGATTTGCACTTTACATGCTCTTCGCTTTGTTGGCAGTGTGGAGTCAGATGGTAACAATAGTTGTAAAAATGCCAATAAATCATCAACACTCTCATTTGTCCAACCATGCACCACTTGAAAGTTTAGAATTAAAAGGATTGTTGTTAAATGACTTAAATTGCAAGTACCATACACAGGTTTTAAAGCATCCTCTATCAACTTCTGCCATTCATCCTTGAAACCCTCATTCAGCATTCTATCAACTTCAATCCCTTCATCAAAGGTTCTTACCTTTTCATTTGTGTTTTTTGCCTCTTCATCTATGTCTAGTGCCTCTACATCTCTCATGCTATGCAATTCTATCCTATCTGGACAACAATTTTGAGGGAAAGGGCTTATACCGCTATGCCTATATTTTAGCATATGTTGAAAAATCACACATATTTTTCTCATTTTCCCACCACGACAATCATTACATGGACATGCATATTTATGCAAGCTCTTCTCATCAGCTATTCTCTCATCATGTGCATGGTATTCATCTGTTGTCAAAATTGGGCTTTGACTCATCTTCAATTTTCTGCATTCAAAGATGAAACTAATATTTTAACTCTTTACTTTCAACTCTTTTCAGAACTTTATTTGTAAAAGAGAAGTTTCAGCTCCTATTTGAGCACAAATTTCAATTGTGCAAACTTTTTAGAAACAACATATAGGAAGAGAAGACTACACATTTTTTACCAGTGTGAACACACCCATACACAATAATCACATAGTTAAACAACAAAAGAAAGTCATATTTGAGAGAAAGATTTTTGATCAGCACTTGTTTGAGGAGATATTTTTGTTGTATTTACACCTTTTGAACGCAGATCTATCAGCATGACAACAAAAAAATTTGGTTTTGAATGCAGATCTATCAGCATTATAGAAAAATGTTTTGGTAAATATATTAGCATTCTTAAGGGAACAACCCTTGCGGACATTTTTAAACATTCATTACATCAATAGTGAGGATAAGAACACGCCAATGGGAGTTGCCTTAGTAGAAAATAGGATGCATCACTCAACTAAAGGGGAGGTACTTGGCAATGATGAAGTCACAGTTACCAGTAGTGAACTCTCTCCTTTAAAGCCTATTTCTGACATGTTCCCAGTGCTCATTCCTAGAAAATGAGGGCACTCCAATTGAGGGAGTCACTTACCTATTCATGGCAGCATGACGAGTTACAATTTATCACCTTTTTGGCACTTGAAGGGAATACATTCTATTTTTGGCCACTTGCATGGAGGACACATTAATGAAGGATTTACACCACATTCTATCGTTATTCCTAGCATGCAAGAGGGTACATTATTTGGAGATTTACATTACTTTTCTAAGCTTGAAGAAGTTCACCCTAGTAGAAAATATGCCTTTGGAGTCATATTTGTTATTCCTATCTTCATTTATAATTATGTGATTGATCTTTGATACTCATTCAAGACCTTCACAAGTTGTAATAATATTACCTAGGATAAAATTTCTCTTAATAAACTCCAGTTAATCAAGAAAAATAGTTCAGGCTGCCATATTCTTGATTATAGGACACATTACAAGGTGTGATAGGCCGACAATTTCTCACTATGTTTATCTTGTTGTCTATATTGAAACTGTTAATCAAGGTTTTCATTGATGTCAATGTGGCATTGACCAAGATGTCAATATTCTTGAGATGCCTAGACCCAATATGATGTCAAGATGACATGCTTGATGGAGGACCATTTGATGACATGAAAAATGTCTAGGGACATGACATGAAGAACACTTGAGGACTTAATGACATGGATATGACTATACTTGATAACATAGATGTCATGGACAATTCTGGAAAACTGTTGGAGGGCACTCTTGAAATTATAACAAAAATGATTTAATTTCAGGAACAGTCACAAGAAAAATATTTGTTGTCACCTTGGAGGCATCCTTTCACATTGGCTCCTTCACCATCTTAAAGAAGACTCTTTCCTCTTTCCAACAAGCCCTCACTCAGCTACTAACTCCAAATACTCTAAGAGAAATTGATTTTTGAAGTTTACATCATAGTTATTAAAACTGGAACCGGTGACCGGACCGGTGGACCTAATGAACCGGGTTTCGAACCGGAACCAGCCTAACCGGTAGCGGTCAGATCTCAATGAACCGATTTAAAAAAAAATACATTAAATAATTATTTTTTAATAAAAAAAAACTATTTTTAATATTTGTAACCATGATTCCAAGCCAATAGAGACAAAATATGCAAAGTTTGCTCATTTATATACCATGCAAAGGTGAATATATCAAAATGGCACTGAGTGCAATTTGAAATCCTAGTGCTACTCAATGTGTTGAGGAGGTGCGGGTAGGAAATGCCTTGTATGCTTATGGGATGCAAGTGTAGGTGCCAAGGAGGAGCTTTGCTAGAGTCAGCAGCTTTGGTTAAGAGTGATTCCTAGCTAGGAGTTGGTGAGTAGGGTTTTCCATGTTTTCTCTAGTTATGGTTTGAAGAGATTGACTTGTATCAGCTTGTAATAAGATGTTGGTATGTAGATGTACTTCATATCTTATATATAAATGAAGTGTTTAAGCTGTCCAAATACTTGCATCACTTTTAGCTTGTATTATCTTCTTGTTTAGGGGATTCCAACACTATTGTTCAAGCTGATTTCACCTATGATATTGCTGAAATTGCTGTGATTTAATACACAGCATAGAACATAAAGGAGCATATTTTCTATTGTAATAAAGGTATTTCAGATTTTTTATATGCTTGACAAAGTGTACCCTGCATGTTAGACATTGTTGGCAGTGAAGTCCACGTATATGGTATTTATTCTCTTGAGCTGCCCGGTGATTTGGGTTGAAGTGAATTTAAGTATTTGCTACTATAGTTGAATATTTCTGATTAGCCCCAAGACTAAAATTTCACGAGGAATAGATCTAAGAAACATCATGTTTTATGTGAAATTACTGAATTTGCATTATAGCCTAGATTCATGAAATTCCTACCGTGACTGCTGGAATGATGTGATGTTCATCTGTTCATCGGGAATACATCTAAGAAGCATCATGTTTTAGGTGAAATTATTGAATTTTCATTATAGCCTATATTCATGAAATTCCTACCATGACTGCTGGAATGACGTGATGTTCATCTGCTCATTGAAGATTATTTCAGGAATGCAGACCAACAAGACAAGAGGCCAAGGAGGAAGAGTCTGATTTGAATTTGTTACAAGGTAGATTTCCTGTAGAATTCGTACTGTTGTACAGACCCCTTGGAGACACAATTGTGAGGGCTCGGATTACAATCCTGTGGCAGTAAATTTTGGATAGTCATCTGGTTAGCAGCTCGGATTGCAGAGATTACAAACTCGTGGACAACTTGGTTTAAGGTTGGAAGTCCCTCACATGCATATATACCCTCGGACCTTAACTCATTCCTTAGGCCTGTGATATTACAATCCACAACAGGAGCTTTAGTCCTTGTGTAGTCCTGTAGCTTATTGCTATGGAAAATCACCTGTGGTAAGCATATTTGTGGAAGTATCACAGCTCGGATCTGAAGCTTGAAGGGTCAATCTTGTAGACTGAACTTTGAATCAGTGAACTAAGGCTATCTGGCTATATGTGCTAAGGTTCGGTACTAGAATTACACCTTGAACCTGTGACTGTATTAGACTTGAACATGAGCAAGAAATAAACTCAGACGTGTTGTGAAGAGACATTTGGACTGATCTCGTGTAGACTTCAGACCTGTTGCTGCTGCACCCAAATTATAGACCTCTGTATTTTCAGACTTGTGTGAAGTCTCCAAAAATCTAAATTGTGATCATCTATTCATCTCAAATCTGTGGCATACTCCTGTAAGTTAGTGTGAAAGTGGACATTATGAGGCAGAATAAAGGGCATCTTTGTCCCTTATTCTATATGGGATACAAGACCAAGAACACCATTGAAGCTTGTTGAATTGTATTATAGTGAATCCCCTTGTCTAGGTTTGGTTGGTAAAATGGTAGCACTATATTAAAGGTTGAAAGCACAATATTGAATTTGTTTTGAAGATCCAGAATTGAGAAGAAGCAGCCTCTAAAGAGTTTATGTACAACCTTCTTAATGCAGGGTTGAAGCCTTTTTAAAGGAGATCTAAGATCAGGTCTAAGATTAGGATCAGAAAACATAGGAAACTTGACTTGATGCCTAATGATGGCCTAATAAACATTTAGGAAGTAATTAAAAAAATCCATTGTTGATCTTCAATCTCTTGTAGTCCCAACCTATAGTAGCCTTCCATAGATAAGTTTTCTAAGGTTTACATGAACTGTCAAACGAAACTACGAAATGGAACTCAGTGAGATACATTGTTTTCAAATGAAACTAAGTAAGTCAAGCTCCTTTTATGGTAAACATCACAGTTTCCTATTACTTCTTTAACAGAAGCTTGACTTGATGCCTAATGATGGCCTAATAAACTTTTAGGAAGTAATTAAAAAAATCCATTGTTGATCTTCAGTCTCTTATAGTCCCAACCTACAGTAGCCTTCCGTAGATAAGTTTTCTAAGGTTTACATGAACTTTCAAACGAAACTACGAAATGGAACTCAGTGTGATACATTGTTTCCAATTGAAACTAACTAAGTCAAGCTCCTTTTATGGTAAACATCATTGTTTCCTGTTGCTTCTTTAACAGAAGCTTGACTTGATGCCTAATGATGGCCTAATAAAATTTTAGGAAGTAATTAAAAAAATCCATTGTTGATCTTGAGTCTCTTGTAGTCCCAACCCATAGTAGCCTTCCATAGATAAGTTTTCTAAGGTTTACATGAACTGTCAAACGAAACTACGAAATGGAACTCAGTGTGATACATTTTTTTCAATTGAAACTAAGTAAGTCAAGCTCCTTTTATGGTAAACATCACAGTTTCCCGTTTCTTCTTTAACATAAGCTTGAATTGATGCCTAATGATGGCCTAATAAAATTTTAGGAAGTAATTAAAAAAATCCATTGTTGATCTTTAGTCCCTTGTAGTCCCAACCTACAGTAGCCTTCCATAGATAAGTTTTCTAAAGTTTACATGAACTGTCAAATGAAACTACGAAATGGAACTCAGTGTGATACATTATTTTCAGTTGAAAATAAGTAAGTCAAGCTCCTTTCCTGGCAAACATCACAGTTTCCCGTTGCTTCTTTAACAGAAGCTTGACTTGATGCCTAATCATGGCCTAATAAAATTTTAGGAAGTAATTAAAAAAATCCATTGTTGATCTTCAGTCTCTTGTAGTCCCAACCTATTGTAGCCTTCCATAGATAATTTTTCTAAGGTTTACATGAACTGTCAAATGAAACCACGAAATGGAACTCATTGTGATACATTGTTTTCAATTGAAACTAAGCAAGTCAAGCTCCTTTTATGGTAAACATCACAGTTTCCCATCGCTTCTTTAACAGAAGCTTGAATTGATGCCTAATGATGGCCTAATAAACTTTTAGGAAGTATTAAAAAAATCCATTGTTGATATTCAGTCTCTTTTAGTCCCAACCTACAATAGCCTTCCATAGATAAGTTTTCTAAGGTTTACATGAACTGTCAAATGAAACTACGAAATGGAACTTAGTGTGATACATTATTTTTAATTGAAAATAAGTAAGTCAAGCTCCTTTTATGGAAAACATCACAATTTCCCGTTGCTTCTTTAACAGAAGCTTGACTTGATGCCTAATGATGGCCTAATAAACTTTTAGGAAGTAATTAAAAAAATCCATTGTCGATCTTTAGTCTCTTGTAGTCCCAACCTACAGTAGCCTTCCATAGATAATTTTTCTAAGGTTTACATGAACTGTCAAACAAAACTACGAAATGGAACTCAGTGTGATACATTTTTTTCAATCGAAACTATGTAAGTCAAGCTCCTTTTATGGTAAACATCACAGTTTCTTGTTGCTTCTTTAACAGAAGCTTGACTTGATGCCTAATGATGGCCTATTAAACTTTTAGGAAGTAATTAAAAAAATCCATTGTTGATCTTCAGTCTGTTGTAGTCCCAGCCTACAGTAGCCTTCCATAGATAAGTTTTCTAAGGTTTACATGAACTGTCAAACGAAACTACGATACATGGATGAACTGTCAAACGAAACTACAATACATGGATAATGAGATATCAAATGAATGGATTAATAAATCAGGGTTTTATTGGTTTAAGTAGAATAAATGTAAGTAAAATTCCCCCAAATCCTCTTATCTGATGTAGTTTTATCTCCACATCACTGAAGGATAATTCAATGAGGTATCAAAAATGATTTTCTGTCATGACCATAACACAGGTGCCATGGAAAGGTCCTAAGCCATGTGTTGATAATGAGCCATGCGAAATTAATGATCTTTGATATGTGAGGATACACCCCTGTGCTAATCCACGTAAATTTGGTGAATATAACATATATCATAAGCGGAATTTGAGATCGAACTGAACCATACGAGCCTCAGGAATTATACATGTTTTTATTTAAACTTTTCACCCCAGATCATAAGCAGTACATTTCTTAGATCGAAATCAACATATACAGTGAGCGATTAAGGGCAATAGAAACTGGTTTCGAGGCTTATAAATAAATGAAAAATATCAGTTTTGAAGGCAGAAGTGGACCAGCATTGACCCCTTGAAATCCATGAACCTTACCAAAAAAAAATTCGTATGAATTGACAATATCTTAAAAAAAACAGAGCAGATGCAAACCCAGGAAATAGAAAAATATTAAATCTGACTAACCTATGACTCTAGGTATGCAAACTTCAATTGTGAATTTGTTGCTGCCCGCCTCTTCAAAAGCCTCCAAGTTCTGTCTAATGTGTTTTTATCCATGATAAAACCTCTGATTATATAGAAATTTGTAGCCCTAAAATAACCCTCTTGCCAACAGTAAAGTCCTCCTGCCAAGAGCAAAACTTTGGCATCAAATAACCAGCACGGCCAGTTTTCATCGAGTTTTTATCTAAATTTGAGAACCAAATACATGGCGCTGGCTAAGAACAACTAGTTTTCCTCTATTCTTGGGCTTTCATACTGGTGAAATCAACCATGACCTCTCCGCACTTCGACTTTTGACGGACTTCGAATGTGGCATGCCCTCAAAACCTCGTCTTTCCCTGACTTCGACTTTGACAAACTTCAGCATGCCCTCAAAACCTAGTCTTCTTGAACCAGTTAAGCCAGTCGAACAGCGAGTTTCAAAGTCAGGTTTCATACCAATATTTTTGATGAAATCAACGCATGCCAATGCAAATGTTCGACTTTGGCTAAGCCTGTCTCCCTGAACCAGTGGCATGCCAATGTTTGACATTGACTTAGTTGCAGAAGCCCGTCTCCCTGAAGCAGTCGAACAGTGAGTATGAAATAAAATTCGACTTCCTTCCACTTTTGTTCTTTGGAGAAATCGGTTATCACAAAAGCAAACTTCTACATAATCATTATAGCGTAATTTTTCTTTTTCTTTTTATTATTTGTCTTAATTCACCTCAAATAAAAAATACAATATTTATTTTATTGAATACTATAAAAATGATGATATATGCCAAACATAAGTAAATATTTTTTTTACTTTCCATTATTAATATTTGTTTTATTAGATATAAAAATTAAATATATTTATTAAACCAATAATCATAAAGCATTGATAATATAATATTTTTCAGAAATATTATTATTAAAATTATATAAATAAAATAATAAACCATTGATAATAATATGAATTATAACTTCTTTAACTTTCCTATAAAGTCTTTTTCTCAATTTTCTATAAAATATATATGTATTAATATCAATATCCCTTGCAATATTCACGTAAATAGTGAAGTATTTTATTGTTAGAGAAAAGGCAGAATTAAATCAATTTCAATAATTTGGGGAAGAGTATTATAATTCTATGATTCTTTCAGGGACATTCCTTGCAATGATCGCAAGAGGTCTGCATTGCATATCATTAAGTGTGAAAGTCAAAGAGGTTTATTTTTCGTTGAGAAAATAGTGAAAATGATTTTATAACATTTTTCTTAGATTTTAATTTGTTATCTCAATGACTTAAAAGAAAAAAAATATGTATTTTTAACTAATATGTATTTATCGATTAAAAATATGGAGCAATTATGGTCAATATCTTTTTAATGAATTGTAATTCCACTTTTGTTGTGGACACTCCTTGATTAAAGAGGTGGATTACTATCTGGTCAAATGCATGTGTGTGATTGAATAAAGTGGGAAGGAAGAAAGTGAGAGTATCAAAATCAAGTCACATTAATTTTCACTTAATATTTTCATCAAAAATGGTTGGTATATTGTAATATCAATTCTCAGTTAATATCTCCACTAAAAATGGTTGGTTTATTTCTTTTTATCATATACTATTTTGCAAAGAGTTAGACATTGACTTAATCGATATGTGAACGAATCTTGTTAAAAAGAGATTTATTTTAAAATTTTATTATATCATTCTAAGTTGTTAAATAAATGGATAGCTTTAAATGGATGACCCACTTTTCGAATGCTGCATGCCTATTTTCACTTTTCGAATGCGCCATGCCAATGTTCGACTTACTTTCAAAACCCCGTCTTCTAGTCGAACAACGAGTTTTCAAAGTCGGTATTTTTTATAAAATCAACGTAGGACTTACTCATGCCTATTTCCACTTTTCAAATGTGGCATGCCATTTTTACAAAGCTTCAAACAATTTTTTTTAAATAATTAAAAAGTGTGGAATGCCTACTTCCACTTTTCAAACGCGACATGCCATTTTTACAAAGGTTCAAACAATTTTTTTTAAATAATTAAAATATTAATATTAATATTAGTATTTATTATTTTAATTATTAATTAAATATAAAATCACACTATATTTAAAATTTAATTTTATATTACATAATTAAAACAAATAAAATATAAATATTCATAATTAATATTTTAATAAATTCAATAAAATATAATAGTGATATTTATTATTTTAATAAATTAATAAAGGTTCATATCAAATAATATATATATGTTAAATTGGTGTCACACAATATATGTATGTTAAACATATTATAAATAAATTATATATGTGTGTGAGGTTTGAGTTGGTTTAATGGTTAAGGGTATGTGTTTCCTCCTAAGAGGTCATAGGTTCAAAATCAGAGGGGGTAGAGTATGTATGTCTCCATAAACTTAGCAGTCAAATCGCTACGTGGAGGTGGATCCCTTGTCCCACAAACAAGGGGGTCTCATATACAAATTTGGTGTTTGGCTTGGTCGACCTGACCTTAAAATTAGATTATTATTATTATTATAAGTATAGCAAAGACTCATGCACTCTCCAATGGGAGTGAGGTTTGAGCAACGTCACGTGGAAGGCGTCTCGCATGAATAAATACAAGTGGAGTGAGGATGAGGGAGTGTCACACCCTCAAGTTAGTGTTGTGACGACCGAGTGGTGGGGGCACGATGGGCACCCAACTCGGGTATAATGTACGACAGCGATGTGCAATATTGGGCATGCCATATTGGCGAATGCCCACCTTGGGCACGTCGTGTAGCGGTGGGTAGAGTCGTGCGATTTGGCAGACATGATGAGCGGCAACGTCAAACGGGTGTGTTCCCCCTAGCCGCAGATGAGTCAAAGGCGTCAGGCGAAGTCATGTTGGTGAGCGCGTTCGGTGTTACAGGAGCGTTGTGTAGTGATTGGGAAAGCTGGGCAGGACAGGGTGCAGGCGGCCAATCGACAGTCGTTGGGGCGGATCAGGAACTCATGGTGGCAACGGGAATCATGGGTATAATATTGATCACTCTGAGGTAAATGAGGGGTAGGGTATCCAGCATTAATGTTTCTTGGAGAACTGTCATCCAATACTTATCAAAAACCTAATGGAAAGAGTATTGGACACAACTAAGAGAATTTTAACAGTACTGCAGATGGATTTAGAGAATCTTGTATAAGTGAAATGTAACACTTCGATATCAAAATTTAAATTTTCCATTTATGGTGTGACACAATTAAACATTATTAACATAAATGACTAATTCATATACTTGTTGTACTATTCATATTTTTATTCTTGGACTATAATAGTGATTTACATTAATAATTATTAATTTAGTCATATATTTTAATCCTGGGCTAAATTAGTCATTTAAGTTAGTCGCTTTTAGTTTAGTCACTTATTATCTAGTCATATATTTTATCCTTAGACTAAATTAGTCATTTAAGTTTGTCATTTTTAGTTTAGTCACTTATTATCTAGTCGTATATTTTATTCCTAGACTAAATTAGTTATTTTTAGTTTGGTTACTTAAAATTGCTCAAATTTAGTAGTAATTCACTTGAAATAATAGCGGTGACTAAATTTTTTAGTCACCTGGTCATTAATTTCATCATTTTTTACTAGTGATTTTAATGAATTCTACCTTTATCCTTGTTTGTTTAATTTAAGAAGAAATAAGAGAGAAAATGGTATACATCAAACACCAGTAGACTTACATTTGCAGAGAGAAACACATCATCAAAACAAAATGCCACATGAATCCCATAGAGTTATGCAAACCCTGGTCTATTCCTTTGCCAAAAATGCAGAGATGAATGTACAATGATGCTCAAAGCATTCCCAAGAGTCCAACCATGCTAATGACTGAAAAACCACAAGATGTAGAAAAAAAATAACTCATCCCCAGCCTCTAGGGGTCAAGATCACAAGTTTAGGAGCTATTCCAACAAAATCTAAACTAAGAACTAAAAAGTAGGCAGTGGAACAACTTGCCTCTACAAACTAGGAAACTGATTCATTCAGTTGCAAATCACCTTTTGATGGATGAATCTACCTCCATGAGTGAAAATTTAACAAAATTACATCAAGATCCATCAAATTGCATCAAGAGTTTGACATTTGGAAGTAAGAAAGTCAAAATGTCAAAAACTAGGCGAAAAATAGAGTTTCTGGGTCAAAAATGAGCAAAAACCTCCAATTCATCGTGCCTGATTTCGCTATGCGTCGCGCCAGTTTGCAGTTGATTTTGGAGGCCTTCCCGGTGTCCAAATTTTCTCCGAGTGGGCTTGTTGGAAAGGTATGCCTGTCTACTTTCCAACACAAGTGGAATGTCTAAATTTAGCTTCCATTTTCCCCTCGAAAACTGATTTCTCCCAACACTGCTTCCTGTGTGTCAAAAAAGGGGCAGAAAGGTCATTTTTAAGGTGTTTTTGACCCTTCTGGAAGCCAAAAACCTGTCAAAAATTCTTGGCCATAGGTAGACATGCATATTTTTCCATTAAAAATCCAAACATGTATATTTTTCATCAAAATGAGTCCCCCATCAAAAGCGCGCGCCAAGTGGCGCGGCGCATAGAGCTGAAAAATCTGTTTTTAGGCCAAAAATTCAAAATTTGCAAAATTTGTCCCAATTCTTTTGAAATTTGGGCTGCGTGTCCTCCATTATGTGCTATGCTAGGCCAAGGAAGACTTGGCCAATATTTGAAGCCTATCATGCCTTTTCCGACGCTTTGAGGCCTTCTTCAACTTAGCCTTCAAGATCTTGATCCTTGCTTTGCAAACATGGTTTCTCGCCCAATAATGATTGTCCATGTGCCTCAACATGTTCTTTTATTTGTTGGATTTCTCCAACAGCTTCTCCAAATGCATATTTACCCTTTCAAGCAAAGTTTTGCGATCAGCTTCAATTTTTTGCTCAAGTGATGTCATCTTGGTTTTGCTCTTTTTAGTGGCTTGCTGGTTCTCTCATATGTTTTGCAACTCCATGATGGTTTTTTGATCCTCTAGCTGCTTGTTTCTTTGCTCAAGGTATTTTATTATCCACTTAGCTCTTTGTAGGCTGAGGGACAAAGTATTTATCTCCGTTCGTTGCTCCCAAATGATCTCTCTAAATTTTGAGCTTGGTGAGCCCAAATCGGTGTCATCATCCTGAATGAGGATGAAATCTATCTCCTGCCCTCCTAAAGGCCCCTCATCATGTATTGGCCTCTTCCCTTTTTCCTATACATGCACTGCTGATGAAGGAAGCGAGACCCCTTCCACCCTGGGTGGAGATAATACTCGTTTGGCTGCTGCAAATAACCTTCTAATGCCCCTCTGATAGGTGACAAACACCGACACACTAGCAGTCTGTGTCTCATGACCCTCCTACAGATGTTAAGGTTCACCTGTCTCATGAAAAGCTTTCGGAGGTACCTGAGGAGCTGTGAAAAACTCATGAGAAATGAAATCCTCCCACGAAATGTCCTGCAAACCAAGTTGATGCATAACCACAATTTTGATGAGTGAAAAATGATAGATACTGTTATACTGCTTCTCAAGAGTTTTATTTTGCAATAGGGTGGTAATCTTCTCAATATTTCGGCACATGAAGTAGGGGAGGTTCATCATTCTCACCCTGGTAAAGTGCATCAGCAATCTAATTTGATAGGCATATAGATGAGAAAACCGACCCTCACAACTGAAATATTTGATTATGAGCTTCATCAAAGGAGCGTATGAATCTTTCAGGTACTGAAAGGGAAAAACTCTGCTGAGTTGTCTAAAAAAACCAGGCTTGATGTATGGCTCATAGTGTTCCCTGTCAACTTGCTGCCTTTTATTCCATTGCTCTCCGACATTTGGAATACTGATTGCTAGAGAGATAGACTCAGGTGTCAAGGTGAATGTCACACCTGCAAGAGTTACTTGGCCATTATGTAAATGAAGTACAAACAATCTGGCCAACTCATGATGGTACTGGACTCTAGCAACCATCTCACAAAACTGATAACAGGACTACTGTTGAAAACATGTAATAGCAAGAGGGCAGGCCTGCAGCTTAGCAAGTGAAGAAGGCTCTTCCCTTACATGTTTACGACTCTTGTAAGGTCTCCTTGGTGCATGCAATTTGGTTGTAGAGTCACTGTCTCAGTCATAAGAGGAATTTGTCTCCATGTTTTCCAAAGTTTGTGTTGTCTTAGATGAGTATGAAGAGTTTAGGTGTCTTGGGTTTTTGCTGCTAAATGTATGAAAATGTGTGAGGGACTATGGAGGGAGAGGGTAAGGGGAATTTTGGAAATATTGCTAATTGGAATTTGGGGAATTTAAGGATTTTAGGGACAGTCTCTAGGCTTTTGGGATAGGAATTGGGGTTTGGGAATTTTTTAGCTAAGATTTGGGATAATGGGAATATGGGATAGGGGTAGATGAATTTAGGGATATGGGGAAAAGGGAAAAGGGTTGATGAAACTAGAAAACAGTGAAGGAATAAAATATAAGGGAGTGAAGACGACAAAAACCAGTTTACAAACCCTAGGCTATCATCTCCTGAGCAAGGAAGTAGGGTTTGAAAAATTTTCAATTAAATCCTTAGAAAAATCATAAGACACATGTTTATGGCATTTGAGGGATTTCTTGACTTATTTTGGACCAGAGGCAGCTGAGCAAATTTGAGTTTGAATGAAATCGTGGTTTAAAATAGTTGGCAGCTCTACGCGCCGCGTCACAAACCTAACGCGACGCACCGGTTATGCACATCACGCCTATGTGTTTTTACCACTATGGAGGCCAACCCAATGCGCCGCGCTGGCTCAATGCGTCGCGCCTCTCAGCCTATGCGCCGCACCCACAGACTTGCACAACTACGCTGTGACTTTGTGACCACAAGATTGCTCCCAATTTCTCTTGTTCTTTTGGATGAAAATGAGCCCTTTGAACATGGAAAAGGACTTATATACCAAAGGCTTTAATTTTACACTTCAAAAAACACACTTTGTAATGTTTTACATTTGACACTTTTTTTAAACTCTGTTTCAGGAAGTTTGCTTTATTTTGCCTCTGATTAAATGAATGATTTGCTTTTTGTTTGCCTTGCAGGGGATGGATTTGCTGGAGCTTGACAAGGTGACCCGGGTTTCCATTTGAAATTATTTAAAAATGAGAGAACTTAAATTTACATTATATTTATACATAAAAAGATACAATACTCTATTTTTCTTCAAAACTGAGTTTTGAAAAAAAAAAATCTATGCATATGATGATGAAATTTTTTGATACTGGAACTTTATTCAAACTCCTCATGCACCTGCTGACCATTATTGGGCATTTCGTAGACCTTATTGATGAAACCCTAGACCTGATGGGACTGAAAACCTAAACGATGACTCTTACAAATTTAAGGACAAAAAGTGAGTGTTGATGATCTTGATGAAAGAAAATGGGCCAGAAGGTAAAGGACATAAGGGAAAATGTATAAAAATCCACTACCGTCAGATGATCCATACTCCTAATGGAATGCAGCTGACGAGCGAGACACCTAATATGTAATGCAGCAAGAGAATTTTGATCACTGACGGAGGGATGAAGATACCGACACTAACATCACCTATAACCTAATGGAAGCCAAACTATACATTGATCAGAGGGATCTGGAAGAAAATATGTTGGGACATCACAATGTGTAGGACTCTATATTTTGGTTGAAAATAAAAACCATTTTATGGCTCCTAATGCACCATAAAATTCTCACTTGGGAGAACCTGTGCAAAAAAAATTTCTGAGGGCCCTCCCGCTGCCCCCTCTATGAGAGAGAGGTGGAGTCCATGAACCATCTCCTCAACACCTGCGATTGGACTGAGAAGCTATGGGAATGGATGAAAGGCATATTCAGGCAAACGAACAGGAACAAGGATTCTATTCAAAACACTATAGCTAGTTGGTCAACCAAATTTTCAAACTGTGACACAGTAAACATCCTGTGGAAACTAAGCACCAGTTTCATAGTTTGGTCCACGTGGAAAGAAAGAAATAGGAGAATATTTCAGAAGGAATTCAGATAGGAAGAGGTATCAAATTAACCGTATTTCAAAACATGAGAGAGACTGCACTTACCCACAACAAAGCTGATCAGGCTAACATGTATTCCGATAGTGATAGGCGTATCTTGCTACTGTTTGGCTTGGGTGAAGTCATGAACCTCAATTCTCCTTTGCAGTGACCTCAGCCTACTCCTTCTCGGCAGCCCTGGCAACCTCCAACTTCGAGGCTCCTTAAGATAAATTTTGATGGTGCCTCTTGGGGAAACCCTAATCCGGACGGCTTTGGTGGAGTCCTAAAAAATGACAAAGGGGAAATTCTCCACATTTTCAACAATTCCTTGGGGGAGGCCACTAACAATGAAGCTGAATTTTCTACTATGGAGTGAATCCTGTGAATCCTCATACGCGTGGGTAGTGGCCCATCGATTGTGGAAGGGGACTCGCTCCTTTCCATCAGCGCAACAAGAAATCTGCAAAATGGGACATGACCTAAGAAAGTCTCCAAGCACTGGCACCTAGCCATGGTTACAGGGCTCATTTCTAAACATCTAACTCCTCTCCAAGGAGTCATTCTTCAGGCCATCATGTGTAATGCCAATTCTTTGGCGGACACCATAGCTAACCATGCGGTCGACCACCCATGTGACATCATCGACACCTGTTGGTAGGACGTCACTTGTGCCAGCCTCCAGGATGATTGCATGCAAATCTCAAGGCAAGACCTAACTGAAGTGTCAGGGGAGGAGGACGGCCTTCAGGGTACAAATCATCAATGATTCATGTGGGTCATCCTACTCGTCTATCCCATGATCTTAAATGCCTGGTGGAGGCATCCCTGGCGCACGTCCTATGTTTGGCGTTGGAAAAGGTGGAAGAACTACGGAAAGGTTAGGGGTCAAGTCATGCTCGATGGTAGAAAGAACGCGTGGCCTCAGATCGTGAGAGATAAGCATGGAAATCCAGATTCCATTAGTAGTAATAATACGCAGGGTGGCGCTCAATTGACAGGAACCCAGGATGCCAGAAGACGGGTCAAAATGGCTATCCCTGCCCAAATCTCATCGTCGAGCACTGCACCTTGCGCTATTAATACCAAGCCTAACAACAATTATCATCATCATTCTCATTATCCCGAAGAGTTCAGCACAAGGTTCAAGTATCAAGGTCAAGAATGCAGTTGTTGGTTTTGGGAATCCTACCATGGCGGAGTGCACTCTTCATAGCTCAAAGGCTGCGAAAGATCTCAAAAGGGCTCGAGAAGAATATGAGACTTCTTTCTCTAACAAAGGTAAGAAGATCATCACCGAGCTCTAGGAGGAGGTTGGCAAATCTAGGAGAGGGTTAAACAATAAAGATATTTTGGAGGAGGTGGATTGGATCATGGACCCGGGCACTCCGACTACCTGGGCCACCCAATTTCTAAGAACTCAATTGATGGCTTGGAAAATGAAAGCCATGTTAGCCAAAGCTTTGAGTGGGCAAGGGGTGGCCTGGAAGGAAGCCTATCAGGCTAACTCTCTCGCCTCAGCTAACAACTCTGATCGGCTGGATAAATTTGAAATCTCCATTAATTCTCTCACGGAGGAAATGAAAATGCTTACTAAATGCCTGGAAGGGATTATCCGACTCGTTGAGTTGTATCTGCGTTATGTGTTAAATGTCTCGATAGAGATCCCAGATGATGGGTCCAAATATACCATCATTAGGCGCCACCGGCCGCATTATGTGCCAAAAGGAGGAGAAGGAGCTGGTCCGAGCACGGTGGAAGACCCTGGCATGGCCTAAAAGGTTTTTGTTCTCTTCTTGCTGGCTGGCCTCTTGATGCTGGCCCCTGTCTTTCTCTAGTTCCTTGCTATATCTATGTCAGTTTTATGTAATTTTCAGAAGGCTTCCATTTTGTCTGCTAGGATAGTTACTGTTCTCTCTCGAGCCGACATCCCTGTGTGGGTGGCTAGTTTAAATTGTAATTTTCTGTTGAACTCTCTCCGTGTTAGGGCTGTCTGTCACCTGGTATGTTGTATGTCTGATAATCTCTTGGCTTCAGGGATTTTGTCAATGGGTTTTTTGCTCAGAGGGCATATCCCTTTTTTTCCCTCTGGTAATGGCAGCCCATTTTGTAACCATATGTATCATTTTTTGATCTAATATATCAGCTGATTTATAGAAAAAAATATATAAGTTAAACATATATACAATTTCGAAAACATGTAACAAGATTCTTAACCATTGAGTGTCACTTCTACTAAGTTTTGCTACAATATTGCAGGTCAATGTGCTGGCTTATGAATACCAAATACCCAAACAAAATATCATTATTTCATATCAAAATTATTCATATGGCATTTGTTTTAATTTATAAATTTAATTAAAAAAAAAATTATATATATATATATATATATATATATATATATAATTTTAAACATTTAATTTTTGAATACTACTAAAAATATTATATTTATTAAAATCTAAATTCCTACCATTTACCTATTAACTACTAATAATTAAATTTAAATTTAATTTTCTTTCAAAATAAGTAGTTATCAATATAACCATTAGGAATACAACCATTTTAACACAAGAACAAATATAATTTTAAAGCCTTAAAATGACACTACGATATGTATCAGGATGATAGTTGGCAAGGAATTTCATTTGGGCAGGAGCTTAAATTGATTATAAATTTTTTGTGTCGAATAATACCGTGGGAATTCCATCTAATTTAAAGTCTAAATAAAAATTTATAATTAATGTTTTGCAAAATAAAAGTTACTATTTATGTTTTTAGATGGGTATATTTTGAAATAGAAGTTTAAATAAATTATTTATAATTATTAGATAGATGGTAGCAATTTAATTTCTATAAAATACTTTCGTATATGTATTAATTAAAATTAAAATTTATCTTTAAAATAATTATAAATTTTTCTCATTTTAATAAAACTAATTAATGAACAAAATATTGTATAAATAAGTATAATATGAAATAAATTAATACTATAACAAAACCTATTTATATATTAAAAAGAATAAATCTTTGTGGTTAACAATTTTATTCCATATTTTATATATATATTTAAATTATATGTAAACTATTATTATAATTAATAGTAATAATGACATAAATTTAAAATAAATTCATAAATTAGTTACTTTGTATTGTTATTTTAAATTCAATAATATGACATTGAATTAATGTTTGTAAACATTTAACCATCATTTAATTCATATAAAAAATTAAACTATATTTTATTTTCTTAAATAGAAAATTTTAAATTTAACCATCTAAAATGATCCTTTGATTTTAACTTTGACTTCCCATTTCATACTCAATTACAAAGACTAATTAAAATTTCTTTAAATAGATTATTTTTGCAAAGACTAATTAAAATAAATTTCTTTAAATAGATTATTTTTATTTTCTCAAATAGAAAATTTTAAAGTTAACTATGTAAAATGAATCTTTGATTTTAACTTTGAGTTTCCATTTCATACTCAAGTGCAAAGACTAATTAAGATTTCATATTTAATTAAAAAGACTAATTAAGATTTTTGCAAAGGTTCATTTAACTTTGACTTCCCATTTCATACTCAATTGCACAGACTAATTAAGATTTCTTTAAATAGATTATTTTTGTAAATAAAATTTTAATTAAAATTTGTTTGATTGAATTTTTTTTTATTTATATTCCCATCTCATACTCAACTCCAATAACTAATTAAGATTTCTTTGAATAGATTATTCTTGTAAATTAAGTTTTAATTAAGATTTGTTTAATTAAAATAATTTTTTATTTTTTTATTTATATATTTATTTTAATTTTCAATAATATAAATATTTAAAAATATTATATTTGAAATGCTATTTTTCTAATAAATTTAAACTCATAAAAATTCATTATAAAGTTAAATTTCTTTCATAAAATTGGTTAAAATGGATTCATATTTTAAAATATATTTACGAAAGGCCATGTTTATATTTCTATAAATTAAATAAGATGAAAAAACAAAAAAAATTAAGGCATTTGTAAAATACAACTAAATTTATATTTGAAATTTGAATCACTAGACAGTATTTCATCGTATCGATACTTACAATTACAACCCCGGCCCCCAAAAAAACCAGCAAAATAAAGGGAGATAAATAATTAAGGGCGTTTCTGCTTTATAAATCGATTGAAATAAAAGTAAAATACAAAACATATTTATCCTTAAAAATTAAATGAGAAAACAGTATTTGACCTTATGGATATTAGGATGAATTAATTACAAAAGAACAAGTTCAACTTTAATTTTAAGCAACCATCCGTAGTCCTCCAAGTAAACAATTTCTAGACGAGTAGTCTTTAGTGTGACTTTTTAAGGTTTTAGGGTGATATTTTACGGCATAATTTCTTTAAATTTCAGCCGGAATTTATTGAAAAGAGAAGTTTGATTGCTAATTTTGCACAATCTAAATGCCCTAAAGGTTTTTGAGGGTGCTGAATCTATATATAGAGTCAAAAAACCAGTTTGAATAACATAAACCAAGATTTTACCTCAAAAATTTTCACCGGATTCTTCAAAAAGTCGCACTAAAGACAACTCCATTTCTAAATTTATCTCTGATCTTTAACTGACCCCTGAGTAGTATAACAATTACAAGCAACGATAGTCCCTGCCGATACGACAGGAGAGGAAGGAAGCCTGAATGAATTTCTTGAATTTGTAAATCGAATAAATTTAGCTATTTCATAATAAATTTTGCTATTTTGTAATTTGACTGAATTTCTTTAATTTTTTAAAGTCAAGTTTTATATACCATGATATATGGATTTGGATATAATACGTGAATCAACTTCTAATGAATGAGATGAAATATATAGTTTCAAAACGCATATATCTGATGAGCAAAACAATTATGGAAAGAAACTCTGGAAACTTGACTTTTTACATTTAGTGATGTTCTGCTCCAAATATGTGAATCATATGACAGACTTCAATTGGAACTTAATTTTCTACTACTGATGGATATCATATAAAAATCTGAAATTTGTATTGGGCATTGGAACTTAATTTTCTACTACGGATGGATATCATATAAAAATCTGCAATTTGTATTGGGCACGAGGTGCATACGCTGAGTTTCTTTTGTGGGAATTTCAGTGTCAATGACAGGCACCATAAAAAATCTCAAATTTCTGGAATACAGAGTGTTACTTAAAACCTAAAGTCCTTATTGTGAGCAAGGCCATAACAATTAAAATTCCATTAACCATGAAGGGTATCATGAAAAACTGGAACCGCACAGGAGAGAATACAAGAGTAATCCAAACATATCTACCGCAACACCATACACTAGAGAAAACAAGAGTATGAGCGTATTACAGGTTTTGTAAAGTTGTTTTGAATAAACAAATGGGGGGACCTCGGTTGCATTCCAATCCATTTGTCACTCACATGTTTATTTATTTTGTATAGTTCTTTACGGTTTTATTTAAATAAATAAATAATAAACATATATAAATTTAAATAAATATAAAAATTAAGTAACTAAATAATAAAAAACACAAAACTAACCATTGTATGCATGAGGGCATGCTTCCACTAAGACATAATACGTTGAATTCTTCTTGTGACAGGGCTGCGGTTGGAATCGATGCAGCCAATTGATGCATGCCTCGATGCTCACGGTTTCCGTTTCCTTACAAGATTTCCAAGTTACAACAGACGCATAAACATAGAATTCAAATCCTGGCTTGAGCACACTTCCCTCATGATTTTCCTGATATCGGTTGATCGAAATACTCTTGCATTGATTGAGCACGGCCCCTAAATATGGTGGAGGTACCGAATATGGTCCCTTGAGCGCACAATCTGCGCAAAATTGGGAAGAATTCGTTGTAGAATTTTTTGCTTGCATCGTCATTGCTTCATGAATATTTTGCTTCTTTGTATTCGCTGAGCTGGTCACTGATATCAAAAGGTGGCGGTTCTTGTGGACCAGCATGAGTAGCCTTGGCAACGTAGGGAGACTTCGTGAGAATGGCACTCGGTTGTTGTGGTACTTTGTGCTACTCCGGTGCTTTGAGTTTTGTTATGATTGGGACTGCTGGCTGCTTGAAATCAGCAGCTTTAGGCACTGTCTAATTCTAATATAACTCTGTCTAATTATCGCATCTTAGCTAATATTTACAAGTATTATTTACAAAATACAAACATGACCTGCTCACCAGCTAGCTTGCCTATATAAATTGACTGAACATTTACCTGCCCCATAAGTACTGGTGCCAATGAATTTTTCTGTGAGTGTCAACAAGCTATTTCTATAGCTTAAGCAACCAGCTAGCTGGATAACATGCGATTAACTAGTATGTTAGTACGTGCAATGATTTTGTCTGTGAAGCAACAAGCTAGCTGGGTAACATGGGATTAGCTATTTTGATACCGATACTTGTCACCAGCGTTGCATGGTAGAAATCAGTGGCAATAGGTGGCAATACCAAACAATAGTGTTAAATTTATTCCAATTCCAATATTTTTAATTGATTCTAATTCCAATACTGGGATATTTAATCATTTTTCTAATTAATCTTTTTGATAAGATGGTTTAAATTGGATGATGCCAGTATATTCTAGTCGTTGCCACTCCATCAACAAATCTAATTAAATGTGATAACTTCTTTGCATATCTAAATCTCATGTTTAAACCATACTTAAATTAATTTTTTTACAAAACATGATTAAAAATTTATTGTGCCTGTTGTTGATAACCATGTATGCTGCTTAGTTAAAAATGAAATTTAAAAAACAAATGTATAAAACATTGCAATGCAACGTGGATTAATTTTGACTATTCGCATTCTCAAATTCGTTCAACCACTTAGCAAGTGTCCATTTAAAAACTTTTCCTCCACTCCATTACACTACACTAGCTATTTCACATGCATGCCATTCAAATGTATGCCTGATCTTAATTTACTATAAAGAAAAAAAATATATTTTATTAAATTATTCTTGCTGTGGTGGATTGATTTATTATTATTTTTTTATTACTTTAAAAAAATTGTTGTTCATAGGGTATTGAAAGCTCCATGCTACCCATTTAGAATTCTTTATAAAACCTATCCATGTGCAAAAACAAATTTACAATGATTAATGAAACAAATTTAAAATGATTAATTTAATTAATCAATTTCATTCATTTAATTAATTAATTAAATTAATTTAAATATGATTAAAAATATTTTAATATTAATTGATTTATTTATTAAAATTAATATATTGATATATTAATAAAAAAATTATTACTTAATATATAATAGTTACCCACATTAGTGAAACAAAACCAAATATAATTACATTAAGACTTTCTCAACCCTATATTGATTGTATTTGACTATAATGCAATCCTTAATTAAAATACATTAATTAATTCAATGTTTAAAACATTAAAATATTAATAAATTGGAGCATTAAAAATTATTAATTAAAACATTTTACAATATGTAATTAAAACTTTTATACAAAAATGTTTAATAACATTAAACATTAATTCAAAAATATGTAAAAAATATATTAATATTAATTAATAATAAAGTTAAATAATTATTATATTACAATTATTACATTGACATATGAATTAAATCATTAATACATAATTATTATACCTATCTACATTATTCAAATCTATCTAAACAAAAATATATTTTGATTTGGTTAATAATAATAATAAGATGTTGGAATTGTACTTAAAAATTTTTAACTTTAAAACGTTAATTAAAATTTTTGACAATATTTTAATTAAAAAAATTATTTTAAAATGTTTAATGACATTAATTTAAACATGTTCAAAGAAATGAATTAATATTAATTAATAATAACATTAATTTACCAATTTATTGTCATTAATATATTAATATAGTAATTAAAGTATTAATACATAATTAATACATAATTATAAAAAAAAAATGGTAATCACATTACTCAAATATAGTCAAATACAACCACATCTAGATCAACAATATGTGTAATTTATTTCACAATAATCGACCTTATTCAATCAAGGTAGTCCTCATTTAATACAATATTAATTAATTAAATAATTAAAATAATAATTAACATTAATATTAATTAATTAAAACATTAATATTAACTAAATTTAACGTTAATTAATCTATTTGTAACATTACATGAAACATTGATAACAATAATAATGACATTCAAATGTTTAAGAACATAAATTAAAACATTTCGCAATATATTAATTAAAACATTTATATAAAAATGTTCAATTACAATACACATTAATTTTTAGATTTTTAAATTACTATTTTCATATTAATTAATAGTAATATTAAGTTAATTAAATTTTTTTAATAAAACTAATTAAAATACTTGACAATATATTGACTAAAATATAAAAGTCATGTCTCACTAGCACAACAAGTTGAGGATCGGCTTCGTTAGCAAGGTGACCGAAGATGAAACCTCAGGGGGGTGGTTATGTCATGTGCTAGTTGGAGGGGACATGGTTAAAAATCAAGTTAGCTAAGGGCTCTCATGGCCCATTCCAGGTGTGATTCCCATGTGACTTTGACAACTTAGATGTCCCTCGATTGTGGCTCCTCAAGTCTAGAGGATCACACACACATATACATGCTAAAAAATTAAGGGAGCTAAGGGCTCTCATGGACCATGCTGGGTGTGATCCCGAACTGACTTTGATGACTTAGATGTCCCTTGATCATGGCTCCTCAAGTCTATACGATCACACACACACACATAATAATAAAATTACCCAATAATTTAAAAATGTTTAAATATGTATATTAATATTAATATTAATCAATATTAATATAAATTTATTAGAATTGGAATTGTAAACAAATGTTTCTAACATCGTAATGTGGCATTACAACATTTGGTCAACCACATTTCAGAATGTGGGTGACTCCTTGACCATGTTTGACTATGTTTAACAATCAACAATCTTTAACTTTAGTGAAAAATAATTTACTATTAATATGATTTATTAATATTGAGAATTTAATATTTTGTGATGCTCGAATGGTAAAGAAATCTATTAAACATTGCAATGTGACAAACATTGTCACAATGTTACAAATTGAAATTTATCCAACGTCGCAATGCAACGTCACTACATTAGTCAAACACATTTAGTAATACAATTGACTATTTTGAGGTATGTTTGGTAGTCATCACTCCTCAAGTTCAGTCAAACACAATTCCCTATTAATGGTTAATCATTGTCTCTACGACCAACCATGATCAACCATGGAAAATGACTCTATTGTGAACTACGAACAACCATGATCAACCAAGGTCAAGCATGGTCAGCCATGATTAATCATGATTGAATTTGGTCAACCATGATTAAGGTCTTTCTCATTGAATTTGGTCAACCACGGTTAACCATGATCAACCATGATTAGCCATGGTCATTTGATGTGAACCATTGTCACCGATGAACAACAATGTTAAACCACCATCAACCATAGTCACGCATCATAGTCCATGGATATAATGGTCAACCAATATTTCTATGCTCACTACATGATTAACCGTGTTTTAATATGCTTAACCATGGTCATTGTCTCTATGGTTAACCATGGCAAACCATGATCGACCAGGATAAAATTAGTCAACCATGATCAACCATGGTCAAGTAGGGTCGATCACCACAGTTAACCATGATAAATCATGGTCATTTTATGTGAACCATTGTCAAGGATGAACAACAACGTTGAACCACCATCAACCATGGTCACACATCATAATCCATGGATATAATGTCAACCAGTATCTCTATGGTCAACCATGATTAATCAAGTTTAAATATGCTTAACCATGCTCATTGTCTCTATGGTTAACCATGGCCAACCATGATAGACCATGATAAAAATAGTCAACCATGATAAACAATGGTCAAGCATGGTCGAACATGGTTGATTATTACCAACCATGATCATGCATGTTTGAATATCGGTAACCTGATCAGCTATGGTCAACCAAGATCGAGGTCCATATTGTTGATTATGGTCAACCATGATCATGCATGGTTGAATATTGGTAACCATGATTAACTATGGTAAACCAATATCGAGGACCGTATGGCTGAATTTGGTCAACCATGATCAACATGGTCATGTTTGGTCAACCATGGTTGACAAAGAACATTTCATGTTCTATGGAATCCTCATCGACAACCATAATAAAAAATTTCTATGTGTGATTATGGTCATCCATTGTGAACAATGCACATATTTGTGGTTGAATATGGTACAATTCCTTATTCATGGTTAATCCATATCTCTATAGTCAACCACGGTAAATCATGGTTAATCATGGCTAAATTTAGTGAACCATGGACAATGTCTCTACTGTCAACCATGGTCAACTACAATTAATAAAAGTCAACGATGATCAACCATATTCAACCATTGTTAGTGATGGTCAACCATGATTACCCGTGGTTAAATTTCTTCAACAATTATCGACAATGATTAAGGTCTTTCTCCTTGAACTTGGTCAACCGTGCTTGATTGTGGTAAACAGTGATTTTAGACCATGATCAACCATGACTAGCCATGGTCACTTAATTTGAACCATTGTCAACCATGATCAACCATGGTCCAGCATCATCAATGATGGTCATTATGTTAAATTAACGTTTTTATGGTCAACCATGATTAATTGTGGTTGAATATGGTTAACCATGGTCATTGTCTCTATGGTTAACCATAGTCAACGATGGACAACCATGATAAAAATGGTGAACCATAGTCAACCATGATCATCCATGGTTGAATATCATCAACCATGATCAACCATGATCAAGGCTTCTATGGTTGAATATGGTCAACCATGACTAACCATAATCAACCATAATCAATATGATCATGGTTGAAAATGGTCAACCATAATAAACCATAATCAACATGAATTTTTTTTAATGTTGTAATGCGTTTATAACATTATAATATATATTGAGATTATTAATCTCCCTTGCGTTTATAACACATCCTAGGTTTATTAATCCCTTGGGTTTTTTAATCCCAATGGTTTATAATATAATTTCGTTTATTTCATTAATCACTTGGGTTTATGGTATATATAATCCCTTGGGTTTGTTAATCCCTTCATTGTATAATAATAATACCTTAGGTTTATAATGTCAATGCCTTTGGATTATTAATGCCTTGGTTTTATAATATTAATATGTCAATATTATTAGTGATTAATATATGATCCATTAACTTTAATAATCCTTTGGGTTATTAGATTTATAATATAGTTCACTTTGTAATATAGTGTTTACTATAAATTATGCAAGAACATTGGCTATTATGGTTATGAGTGTGCTTAATATACACTAATCAACATGTATGAAACACATTTACTAATGTGGGTGTTGTAACGTTCATAACGTTGGGGTCTATAATATTTGTGATTTATAAGATGAGGGTTTCTAATATTTGGGTATAACATTAAGGTTTATATGGTTTAGGATTATATTATTGGGTTTAATAATAAGGCTTATAATATTTGGTTTGATATTATAGTTTATAATATTGAGCGTTTAATATATATAGTGCTTCTAATATTTGGTATTAATATTATGATTTACATTATGGCATAATATGTTGGGTTATAATATAGATTCTAATATATAGGGTTTATAATTAGGGTTTAATATCGGGTTAATAATATTTGGGTTTAATATTAAGGTTTATAATATTGTGTTTAATATTTAGAGTTTATAACATTGGGGATTATAATATTTTGGTTCATAATATTTATTATTAGGGTTTATTGATCTCTTGTGTTTATAAATATGGATTACTTGGCCTTATTGATTCCTTATGTATTTAGTTTGGTTCGCCAATTCCTTTGTTTTGTAATATTAAACCCTTGGGTTTATTAGTTCTTTTGGTTTAGAATTTTAATAACTCATTGGGTTTATTAATCTCTTGAGTTTAAAATATGAATTCTTATGGTTTATTAATCTCTTGACTTTAAAGTATTAATTCATATGCTTTATTGATTTCTTTGTTTATAATATTAATATTTATGCCTTCGGTTCACCAATTCCTTTCGTTTATAATATTAAAACCTTGGATTTATTAGTTCTTTTGGTTGATAATATTAATAATCCCTTTGGTTTATTAATATATTGAATTTAAATTATTAATTCTTAGGCTTTATTCATTTCTTAGGTTTTGAGTTGAAGATATTAATTATTAGGGTTTATTAATCCCTTGAGTTTTCTAATTCTTTGGGTTGGTAATACTAGGCGTTAAATATTAGCTGTACACTTTAATATTAATACATGGTCCAATGTCACATTATGAAAAAGATTATCTCAATATGTTAATCAACCATGGGTTACCATTTTTAAACATAGTTAGTCATAGTCAATAAAGGTCTTCCACGGTCGAATGTCACATTCTAACAAAGATTGTCTCAATATAAAAATCAACCATGTTCATTCTTCATCCAACGTCGCATTGTGACAACAATTATCTCAATGCTTAAATCAAGCATGCTCAGCCATGTTTATTTTACGGTTTATAGTATTTATCTAAAGGTTTTTATATATTTAAGGTTTATAATATTTATCTCTTAGGTTTAATATTATTTCTTTGAGTTTATAATATTTATAATCATGTGATTTTATCAAACCTTTTTATTTAAGGTATTAGTTTGTAGGCTTTATTAATCTCTTATGTTTTTCATATTGATCCCTTCAAGTTATTGATTCATTAGGTTTTTAATATTTATCCTTTGGCTTCACCAATTCATTGGGTTTATAATATAAAACACTTGGGCTTATTAGTTCTTTTCGTTTATAATATTAACCCACCCTTGGGTCTTAAAATCTCTTAAGTTAAAAATATTAATTCGTAGGGTTTATTAATTTCTTAGGTTTTTGAGTTAAAATTATTAATATTTAGGGTTAATTTATCTCTCGTGTTTTTAATATTGATCCCTTCACCTTATTGATCCCTTGGGTCTTTAATATTTATCCCTTAGGTTCACCAATTCTCTTGGTTTGTAATATCAAACCCTTGGGGTTGTTAGTTCTTTTTGTTTATAATATTAGTAAACCCTTGGGTTTATTAATCTCTTGAGTTTAAAATATTAGTTCTTAGGGTTTATTAATCTTTTGAGTTTAAAATATTAATTATTAGGGTTTGTTAATTTCTTGGTTTATAATATTAATATTTATCCCTTGGGTTTATTACTTCTTTTGGTTTATAATATTAATAATGTCTTGGGTTTATTAATCTATTTAATTTAAAATATTAATTATTAGGGTTTAATAATTTCTTAAGTTTTTGAGTTTAAATTTTTTATTCTTAGGGTTTTTTGATATTTTTTTGTTTTTAATATCGATCCATTGACCTTATTGATCCCGTAGGTTTTTTATATTTATCCTTTGGTTCACCGATTCCTTTTTTTTATAATATTAAACACTAGTGTTTACTAGTTCTTTCTGTTTATAATATTAATAATCCCTTGGGATTATTAATCTTTTGAGCTTTAATGTTATGATTTACATTATGGCGTAATGTGTTGGGTTATAATATAGATTCTGATATATAAGATTTAGAATTAGGGTTTAATATTAGGTTTATAATATTTTGGTTTAATATTAGGGTTTATAATATTTTGTTTAATATTAGAGTTTATAAAAACACGAATTATAATATTTTGGTTCATTATATTGATTCTTAGGTTTTATTATCTCTTGCATTTTAATATTGATCCCTTAGGTCTTTAATATTTATCCATTGGGTTAACCAATTCATTTGGTTTGTAATATTAAACACTTGGGGTTTATGAGTTATTTTGGTTTATAATAGTAATAACACATTGAGTTTATTAATCTCTTGAGTATAAAATATTAATTCTTAGGGATTATTACTCTCTTGAGTTTAAAATATTAATTCTTATGACTTATTCATTTCTTGGTTTATAATATTAATATTTACCCCTTGGGTTAACCAATTCCTTTGGTTTATAATATTAAACCCTTGGGTTTATTAGTTCTTTTCATTTATAATATTAATAATCCACCTGGTTTATTAATCTCGAGTTTAAATTATTAATTCTTAGGTTTTGAGTTTAAGATATTAATTCTTAGGGTTTATTAATCCCTTGAGTTTTCTAATCCTTTAGGTTGGTAATATTAGGCCTTAAATATTAGCTCTACACTTTAATATTAATGCATGGTCCAATGTCACATTATGAAAAACATCGTCTCAATATGAAAATTAGCAATGGGCTACCATTGTTAATCATAGTTGTCTCAATGCTTAAATCAAGCATGCTCAATCATGTTTATTTTATGGTTTATAATATTTATCTAAATGTTTTTATATACTTGAGGTTTATAATATTAATCTCTTAGGTTTAATATTTTCCCCCTGAGTTTATAATATTCATAATCATGTGAGTTTATCAAACCTTTTTGTTTAAGATATTAATTTGTAGGCTTCATTAATATCTTAAGTTTTTCATATTGATCCCTTCGCCTTATTTATCCCTTAGGTTTTTAATATGTATCCCTTGGGTTTATAATATAAAACCCTTGGGTTTATTAATTCTTTTCATTTATAATATGAACACACTCTTGGGTCTTAAAATCTTTTGAGTTAAAAATATTAATCCTTAGGGTTTATTAATTTCTTAGGTTTTTGAGTTAAAAATATTAATTCTTAGGGTTTATTAATCTCTTGTGTTTTTAATATTGACCACGTGGCCTTATTGATCACTTAGGTCTTTAATATTTTTCCTTTGGGTTCACCAATTCCTTTGGCTTGCAATATCAAACCCTTGGGTTTATTAGTTGTTTTTGTTTATAATATTAATAACCCCTTGTGTTTATTAATCTCTTGAGTTTAAAATATTAATTCTTAGAGTTTATTAATCTCTTGAGTTTAAAATATTGCTTATTAGGGTTTATTAATATCTTGGTTTATAATATTAATATTTATACCTTGGGTTCACCAATTATTTTGGTTTATAATATTAAACCCTTGGGTTTATTTTTTTTTTCTAAGTAAGATTAAATTCTATTAGTTAAACATATAATACATGGAGGCTCTGACCTCTGTAGTTCAGGTCTGTATCATTAGCATTGTTTGCAAAAAAACAACAAAAATGGAGCTGCCCACGCAGGGGAAACCGACCCAAAGAGAGTTTGAGTCACTGCCTCGAGTGAGGAAACCAACGTTATACAAACATGAGTGATTGCACCAAACATAGATATAAACAGATAACAAAATTAAGATGCTAGGATCCGTAAACTGAATAAAACCTAAGAGTCTAAGTATCATGGGGTGCTAGAGGTGGTTCTTAGACTATGAGGCATCTGTATTCATCTTCACCAGCTTGCTAGGAGCCTGGTGTAGCCTATCGTGGCGTCTTGGCATCATCAACTTTGCCACAAGCCTGCTTGCTCTGCTCCTTGTAGTATCCCGAGTTGCTACTGCTGTCTGAGCACAAATTGTGCTTGGCAAGAACCTATTGCTTCTTCACCTCTTCAGAAGGGCCGAGGTCGCGGCGAGGGTGCATTGGTGGGATGGGCTGACTATGGCTGGGAGCCTTGGCGGGTACCTCGCGAAAGGAGACTGAGATGGTGGCTACAACATGAGGGCGGTCAGAGGTGCACTAAAAGTGGAATTGAGAAATGGTGGGGTTTGCGAAAAGGCTGAGGGGACCAGGTGAGGCGGAGGTTGCAGTGAAGGCTCAGACGTAGGGGGTCGAGCAGCGGAACGAGACAGACTAAACAAATGAACATGACCGCTGCGGGTTCCAGGGTACCTGCCCCAAGAATGCTCAAGGGAGGAGGACGAGGAACTAGACAAGGAGGAGGGGGATGGACGAGAGGCGTGGCCCTTGCTGCTGCCACTCCTGCATTGCATGCGATGCCTGAGACGAGGCATATTGGCATAGAGGGGGTGGAAGGCGCACTGAGAAGAGGAGGGGGCAGGGCTGGTGGAAGGAAATTGAAACACAGAGGAGGGGTTGAGGCCAGAGGAAGTAGAGAAGTGCAATTGGAAAAGGAAACTCTGAGAGTAATGGTGGCCCAGAAGAAATTCAATGCAGCTCCGAAGACGGCAGCGCTGCCCAATTGACGTGCAGAAGCTTGGCTCTGCAACCTCAAGGGAGTAGCAGCTTCGCAGGGGGAAGACTGGAGCGGCATAGAAATAGAGTGTTGAAAGGCAGAACTAGAAGGCCAAAAGGTAGTGCAAGAGGGCCGAAGAACATAGTCGGACGAGTGAACAAGGAGAGACATTTTGATGCGAGAGGAGCAGCCTCGACAAACGCAACAGAGTAAATGCTGCTCAAGGTGATGGGCCGAGTTAATAAATGAGATTGATGGCCATAAGTGTGGCTTGTGGGTGGCCATGTGGCCTTGCCACGCGCTGTCCCACAAGCATATAACCGTATTAGCGCCTTTAAACACCCGCATCCGGGGGTTTGTTGTCTTCGTGCACCAGATTAGTGCATTCTTGTATAAGGCTACTGTCATTAAGAATGGTGAGGGGTCCTAAAGTTAGGATTTGAGAACTGGTCACACCTTTGTTAGCCAATAGATCTGCTACCTTGTTGCCAGATCTCTTGACATGCTTGAAGGATATGGCCCGGTGTTGTTGCAACCAATCTGCTATAAGATCCAGTCTTGCCATAAGTCTCTAGCTGTCAGTGACTTTGGATGAAGAGGCTCCCATAAGAAGTTGATTGACCATGTTGATGAGAATTTGGGAGTCACCTTCTATTTCAATGGGGAAGTAGTTGTGTAGCTGAGCTAGGCACAACCCTTTCCATAAGCCTTCAAGTTCTGTCGAATTGTTGGAATCCCAACCTATGGATCCAAATAAGAATAACAAAGGGTTACCTTTGTGATCCCTGAAGATTCCCCCATATCTTGCATCACCTGGATTACCCTTTGAGGCTTCGTTGAAATTCAACTTCAATAAAACGGCTGAGGGTGGGATCCATTTGCTTGGAGCTTCCACCTGAGATCTATCTGAGCGTTCATGAAGAAGACAGGAAGAGAGCACGAGTTTCCAATTTTCCCAAATAGATCTTTCCGAGGTTTGCATGGGGAGATCTTCCTGTTTCCAATGCTAGAGAGCCAGAGTTTCCTGTATGTTACCACGAATATTGTTCCATAGAACTTCTTGAGGAGTTCTTTGGTTCTTGAAGATCTGCTCGTTCCTTTCTTTCCAGATTGTCGAAAGAGTAAGACCTGGGATAAGCCTCCATAAAGAGTTGAGTAAGTTACTGATGTATGGAGCAGAGGGCCAATTGCATGTGGTGGAATTCAAGTCCCCTAGTGTTTTTCCTTCTCTTTTGCATCTGAAGCTGATTTTTTCCTAGAGGAAAGCTGCCAGTGGACAGGTAACGATTAGATGTTGGATTGTTTCATCATGATCAGTATAGTTGGGACATCGTGAAGGCCATGTAAAACCCCTTTTGATGAGCTTGTTCCAAGTTAGGATTCTCTTATGACATAAAAGCCACATGAAAGTTGAAAACTTGGGCCAGAGGCTCAGAGACCAAAGGTTGTCCTAGATGGGATCAATGGGATCTTGGCTATGGGTTAAGAGTGTGTACGCTTCTTGGGTACTGAATTTGCCACACGACGTTTATCCCCATCTGAGGAGATCCTTTTACTTCGAATATATGATTTTCCTGCAGTTAAGCTCTGTGTTAAGGGCACTTTAAGAGTTCTCCTGTTGTTGATTTAGGAAGTGAGCTTCCCGCTTCCACTTCCTGAACCCTTGATTTGGGGTTGCGGTCAAATAATGATTGAAATTGGCTTCTAGTCTATTGATCACCTCTGGTTGTATCTGTGGAGTGATGATGCTGACAATTCTGGGTCGTTGTTGCCACGAGTCCATCTAGAAGCGAGTAGTACGACCGACACGAATTTCCCAAAAACTATGTTCTTCGATCAGAAAGCGATTTTGTTTGGCTGCATTCCAGATCTATGAGCCTGCTTCCACTGTTGTCAGGCGGATGAGATCTTCGGTTGGTCTATGATTGGCATACTTGGCTGTCTAGAGAAAATCCCATGGAGTGTGTGGCGCTGACAACCACTACCACCAGATTTTGGCTCCCATGACTGCATTGCTATGATACGGATCACAGAGAACAAGTCCTCCAGATTTCTTCAGCTTGCAAACTATTGTCTAGTTTACCAATGCCCATTTTATGTTTTTCCCTGAGGATCCCCAAAGAAAATTGTGTTGCAGTGATTTGAATTGCTTGAGGACCCACTTTGGGGCGGCAAGAAAAGAAAATAAATAGAGGGGCATAGGTTGTAAAATGAATTTGACGAGAATAAGATGGCTGGCCAGATTGAGGGAACAAAAAGTCTAGGAGGAGAGCCTAGCTTCTATTTTTTCGAGAAGTGAATGACAGGAGGAGTGTTTTATGGCAGAGTCTATTAGAGGGGCGCCTAGGTACTTGGCAGGAATATGAGCAATGGTGAACCCAAGGATCCTGGAAATGTTGTTTTGAGTGGAGATTGAGGTATTGAAAAAGAAGATCTGAGATTTGGAATCATTGACCGAGGTGCGATAGGCGTCTGAGAAGGTATCTAGAATGGATTTGTAGGTGATGGCTTCTTGGACAGAAGGGTGCCTGAAATCATGTTGTTTTTGAAAAACTGTTGATGGGTGGTGGCCATTGAGCCATGAACCGAGATGCCACGGAGTTGCTGGGAGTGGAGAGCTTGCTGGATAAGATGACCCAGACCTTCGGCCATTAGAACAAAGAGAAAAGGAGAGAGGGGATCACCTTGGCGAATAGCTCGGGATGGGGAGAAGGGGCGAGATGGGATTCCACTGACCAAAATATAGAAGAAGGAGGAGAAAATTAGGCTCATTACCCATCTGATCCAGGTAGGGTTGAAACCATAGGCTGCTAGCATTTGCTGAATATAGTTCCAGCTTAGCTTGTCAAATGCTTTAGATAAGTCAATTTTCAGAAGCATACCTACCTTTTTGGTTTGTTTCAAGGAGTGGATGATCTCATGCGTGAGAATGATCCCATCGAGGATCTAGCGGCCTTCCACATATCCAGTTTGTTTCGATGAGATGAGCAGAGGTAGCAAAGGCTTGAGTCTATTAGCAATCACCTTGGAAATAAATTTCTATATGACATTACAGAGGGTGATTCTTCAGTACTTTTCAGGAGTTGCGGCATTGTATTCTTTCGGTATGAGAGCAATGAAAGTAGCATTGAGAGAGGGAAGAAGCCAGTGCATGGTGCAGGATTCCTTGAAAAGTTTCCATACATCATTCTTTATGAGGTCCCAGAAATCATGGAAGAAGTTGGAGGTGAAGCTGTCTGGACCTGGTGCCTTGTCGTCTTTGCATTGTGCTATTTCCTGTTCCACTTCCTCAAGAGAAACAGGATGAAGTAACATTTGATTATGATCTTCTTTGATTAGTTTTGGAATGTGTTGCAGGACTTTGGTGATTGTTGGCTACCTGTTAGCATGGCTCTCCTGAAGCACCGATTTGAAGTGGGCTAAGAGTTATTTTTCTATGTCCTGATTCTCTTCTAGCCTTTCTCCATTTTGGCTTTGGAGTAGGCTGATCTTATTGTGCATTCTTCTTTGGATGTTGGAGAGGTGGAAAAATTTAGTGTTCCTTTCCCCTTCTTTTAGCCATCTTATTCTGGATTTTTTCTTCCAAAGTATCTCTTCTTGCTACCTTCATTCATCCAGTTGTTTGAGGAGACTCTATTCCTGTGTTACCAGTATCTCATTACGGCCCTCTTGGATGATACGTTGCCAAAGCTCCGCCATGTTGCTCTCGAGGACCTTTTGTTGTTGGAATATGTTCCCGAAGGTGGAGTGGTTCCAACTTTTGATGTGATTTTTGAGGTCCTTGAGGTGTTGCTGAAATTGGAACATCTTGGATCCTGCTGGTGGTGAAAAAGCTTGCCAGGCCTTGGTAGCCATATCTTTGAAATCTGGGTGGGTTAGCCAGAAGGCTTCAAAACGGAAGGGCATTTTAGTAGCATCACCTGGCCTCGTCCATTGAAGAGAGATAGGCCAGTGATCAGAACCTAAGAGAGGTAGGATAGAAGCCTGAATGTCTCCTCCAACGTGGATGGCATTGTCTGATAGGAGGAAGCGATCCAGCTTAGAGGTGATTTGCTGTGAGCCAGAGCGTTTTTTATTCCAAGTATGCATGCCATTGGAGAAGGGAAGATCTATCAACCAATTCTTTTGAATATAGTTTTTAAAGTGGATGCAGTCCAAATCTAATTTGGCATGGCCTCCTGTTTTCTCTTTAGATTTAGTGATCATGTTGAAGTCCTCGCCCGTGATCCAAAGGGGATGAATCCTGTTGGAGTTGAGCATTTCCATCGTATTAAGCAACGTTATTTTTTACATAGAGTCTTGAGGAGAGTATACATTGGTGAGGTGCTCATGTATATTGGTTCCTATAATATGGGAGCTAGCTTGGATTAGGTTATGCACTGCATGAGCATCAATGATTGAGATCGCTTGCGGATCCCAAGCTAGGCTAATCCCCCTGAGGCGCCAGAAGCATCAACTACAATGGAATGGCTGCCTAGCCAGGCTTTGGAGAGAATGGAGACTAGGGTATTACTGTTGCATTTGGTTTCTTGTATGAAGAAAAGCTATGGTCTTTCTTTTTCAATCATGTTTTTAATCATTCTGTATTTTGAGGGGCTATTTAATCCCCTTATATTCCAAGAGGTGAGCTTCATTGAGAACTTTTTTCAAGTGGATGGTAGAACTTGGTAAGCTTGGGGTACCTACCAAATTCCACGAGCATCTCCCCAATTAGGATGGTCCTTTGTAAGTTTGTTTTCCTGCCTCTCTTTTTGGAGTCCTTGAAGATTTTTTTTCCTTCCCACTGACTGCCGAGTTGAATTCCCAAGAATTTTTGGTGCTGTTGAGCACAAAAGAGGGCCACCTCTAGAATGTCTATCTTTCTGTCTGATATTTTATCATAATCCTTTTTTCTGCAAGCCTGTTCCAGTCCAAAAATGTCTAACTCTCCTATGTCAATACTTTCTGGTTCCTCTTCCATGTGACTAGCCTGGCTGCCTTTAGCACCAGAGCCATCTACATCCATGGTGTTGGGCTGCCAGATAACGAGTTTCATTTCAATGTTGGGCTTGGGTGGTAGTAGGAAGGACTCAGGTGGAGGCTTCGAATACGAAGGAGGAATGTCTGAGTCAGAGCTGGGGATCGAGGTAGAAGGGGTCAAGGGGGGAGCAGTCTTACTGGGGATGTCAGAATCGGGTTGAGAGTGCTTTGCAAGAATGTCAAAGTTGTTGCTGGTGGAGGGGATGTCAGAAGCTTGGGTGGATGGTTTGGCAGCAGATGTGGGGGTTTTCTTGTGGTGACGCTTGTGGGTTGGGACTTTGGTGAAGCCTTCTTCATCAGAGTTTGCAGAGGTAGAAATGGGTTTATTGGAGGGTGGATTGAGAGGGCAGTCTTGGAATAAGTGGCCATGAGCATGGAATTTTCGGCAACAGAATGGAACATGTTCATAATCAATAGGTTGCATCCATTCAAAATCATCACGAAAAAGACTTACTGAGTCTGGAAGTTCCTTTTCCAGGTGCATGTAGATGCAAATTTTGGCATAGAAAGTGTATCGCCTAAGCTTGGTCTCCTCTACTATATTAATGAACTCTCCAAGTCCATTACCTATGTCCCTTAAAGATTCTTCATCCTAGTATTCAAGGGGTAAGGAGTACAACTGGATCTAGACCGGTGCCCAGCTGAAATCCTCTTTATCGGCCGCGGAGATAGAGTCCGGACGAGTTGAAAAAGTATGGACCTCCATATAAGATGCGATTACTGTCTTTGATATAGTTGAAAATGGCATTGAAGAAGCCGTTTGGCCCTAGTTTAAGCGTAACATGTCCTTTTGGTTTCCATTTGGAGCTGATCCAGCCATGCATGGCTTTTTCAGTAAGTCAGAAGCCGACAAGTTTTCCAATGTGTGCATGGTCCTTTATGTACTGAATCTGAGTGTTGATGCGATGGCTTGGAAGGTATATCTTAGGGCGTTCTGCAGCTATTGGCCTGCATGTCGCAGAGGTCATGTTGGGTGGAGCCATTTTGTCAAGAGAGTCTGTGGTTTTTTCTTGTTGCGCCTCCGATGCATTTCCAGGGGTCTTGGAATCAAAAGTAGAGGGCGTCTGCCCTGTGGCAGAAGAGGACTTCTACACAGAGACAGAGGGCGTCTCCGCTATGACAGAAGATGATATCTGGGTTGCAGCAGGTCATACAGAGGTGTGAACACCTGTGGGGGAGGGCGTATTAGCCCCCCCTGCGGAGGATCCATTTGATTTGGATCAATGACCGCTAGGAGGCATGAGCAAGATGGAGTAGAAGGCATTAGTGGAAACCCCCGCACCAGAGCTTCTTTGTCGAAGGAATCCTTTAAAACCTAGCTTAGAGTTTTCTCAGAGTGACTTCATATCCCAACATAATAAGATCCACTGTTGATGTGTGAATGTGGATTGCAAACCCTTGGGTTTATTACTTCTTTTGGTTTATAATATTAATAATGCCTTGGGTTTATTAATCTACTTAATTTAAAATATTATTTATTAGGGTTTATTAATTTCTTATTTTTTTTAGTTTAAAAAATTTATAGTTAGTGTTTATTAATATTTTGTGTTTTTAATATTGATCATTGGGCTTATTGATCCCGTAGGTTTTTAATATTTAGCCCTTGGGTTCACTGATTCCTTTGGTTTATAATATTAATCCCATGATCTTATTGGTTCTTTTGGTTTATAATATTAATAATCTCTTGGGTTTATTAATCCTCTGAGCTTAAAATATTGATTATTATGGTTTATTAATATCCTAGTTTTTTGAGTTTAAAATATTATTTCTTAGGGTTTATTAATTTCGTGTCATTTTAATATTAATCTCTTGGCCTTATTGATCCCGTAGGTTTTTAATATCAATCCATTGGGTATATTAATTATTTAGTTTTTTAATTCATTGGGTTTATAATATTAAAAATCCCTAAAGTTTATTGTTCTCTTCGGTTTATAGTATTAATAATCATGTGAGTTTATCATTCATTTGTATTTGAAATATTAATTCCTAGGCTTTATTAATCTCTTCTCTTTTTAATATGGACCCCTTTAGCTTATTGATGTGTTAGCTTTTTAATATTTTTCCCTTGGGTTCACTAATTCGTTGAGTTTATAATATTAGACACTTGGGTTTATTAGTTCCTTTGGCATATAATATTAATAATCCCTTGGTATATTGATAAAAGATATATAAATAGTAATAAAATACTAGTGTTATGTTATGTTTTAATTTTAGTATAGTTGGAGTTATAACTATTAATGTATTGAAAAGATTTAATAATATTTTATTATCAAATAATAAAATAATATATATATATATATATATATATATATATATATATATATATAGTTTATATTATTAATATATTATACATAGATATATAAAATATATTGGTAATTATATTCACAAATACATAATGATTATTTTGGTAAAACACATGTGGTGGGTGGTGAATATAGGCCTATAGGCTTATATCAAACACATTAGTGAATGTGGTTGTAAATCTATTTTATATATATCTATCGACGTATATCAACCACATTAATAAATGTGATTGTGTTAATTGTATGATATATACAACGTCAAACTTTAAAATATATAAAAACGAAAAATGTAATTTTCAAACTTTGGGTAAATAAAAAAGTGGATGTTTTTTTTCAAACCTAATCGGCTTTTTTCAATCTTGGTTCAAACTTTGGTTAAAACCTTGTCGTGGATTCTTCAATTGAGCATCGGCTTTTTCAAACTTTGGATAAACCTTGTTTCGATTCTTAAATTTCGCATAGGCTTTTTCAAAGTTTGAATAAACCTTTGGATTTGTAAATTTCTCAGCCCTGCAATAAGACCCTCTGAATTGAAACTTGGGATAAAAGCATTTTTTAATAGAATTTTTTTTTAAAACGTTACTTAAACGCATCAAATCAGTCAATTGAACTTAATATAGAGTGAACGCGCAAGCGAACACTATAGGCTGCAGAAGGCAGGGACTGATAAGTGAGGAGAAGTACAATGATAAAGCGGAAATACAGAAGTTGTTGTACAGGGACTAATACGTGAGGAGAAGTACAATGATATAGCGGAAGTACAGAAGTTGTTGTACTGCTTGATGTTTTGTCAGAGACAGGTGCGCCCCACGATAAAGATCAATGAAAGCCGGCGGCGCGGGCGAAGGAGGATATTCTCTCTCACTCGTCAGCATCGACACCACCCGAGACATTGAAGGCCTCAACGACGCAGCTGCTTGAGTGCACAGAAGACCAATCTGAATCACTCTATTCCCTTCCTCCCACGAATAACTACCCTCCAACGTGGAATCCATAATTTATAAAGCTCTATCTGCCTTATACAGTCTCCATGCGTGGTAATTGAGTACCAATGTCAACAAAACATAGAGATTTAGTTAGAAAGGCTTCATACATCTATGGACATTTCTGAAAATATCTACTTTTAAAGATAAGATCCACGTTAGCCCTACTCGTTCGATGAGAAATTCCGTGCCTTGAGGCAAACTCTGATTCTTTCTTCCGCTGATAATCTCAAGTACAAGCACTCCAAAGCTGAATACATCTGCTTTCTCTGTTAGCTGTCCACGGTACGCGTACTCAGGCAACATGTAACGGCTGCACAATAGTGTGTACAATGAAATCTCCATACGTTAACCCCCTCAAAATTATTATATGAACGATACTTGAGATTGGGACTATTGGCAGCTTTATACTATATAGAGAACATTTTGTAGCAGGGCCCTAATTGTGATTGTGAACTCTGGCTCACTGTTTTCCCCACTGTTGCACCCATTATAGTATTTTGCGCCCTCCCTAATATTGTTGGAAAACCTACGATTGGCGTAACGTAAGAAACAGCCGTCTAGTATAATAGATGAAGAAGTTTCGTTGCATCCATTAGTGCCGGATATGATAGTGGTACTCGCAGTCGACACGCACTGTTTGCAATCGAAGGACTTTAAATCTGCCCTGCATTGAGCAACCTCGTAAACCATACTGTGTCTATTTTCCCTCTCATCAACACTACTTGTATCGTATCCGATCGTAGAAACGTTTCCGACGAGTGAGTCCAAAACCTGGTTTAGATTACTGTAGAAGGGGCTACCGTTAGTATATTCGCTATTCTCACAAAACTCCACGACGAAATTAGCGTACGGATCAGCAGCTGAGAGGGCTGCAAGTATACAGAAACTTACGGTAAGTAAGATGTTACTGATGAATTGTTTTATCATCATCGCCATCTGCCGGGCATCGGCGCGTCGCTTTGCCATATACTAAATTAGTGAGTGGTGCTGCTTCGGCATTGGCGATGACAAATTCGAGTTACACCATTCATTTGTAGTTTGGTATTCGACAGTACCTTCAGGATCATTTGCAGTTTGGTATTCGACAGCCCCTTCAGCGGCGTTGGGAAAGTTTCTTGATCTGATAAATTGATAAATTATTTAAATCTGCAAGTTTATTTTACTAGATAATTTACTTAAAAATTAGTTTCAGATTTGGATAGGAAATGTTTTTTTATTAAAAGGTGATTGCAAATCTGAACTTAATATATATATAAACTTCATGTTTCATGTGTATTGTTATTGTTGAGGGAATTTTATATATCTTTACTTCTAATGATGGTTCATGTTTATTGCTGAGGGAAATTTGTATATATATACTTTTCAGTAATTTATTATTAAATGAAATGGTGTTTGTTATTTAATTTGTATTGAAATTGTGATTTTTTTTTTATTTAAATTGTATTTTTAAATATATAAATAAATTTTGAAATTTTGAATTTTTTTGCAATTTATTTTATTTTTAATTTAAAAAAAAAATCAACAAATATAAATTTTCTCAAAATTATAATTATTTTGGAGTCAATTATTTTATATTATATATAAATATTAGATATCATTTTTTGTATTCAATTACTTTAAGTAAGTTATTCATTTATGACTATTTCTATGAGGTAGTTATAACTGATTAATTTCTCATAGTTTTAAATAGTCCACATAACACTCATTCAAAATAATTAATAATAAAATATTTTATTCAAAATTATCATTATATTTTATTAAACATTATTTATAGCCATATAACTACTTAAATAAACTAGCTAATAAGATTTAGTTTATTCCATTATTTATTTAAATATACTTTATATAAATCATATTATCATTTAAATAAACTAATAAATTTTATCAATTATTTTTAAGTAAATTAACATTGAAATATTTTATTCATAATTATAATTTTATTTTATTAAACATGATTTCCAGCCATATAATTTAGTTTAGCTCATGCGATCTCTTTTATTCCATTATTCATTTGAATATAAGTTGGATAGATCGTGTTGTCATTTAAAATATACAAATAAATTAAAGATATTTTTATTATGTATCGGTGTAATAATTTAAATTTACCATTTAAATAAAATTTCAGAATGTTTTACTAAAGCTGATTGAAAACATAGAAAAGACAAAACCTTGAAATATAAATATTTAAATAACCAGTAGGAACGTTTATCGACGCATAGTGCATGAATGATCGATTTATGCTCGGTCGCTCGCTCCTCGCTTCTGTTGACTGCAAACTACGCGTTGGAATATTGATGATCTGAGCAGTGAGTATGCTTAAATGAAGAGTTAAAAATTTGATCCTCATCCAGTAATCTAAGGAAGCGACGTATTGATGAACTCACCAATGAGTATCGAATTAAAATTTCAATATCCTGGAGTAGTGAAAGGACGCTATATTTTTATTTTTTATTTATTTTTTAAATAATGTAAATTGTTTTGTAGGAAATATTTAGAAATATGCGTTATAGCTATTATTGATGGTTTTGATGATTTTGAATCTATTTCTATCCTTAAAAATACTATTCAAACACTGCATCTTCAAATTTCTCCAATCAATAAAAAATTTCCCCCACAATCAATCAAAAATTTCCCAAACCAGAAAAATGATTTCCCCTCATTGAACAAAGACATCTATAGTTAATTTTATAGGATATCCTTATTTGAATCTTAATATATAATATCTTTGGGGGCGATATTTTACTTTTAATGTAGGTGTTTAATGATAGTGGTAACACCGTTTCAATGTAGCTGTTTAATGATAGTGGTAATACCGTTGGTAAAATAATTTTTATATAAATATACAAGATTTCATTATTTTATTAAAAAATCTATAATTTAAATTTGTCATAAATTTAAATGAATTAGGGATTCATTAAGCAGGAGTAAATTTATTTTGGATTCATAAAGCAGGAGTGGAGTTTTGATATGTAATATGTAAATAAAGTGTATAACTTCGAAAAGATTTGTACTTCAATGCATTTGATCGTTTTTCTAGCTCAATAGATGTGCTAATTAAAATCAATTTTTATTTATATTTTTATGATTTTAGAAAATTTGAAAATTCTCTAGAGACAATGATATTTCTAGAAATACAAGAGGAGTAGTTAAGCTTCAAGTTTGAAAAAATAATTAGAATCATTTATAGTCCCAAAAAATGAAAAAATCTTTCAATTTGAAGGATGATTTTTTCTATGAGGATAATGATTATGATTGAAAAGATGATTTTACCTATTAAGATAATGATCATGATGGGAGAGAAATGAGGTCAGTGAAATATGTTTTTAAAAACAAGACTATTAAAGGTGCTAGTGAAAAATAAAGACTCCATCTATTAAAAAAAAAAAAAAAAAAAAAAAAATCAACTATTTAAAAAAAATCCTCTTAAGGAGATGAAAATAGGAAAACTATTGATTGTTACATGTAACAAAAGGAGTCTATAGCTTGAGCGGAATTATTGGGACAATAGGTCTTTAGTTGGGAGAAGCCTGGTATCTCCAAAGTTCATTTGTTAGGCCGTCCTAACTCCAAATGTATTAACAAAAATTGAGATAGGTGTTTTGATTATTTGTGGGTTATTTTGGTAATTTGTGATTGTGTGTTTAATATATGAATTTGAAATTAGATTATAACTAGCAATTGTTTCTAAAGGTGCAAAGATACACTTAAGGAATAAATGGTTTGGGAAAATTATGTTGGAAAAATAAACCATTAAATACAGTAAATCTTATATCTAATAGAATAAATATTAGATAAAGATTATATTTAAAACAAATCTACTAAAACTTTATTTGGAAGAACCACCTTGTGCTTCAATGGTTTCTTATGGAAATTTTCCAATGCAGAGTTTGTTATGCTTGAAGTAAGATGGAACATTAGTAGGTAGATAAATAAATCACTATAAAACCAATACAATTCATTATTTAATTCTTTGGTTGAAAGGTCTCTAGGTGAAATTTGAAGAACATAGAATAACATATATGCATTTTGTGACAGTCAAAGGACTATTTTTTTGGCAAAAAAATATCTTATCTTAATAAGACTAAGCATATTTTTAGAAAGTAGTATTTTGTGAGAGAGATCATTGATGGAGATGGAGTAGATCTTAAAAAGGTCCACACTCAAGAACAATGTGCAGATATGTTTACAAAACTAATGTTGTTAGAGAAGTTGTGGTGGTGTTTAATTTATCTTGGCTTATAGAAGAGATGATGAATGAATTTGAGCAAGGTATTAAATAAATTGTTGTCAACATGGAGATTGTTAAAACATGACAACATAAGTTAAAGAAAAATGTAAAAAATCTAAATTTCACAACATAAATTAAAGGAGAATGTAAAAAACCTAAATTTATTTGAGAAGGTGGAAATTGTTAAAATATGAAAACATAAGTGAAATAAAAATGTAAAAAACCTAATTTCACAACATAAATTAAAGGAAAATGTAAAAAACCTAAATTTATTTGAGAAATTTTTTTTGTGGTTACTCTAATATTTTTGTTTACAATAGTGGTGATAGTTTAACAATGTTTATTTTAGTATATCAAGTTTCATAATAAATGTAACAATGTTTATTTCAATATATCAATAAAGCTAATATTTCAATGAGTTGTAAACTTGAGCATTGATTGGATTGTAAAGTTGATTGTGATATCATTTTGATCAATAAAATACCTTATCTTGCTATGAATATTTAAGTGATAAACTATTAAAAATTTTAATGAAAATTTCATGTTGTATATTAATATATTTTTGTCAATATTATTTATTTACTATAAAAAATTATCAAACATTAAATACTAATAAAAATCATCCAAACCCATCCTACAAAATTAGATTTATACCATCTCAATTCTTTGTCTATTATTATTATAAATTAGATTTATACCATCTCAATTTTTTTTTGACTATTACTATTATAAAATATCCGCAAATTTTTTGAAAGCCTTTCATATCACTGTATTTCGAAAATCTAATTAAAAAAAGCACTAACAAACTATTAAAAAAATGTATTGATTATTAAAAAAAAAAGCCTTAGAATGTGTTGACCGCTCTTAAAAAATTAGGTTTAATATATTTGCTGATGGCTCTATCTATATATATATTTCTTGACGGCTCTTAATATATCTATAGTTGCTGACGACTATTTAAAAAAAGCTTATGGTTGTTTAAAAAAAACGCCCAGTGTTTCTGATCTACTTCAACAAACACACCATGGAGGACAACTCTGTACCTGCACAATAACACGGTGGTTAGGTAGGACAGTTAGTTATCGTTTGAATATGTAATAACATATATAATAACTGTATTTTTGTTATTTACTATTCAATAGTTGTACAAATGCGGCAAGCCTAGTATATGGATAATCATTATTTCTGCATATGAATTTTAACTATTTGTTTTCTATGAGGATAATTTCCGTCAAGAAAAGTTTGTTTTTTTAACGAAGGAAAACTTATAAACACATTGGCATGGAACCCAATTGCTCCATTGCCAGAAGTTAAGACCAATAGCAAAATACAGCCATTGAATCGAATTGACAGTGGCTAAGTCCATCGCTATGTTATCTTGACATCGACATTAGAGGAATATGAATCTTTATGTTGTGAGCTTCTTGTAGCGAAGAGTTGCGCTACTTCCTGTAAATGGCTTCCCTTATGTGAGGATGAGAACCACAAGAATCACATTAATGTTGAAGATGTGGTGTCTGTGTTGGGTAACATGAAATTTATGATCATATCTCACAGAAGCTCGTTGGAATTGTAGTTCTCGCTTTCGAAGCCTATGGCAGCCATTGGCATATAATGTCCATGTCATTTTCCCAAAGCCATGATTCTGTAAGTAACATCTGATTGTCAACCGTAGAGCCATCGGTTGTTAATCTCACTTCTCCAACGACAGATAACTTTCTTGATGAACTGGTGCACATCCCAACAGCGTTTTAGAGGTGCTTCGAGGCGCCTCCTATAATGGAATACCAAGTTATCACAATAGGGATTTCGTGGAAAATCTATCAATGTCGAACGACTGCAACGAGTACACCGGCTATGTTGGGGTAGCTGAAATCTGACACAAGTGCTATGTTGCGGTAGCTGAGGTCTGGGACGAGTACGAGTGGTAATCTTATGATTTGACGTCTGCGGAACGGCTATAGCGATTATGATTTAACGTCCGCGGAACGGCCATACCGCAGAACGCCCATAGCAATTATTCCACGTGTTCATTTCTTACTTGACCGAAGGGCGAAAATAAATCAGTGTGATTCGCTAGAGCAATTATTCCACGTGTTCATTTTTTACTTGACCGAAGGGCGAAAATAAATCAGTGTGATTGGCTGTGCTGAATAGTGTTTGCACAGCCAAAGCCTACAAATAGAACACCGGTGTAATTAGAGTAGAAATAAAAGTGGAAATAAGAAATTATTTACTATTCGTGAAAATAAAAACAAATTTTCTTTTAATCTCTCACATAACTAGTTTCAGAGAATAATGGGTATATAATTCTTAAGATTTATTTTATTGATTTTATTGTATATGAATGGATTGTGGTTTTAAATGTTTTATGATTAAAAATATCTTTAAAAGTAATTTGTATATATATGTGGAGATAAAATAAAAAATTTAAAGAAATATTAAAAGAAAATTAATTCTATCTTTTTAAATCCTCTCTGCTCTTTATATATATATATATATATATATATATATATATATATATATATATATATATATATATATACTTGAATTGGAATGAACCTTGAAATGTGTGCATATACCTGAGCAAGAAAATTATATTAATGTTCAAAAATACCTACATAATATAATATGTAAACAAAAGAGTATGTGAAGATAGAGACTAGGTTATTATATGTACATCATAGTAATGAGAATAAGGATTTTTGTATCAACCTGTGAATTTATACAATTCTGGTCTATTCCGTAATAGTTCTGTGGAAAATTAATATAGAAACTAGGTTGCAGGAGTCTTATATTGTTATCCTACCATATATATATCTAATTTCTTAATGTGTATAAGTATTAACTAAAAGTTAGGAAATTGTATGATATAGAGAGGTAAGACTGTAAAAATCCTTTAAATAATTTTGGATGCTGTTTATGTATAAATGCAAACAAGGGAGTATTATTTCCAAACCATTATGATGAAAAGCTCTTATTGTATTCCTATTTTCTATGGAAGCAAATTATTGCATAAATTCAATTAAAAAAGATGCTAGCATCCAAACCAAAAGAAGAAATACTACAATGTTTAAGTGATATAAAACCTTTAATTATTTATTGAAGTCATATTTTCACGCTACAAATATCTAACCTCGTCTGAATATAGAAATAAAAAAAAATATTTTTAATAGCACCATTGGTTACATGAAATATTCTACCAAAAATTAACCAAAATTGGCCAAGGCTCAAATATTAAAGGATTAAACTTAACGAGTTGATGTAATACTCCCAAATAAAGCCTGCAACAAAGACATATGCAATAAGTGTGCAATAAGTTAAATACCTAGACGTCGGTAGCTAAAAGAAGAAACCCATGATAAATTTCTTTTCCATTGAGCTTCCAAGTGCCAGAATGGAAAAAATCATTGTTGTTAGCAGCAATACCTCAGGAAGAAGGAAAACCCCAAATAATGTTTAAGAGAAAGGGTACTAGAGTATGAAATAAAGGTTACATGGAAGAAATGTCACAAAATCCTTTCTCCTGTCTTAGCACGACATGGGTTCTTACTCTGAAACGTTGTTGGGAAAAGAAGAAAAATCCACTGAAAATGGAGAAATATCATGGTTAAGAGGGTTATAAGAACACAAAAAAGAAGAGAATAATACTGGAATGACTTGAGAGGGAAAATAAAATCCATGAAAAGATAAGTGAATAGAAACCAAATTAACCTAATTCAAAATTCGTAAACCAAACGAGGAAGAATGAAAAAATTTATAAGCTGAGTAGAAATTTTCTAATGAAAGAAATGACGCAAGGAAAATAACTTAGGAAGAAACCAAAAAATTTGAAATTTGATTATAACATGGAATGTGAGAGCTTGTATCCTTCAGTATCAATAGGCGTAATACCTAGAGAATAACTTATATTCATTGACAAAAATATACCAAGGTAGCATCTTCGTGTGGAAATGAAAACCATGGTAACATAAATTTCATTGGAATTGCTTATATTTGCTCAAAGGAACTGGATGTGCAAATAATGGAGGAAACGCAGGAGAGAGAGGACAGTAGTTACCCTTACTACTAGGTAACAAAACCCTACTTTCAGATCCACAAGATTAATCATTAATCTATACCATCCATGTTCCTCCCCAACATGATTGGGGTGGGTTTCCTCGAAGTTTCGAGACCATGTCACCTCTGTCACGTGAAGTGTAGGATAGTTGGAACCATCTCGGTAACTATGCAAATACACCATACACAAAATGCCAGCACAATATAAAGTGCTAATGAAAACAAACTCGCATAGCATAGTGTGTACCAATTGCTACTTAATCAAGAAATTTATAAAAATATGATTTAAAAATCGGCTTTACTATGTATACAAAAAAGGTATGGTAATGTCCTATTACTATTGGAGGTCAATAAGAACACTCCCTCCTTTACAAAGAGTATATGAAATTAAAATAAGAGAGGATCCAAGCACCATGGATAATTAAAGAAGTTTGAAGTGTATTAAACCGTTAAAAGGGATAGTAAATAATGTCTCACCATATGAACAATGGTCGTGAGATAGTAAATATGAATGATTCCTATTATGATTATAGAGAAATATACTAGAATAATAATAGTAAAAGACTATATAATTAGAAAGAAAATTTCTTGGGTGTAAAATTTGGGTGTTTCATTAAATTAAATTGGAAATTTTTGAGGCATGTTATATATGGTATCAGAGCAAGAGGTTGCAACATTATGACCTGTGAGATTAATCATGATTTTATTTAAAAAGATAAATTCTTTGTTTTAGAGAGAGATAGAGTGAAGAAAAGAAGAAGTGATGACAAACCCAGTCGAAGGGACACACTTGGGAGAAAAATAGATTTGGGTACATTTAAAAGATGAGGCACCACTTCATACAATGGAATTTGTAACACACTCTTCCCACATCTACCCAAATAACTGACCAACTACAATGATGTGATTCAACCTCCTAGGCCACTTTAAGGAGCCGAAACCAACACCATGCTATAACACAAACCTTTTGTACATGCTACAAGACACCTAGGAGCCATTGCAACCTTCCAGGTGGCTAGCCCCTGATCCAACCTGACCTTCTCATCCTTAAATACCCCATTCACATGCGTGACATGGGAAAGAGTGCGATTGGAAACCTCCAGTCGCACGCACAACATGGGTATGCATGTGATTTGGGACATTTCCTAGTAGTTCTAAGCTTGAGACCATGATTTTTGTGCCACGTTTTCAGGCACAAAGCCTAGGTCACTTCCCATAACACCGTGACACTTTCAAACTGAAATATAATAGTGGAATAATGATGTAAAAGTAAACACCTGAATAAGGATTTGACTGGACCCTTACTAGCCATGACATGAATTTCATCAAACATGTCACAAATACGTAATCTATAGGTTTAAATAACAGATCTAAGAATAGGGGTCTCATACTTATCTGATAATTGCTAAGAAGTATTGTTTTATTATCACTTTAACTACATTATCATCTATTAGATACATTGTTCATTCATTTACAAATCAAAACATGATGAGAACCATACATCATCACTGTCATAAAAGACAATCATATATAGCATATAAAAAGTAGAAGTGACAAGCACATAATAGCCATATACGCCACATAATAACATGCATCTTTACCCATCAATACATGAGGAACAAAGATCTTATTTACATAATAAAAATGAAACCAATTCTGGGACATCCATGTTCCACTCGACCATAGACATATCTGAAAAAAAAAATTCTTCAGCCAGTCACCCCCGTGCCATACTCCAAGTATGAATGTGGGATCTCGTAAAAGAAATCCATGAAAACCAAACCAAGGCTTCTAGAGGCCAAACCACCTCAACCCTTAATCGGTGATTCCTTATCACAGTTGGACATAACAACCATTGCCATATTGGTCTCCACCCAAGTTGTCCAGGGCTCCGAAGAATTTTTTCCAACCAAGGCTCCAGGACTAGTAACTCAACCCACAACTACAATTATGTTCGAAAGTGTTTGTCCAACCAAGGCTTTAGGACTAGTAACTCAACCAACCAATGGCTCCAAATAATTTTTCCAACAAAGGCTCCAGGATTAATAACTCAACCCAAGTTGTTACAAGGGTTGAGAGTGTTTGTAAACCAAGGCTCCAGGAACTAGAAACTCAACCCACAAATAAAGGAACATGAGAACCAACTAGAAAAACAAACAATGAAGTGAACCCACAACACCATGGCTATCTAGGAAATGGCAAGGCTAGGAAAATCCGCTGTCAATCGAGGAAATCCTCCATGCCAATGACAAATTATAACCAATAAAACACATGCATATTCGATGCATGCCAAAACTAGTGAGGAAAACTTACATGTAGCTTTGTACCTAGAAAAAACTAGTTGTAGTTGTTAATCCCAACGTTATTTTGTGATTTCTTGCTCTTCCTTTTCATTCTTGATCATAAAATCCAATTATGCCACACTCTCCAAGAGTGCTCCAAGTAAAATCAAAGTGTCCAAGAGTATGAGAGAGAGAAAGAGAGAAAATAAGAGCTCCAAAAATGAACTAAACAAAATCCATGAATTGGTCCTCATAAGCCTTTTTATTAATGAGGCCTCTGTTTTCTTCCTTTTTCTGTTATTTTACTTCATTTTCCTCCTCGCATGGACCTTGTGACCTTTCCCTTCTGTTTTCTCCTATTTTCTATTATTTTCATAAATAAATGTCAATATATTCCACTTTTCCTTTCTAAAGCCTTGGCCATTCCCTTTACCAATTTCAATAGCCATAATAAACCACATGAACACCCGCACTAGGATGTTTTCCCCAACATTCAGCTTGAAATACGTGTCCCATGACCTTGGTTATTATTTTTCCTTTATTAACTTTTATTACATGGAATTTTCATGAGGCTTGTTACATAATTATAGAATATGGTTAGAGATGTGAGAATGAAGTTAATAACTATTCATGCAAAGAATCATAAGTTACTTAAGGTTAGTGCTGAATAGGAAAGTCTTATTAAGAATCTAATGGATAGATTAAATCCAAAAAATTTGGAACTGATAGTGGAAGTGGGATACATAGAAGAAACCTCTAAACGAAAGAATCCTGATAGTGTTGATGAGAGTAGAGATAACAAATCTAAAAATTTGGAGGAACGTAGTTCAACTAATATGCCTATGAATCAAGGGAAGAAAACAAAATAGATTTGAAAGGGTAATTCAAGAAGATTAAACCTCCAACTTATGATGGAGATTCAAATAAATAACAGAAATTTTGGTTATTAAATATTCAATCATATTTTCAAGTTTATGATTACCCTAGTAATTTGAAGGCTAAATTAGCTACATATAAGTTATAGGGAAAAAATTGCTTATAGTGGGAAGGATTTAGTACTGTACATAATTTCTAAAATAATAGTATTCAATGGGAATAATTTCAACATTTTTCAAGGAAAAATAACTAACTAAGAGATATTATGATGATAAGGAAACAAAATTTCATGAATTGGAACTTGGCCAACTGACCATGGACAAACTAGTGATGAAATTTACTCAACTTTTGAGATATGTACCTTATATTCATGAAGAAAAAACCAAGTTAAAATGGTTCATTTGTTTCTTTATTCTCTCCTTTAAAGAGAAAATTGAATACGATATTCCAAAAATAATGGAAGTAGTAGTTCAAAGAGAAAGAATATACTGTCAACAATCTAAAAAAAAAAATGAAAAAGAAAAATATTCGCCCAATAAAAAGAAACATATATTTGAATAGGGAGCTGTTGATGGTGTTGGATCAATCAAAATTTAGGGGATATCCCTGATCTGAAGTCCCAACTACTTCTCACACATTTTGGAGTAGGAGTCCCAGTAGTGGGGTGTTTAATGATATGTCGTGGATTCCAAAATGCATAGAGTGGTGTACAATGTCTTTGGTTGAAGAAAGTGTGTGACCCTGTGGAAAGTAAATATGATGCATGAGTGGTTCCAACAACAAAGGGGGGAAGGAAGTGTGCCCCTTGGAAGCTTGTAATAGTACGTAACTTGAAGGAACACACGAACTAAAAAGACATCACACAAACTAACAAGAAGAATAGTCGACAAGTTAAAGGTGATGGATTAAAACATAAGCACACATTCAACAAGATTTGTACAGATTCAAAAAAAATATTTCATAAGAATATGCATAAGTTGAGAAATATACATCGAAAACATAACTAAAAGAGCCCAACTGCATCTACAATATATGCATGAAGATGTGTCGGCTTTGATTATATTATAAATGACAGTTCCATTCATACATACAACATGACGAACAACTTGCCCCAATAGTGGAATGTGAAGTCAACAACACCTTCTCCTCCAAAATAAGTATACTCCCTCTATGCTATAGAGAATCTAATGGTGACACAAAATCCCAAGAATTTTCTAAGCCTAAGCCTAGACAAAACCTTGGCTCCAAAAATCCCCTTACAAGAGTTATGACGATGTATTTATAGCCAAAGAGGAGACAATCTTGGCATGCCCCCTTGGTGACTCTTAGACTTCCCTCATCACTCCTCACGTTACATATGAATATTCACATTACTTCGTGGACAAATGGAATTTCACTCATTTAATAATTACAAATAATATTACAATTTCCACTCGGCCCATATAAGAAAAAACTCGGTAGAGAGAACTTGACAACCTAACAAGAAAAAATATTATGATGTTAGTGTTGGGGTGAACTCAAGGTGAGCATTTTGAAATTGGTGTTTGTTGGTCATGTACTCATCCCAAGCTTGAAATTGTGTGATGGTTTCCCCAAATAGCGAGATAGTGTTAGGCTGGAAGTGGACTCTTGCATCAAATGCATATAGGTACAATATCTTAGAAACAATCTTCACATCTTCTTCAATCAGGTCCATCAAAGTTTTAATCTGAAACAAGCCACCAATGTAGGCATGAAAGGTCTATCTGTTGATCTCGCTATCCTCTAGGGTGGCTTCCCTCTCTAGTTGCTTTAGGTACTGATTAATCTCTTGCTGAACTTGTTTCTTGCATTCAACCTCGGTGAGTGTACCAATTAATGGTATTTGGTGGGTTCTCACCATGAAATCCAAGTTGTCGTAGATCCTTCTATATGTGTCCTGAATTCTTGCGATGAAAAATGCATGTTGCTTGCTATTCTAGACTAACATATGAAGTTTGGATTTATCTAACTCTTTCTGCAGCTTCATCTTATTTACCAAGGTAAGCGGCACGACCTTGTATCATATTGTCCACTCAAGCACGACGATGATGGAAGTTTTTATATTCCTAAGGATCCTGAAAAAAGTCTCGTCTCTATTGTAGTAATTCATTATGGTGTAAAACTGCCTTATGGATAGTTACCAACTCCTCATAAATATCTCACATAGTGTCTCCAAGTGTGGATACTTCAATAAGTATCATTTCTCTTATCTCTTTGTGGTAGACCTGTGTGGATAGTGCACTCTGCACTACTACACAAAGTTGTTCATTCTCTATCGAAGTTCCTGTATGTTCTACACTAACTGCTTATTCTCAACAACTAAACACTGCGTGTTAGATCTACTTACTCCTACAAAGGCCCAGATGGCATTGGAAATGGCATTCGGATTCCTACTGGTGTCTACCACTATCACCCTTTTTCTCATGAAAATGGGTGAGGCATGATCATCAAGGAAATTATTTCTTTTTCAATTCATAAAATGATATATTATATGCATCCATAACTGGATCATCATCAAGGGGAATCACCTCCCCTTCCTCACTCAGTGTTTTCTCTACGGCCGGAGGTGGTGGAGTTGGAGAGGTGGCTTCAGGTGCACTAGGAATTAGGTCCATATCTTCATTAAGAAGCTCCAGTTCCACTTCCATGTTCGCTAAATTGTTCAAACTCTTTAGAAAACTCATGTTTTTGCATATTTTCACTCACGCTTTCTATTCTTGGTTTATCCTATACTTGTTCTTCAACACGTATAGTTGTCCTCTCTACTCCTATGGCACCTTGCCTTTCTTCCTCCTCCTTCCTCTATCTCTTCTCTTGCTCTCTTCTTCTAAGATATTTTTCTTCATTGAACTCATGCTCTACTTTCTGTGCTCTTTGAACTGCTTCTTCTAAGGATTTATTCCCTCTCTTCCTCCACTATGCTCTCTTTTGTGTTTTTTCCCTCTTTGTTTTGATAGCCAAAGCTACTTTTTCGGTAAGAGGGTCTCATTTCATCTTCTAGATTTGTTCCTCTTTCATATGACCTGCTATCTTCGTCTTTCATTTGCAATGCACTGGATCATTTCGTTTTGTTGTTGCTACTTCAAGAACTGCAACTTCCCGTGGGACAACTTGAGAGGTCCCAGTTGTACCGATAAGATCAAGTGGTCGAGAAGAGTTATAACAACTCTTCTATGGTTCCACCCCAATCCACTACTAAACCTTGCTAACCCTATTGAAGTAAAATCTCAGACGATGTCCTTTACAAACTTCCCTCAGATCATAAAAATTGTAACTCTTGGTGTTGAACTGAAATTTGAACATGTCTTTTCTTTCGACATCAATGACCTTGAGATTCTTATTCTCATATAATCTAATATGCAAAGGAAGAGATCACCATGGTGTCTTCTTCGTCTTATGCAATGTTGCTGACAATTATGTGGAGAGGTGATAAGCTATATTTTGCATGACCAATTTTTCAGTGGCATATCTCGGTAAAATATGTGCCTGGATTCTGCTTTCTGAATAATCTGGTCAATGTACCATCTGGTAAGGTGAACCAATTAGTATCTCTAGTATCGCCTCCATAGGTTTTGGTGACATGCAAGGTGGGTACTTCTGAAAGATTAGCCTGTACCTTGGGATAATGAAATGATCAGTAAGCTACTCCATAACTCTGTGATGACTACAATCCAAGAGTAGCTTGCAATATATATGTATGGAAATTTTTCTTGGTGTCCATGTCCAGTTCAGGCCTAGGAACTAGTTTTGCAAAACAAATTCATCAAGGATGTATGCAGAAATGTAGAAGCATGCTTGGTCTCCCTTAGGTGGATTGAGAACTTTTTTCACATGGACTCTTGGCTGATGAGCCAATAGGTTTGACCATTTGAATGACTTCCCCTCATTCACTACCTCGTTCAACAATAAATCCCACCCCTTAGGAAATGTCTCTGTGTCTGATTGGGCATAGATTATGCAAGCTAGTATGATCAAAACTTGATATGCTTTCCTGAGTGCTCTTGTATTATACATATGGGTGGTTTTCCATATAAAATTGGTTGGCTCCCTCACCCAGACTTTAATGATATATCTTGTGTTTGTGTAGTTGTGAGTGGCATAGAATAGTCATTCCATGTTCTTCAATGGCTCGAGAAGATGATGCATTTTTTAGAACCATGCCACTAGGAATGTAGAAATATTCTCCCCGTTGGTGTTGTTCAATGTCATGGTTGTCACATCAATGTTTGAAAAAACCCAAATGATTAGATCCGCACATTTGAAGGCTAGATGCCTACATGCAACATTGTAAATCCCTGACTTAATAATGCTGAGATACATCTGTCAGTCCTATAATTCTAACTAAAATTTCTTTGTGAATTCATCCTTGATCTTCTTCCATATCAATTTATATCATTTCTCAATGAACAACTCAGAGTCAGAGTAAACTGGCACGTTGACCAAGACTTGCTCAGCTACTTCCCCAGTATTCTTCTCAATGGTTTTCTTTGAGGCATCTCTCTTTGATTCCATTATGAAAGTGTCTGTTGGAGAGATGCTCAATAATTTTTTTTACCTATAGGATAGAAAAGACATTGATGACAAGAAAATGTCAGTTATAAGAGAAACAATTCCCGTGACTTGTTCATGTAACACAACAAGAAACTGGAAGGAGGGATTAAGAAATATTTGGTGGGAAAGGGCTCTAGCTTGTTGGGGAAAGTATGGACTGTGTATTCCCAATAGTTAGTGATGAAGGTTGTGGCTTGAAACTTTATAATGTGTAGTTCGGCCTGGGAAATGAGCCCATAGAGGCTACATATTGTGCAGTTTCAGCGGCCAAGGTTGTCGGTTGAGTCTTGGAACTACGCAATGCAAAGAGAGGGAAGCCAATATGAATTGCGTATAAGCCAAGATTAAAGCTTGAGCTTCCATATTGCATAATTTCCAACTGGGAAAAGTGATTTCTAGCCAAGAGAAAGGCATATTTTCCCAAGGGAAGTGTGACAACCGAGCATATCTAAGAGGTGGTGAAAGAATGAATGCATATGTGACCAATTTTTTATTCAACAAAGAAAAAAAAGTGCGAAAAATGAACAGATGAGAAGTTAATGATATTAGTGAGGAGAGTCACCGCAACGACGACCATAGATGAAAAAATGAAGAAACTGATGTGACACTTGTGAAAGGAAAACCAAATCTTGAAACAACAATTCTACAAGCTAAAACATGTTCAAATTCCAATACTCATGCAACGAAACAAGAAGTACAACACGCATGCAAGACAAATGGAAAAAAGTGATGGAAAACATGATTAAAAGTGATAAGTGAAAAAATTTCTCATAAAAGCGACGACGATCACACTGAAGGTTACTTGATCTCCTAGGTAATTCTAGAGCTCCAATATCAAATATAATAATGAGATATAAGGGCATCGATTAAATATATTTTAGAAACTAGGGTTTATGGCGTGAATGCCACAAATCAAGGTAAAAACAAAAGTTGGCAACAATTTCCAAAAAATAAAAAGTGTGTTTCCTTCAGGATGTTAAAAATAGATCCCTATATTTTAGGGATTTTTTTTCCTTTTTTTCTTTTCTTCTTTTTCAAGAGAAAATATGTTGTGCGCCTCACTAGGAAGGAGTGTGTAGTTTGGGGGAACTAGCGGCTCCCTTCTTAGTGCACTTCGTTGTTTTTGAACTTAGAGTTGGGATCCCTGTCATGAATGCGCAGTTCCTGAGCTCAAGTCTAGGTTATCAGTTAAGAATGCACAACTCTAATCAACAAGGACAAGACTGGCTTTAAGAATTGCACAGTTTCTGGAGTAAAAACCTAAATGGTTGTGCAAGACTTAGGTAAGGGGTTAGCTTGTGATAGAGAAATTTTCTAAGTGAAAAGAAATGAACACAATCGAAATTGAAATATAAACATTAAATAAAGCACACATACCTGATAGCAGTGCAAGGTATGCTTCTGTGAAGGGAAGCGAGGCTCTAAAATCTAAGAAATGACAAAATTTTGGAGGGTGGTTGTAGTCGCTACAACATTGACGACACATTGGTAGAAATCCATCTCTCTAAATGAATATTGTTTTTGTGTAAAATTGATTCTCACCTTTCCAGAAGTATTTTTCAATTCATTGATTATCACAACTCCCTCACTAGTATAAGTTAAATACATAGCCCCCTCAATCATCTTCAATGGTGGAACACTAACCAAACCAAGTCACACTAAATTTTTTCGATTGGGGATGAGTATTATTTGGATTCACAAGCAAAATAAATATCAGAGTCTTCATTTTCATCTCTGGTGTTGCTCTGCTGCTAGGAATCCTGGATAGTACCTCGATAGAGTCGCTTCAGAAAAATAAACATTGCTCCGCTACCAAAGATCTTAGAAATTACCCCGATAGAGTTTCTTACTTCACCTCTCTACATGAGAATCCTTTCTCTTCTTTCACCCTTTATTCATTTTTTCATTTATTTTATTCTTCAAATAACTATGCACAGACACTTATTTATTTCATGGGGCAGAAGAGAGACCCAAAATTATTGAGAGCAGAAGATTTTGTTTCTTCAGAGAAGTATGTTTATGTACACCTTCGACATGCTTGTTAAGGGTTTCCTCTCATCCTTACTCTACTAGACTAGAGGGACAAAGATTAATTGAATATATAGAATCTGATTAGAGTAGGCGGAACCAGTTAAAACCCAAACGTCGTGATTTCACAATGACTCTCTCCAATAAGAAATTTATTATCCATTTGAGTATCATCAACCAAATAAAAACAACAAGATTCACGCAAATAGAGGGAATATCCAAAAAACCAAGTGATGGTTGAAGAACAAATTTCCTCTTGGATTTCACCATGCTTGCTTCAAAAGGTAAACATGGTCTCATGCAACAACTATCCTAAGAGAGAAGAAAACAAATGAAGAAAGGAAAGGAGAAAAATTGAAAACAAAGGATGAAATAAAATCAAAACAAACATGAATGAAAATCAAACTCTACTCCTACTCCTAACCTAAGAAGAAAGTAGGCTCACTCAAGTAGAGTGATACTTCCAATGCAACCACCAACGCATTAGTAGGCCTATGCAGGCGATGGAATACTGTAAAGAAATATTTACATGCATAACATCATACAAAAAATATATGACATTGAAAACCAAAATGTTTGAAGTTTTAATGTGCACACAGAAAAGAAATGACGAAAAGAACATGGAAAACATTCTACGAATGTATCATGGTTTCGTGACACATCCCTAACCGAAGACTTGCATAAAAAAAAAATTCGAACTATGAAGGTGAGAAAACATAAATAAAGAAATATATATTTTTTTCCATGGTGCTCGCCAAGTATGACTCCTCCAATGATTGAGTGATAGGATCATGAAAACGGATGGAGCATTCAAAAATTTTGAATCATATGGATTCACTAGTACAAAATGGCTAATTAATTATTAAACAAATGACTAGAATTTTCATATAAATGACCATTTTTTATTGGTGACCAATAGTATCTAATTTACAGAGTCTTATAAAGTGACCAACGTTTAGTCATTTTTAGCTTAGTCATTAATTGGTTGTCTCAATTTTACCCTCTAGTAGTATATTTAGTCATAAATTTTGTCAATAATTTAGTCATTAATTCTCACAATTAAGGACCAAATTCTCACAATTAATGGCCAGATGATCTGTATAAACAAGCAAATAAAATTTCACCATAGAAAAGAACACCTTAATAAATTGGTATTCATCCTTCTAGGAAATCTTAGGCACAATCATATCAACTAAGTTACATGCTAAAAATCTCAAGCTGCAGATAACTTGTGAAAACAAATAATGTGAGGTGTAATATATAATCATTGTCGTTTTATTCACAACATCATTTCATTTTATAATGCATGAACTTGGTCAAGTATACAACCAACATGTGCTCAAATAACAACATGAAAGTAAATTTTTTTGGTAGTCGTGAAAATATTTTAACACAAAATGGCTATAAGGATTCCAATCAATATTGTGTAATACTAATTTCATCTTCAAAATTTGGTTGTTGTTTAAATGGACATGATACCAAGTATTTTCAATTTCATAGTTAAAAGACAAACAAAAATAAAAAGAAACGTTCAAAATACAACCAAACAATAAAGAGAGCATATCATGTAATGGACATTGCAATTATAATTTTTTTTTACCTATCCACTGATGTATTTTCTGGTATTAAAAAATTTTATTGCCCAAAATAACCATGAGGTGAAATAATCGCAACATTAAAAACCATAGGAATCCCTACTAGAAACATTTCCAAAGTCGATGGCTCAGGTGCTAGAATGATCTCTAATAACAAATGAATCATATCCAAGACATTCTCTACATTGTCTCCCCATCCTTTTTCCAATCACATTTCCTGTAGCCCACCCAAAGTAGAGTCAAGAAACAATCAAACGAAGGCATGGGCATCTGTTTTTATCTTTTATATCTATAAAATTTGAATATGATTTGTTTCAAGAGCACATTAATTCATATTTAAAGCCTTCGTGACATATGAGAAAGTATCAACACATCTGCAAAAGTAAAATCAACATATTACTTATGTTCAAACTTTTTATATGGTGTAGTCTTAGGCAACCTTTTAAGATGTTCCTCCTCCTTAATCAAAGTGAACTGTAGCTTGGTTAAACTTTGTATCCTTTCATTTAGCATCAATTTCTGCAAGATAAATTTCACACATTATTCTTTCCCATTTCTCAACAAGATAAATATGATAAACTTAAAGTCACATAAAACCAAGATCAAACCCTTTTCTAACAAATAAAAACAAAACAACTGTGCCTATAATAAAACTTCATTCTAATATAAACATCTAAAACGAGATTGGACCATTTTTGCTGCTTGAATTTTCTTGTTTTTGTTATGAAATTGCTCAATCTTGAGGAACCAAAAAATGTGAGGGAAGTTGTAAATGTGAGAAAAATTATGTTTACCTTTGTAGGGTTCTTCAAAATGATGTAAATTAACCACTATTGGTCACTTTTCACTTATTGCATCTCGAACATTCTAGGACCAAAGGTGTATCCCACTGAAGTTCAATCGAAACAAATTTTGACTCCCATCATTCCTTCCAAGTACACAAGCAACATTGTTAAGTGTTAGTCATGATTATTATGTTAAAAATGTACATTAAAAGTAAAGGATCTATTTCATGAACTTAATATATGACATTTATAATATAAAATTAAAATTGAAAATAAAAATATTTATTTTAAACAAAATATTTTAATATTTGTTATATATACATATAGGAAAATGTTCTAGAGCCATATGAATTGTTTCCTTCCACTTGTTTCATCTTAAATATTCCATACCCAAAGGTGTATCCCACAAGTACATATAGCATGTGATGGTTAAACAATTGTGTTATAGCTATCAATCTGCATGTTCCTATAAACATTTCATGAGATGTAGAAAATAAAGACAAAATATGGAACAAATGTTTAAGAAAACAAATCTTTGTGCCTTTATGAAAAAGAAGAAAATCCATTCTCCAAAAATCCCAACAGTTGACATTGTGTTAACATGGAAATATAAATTGTATTAATATGAAAATATAAAGTGTATTAACATGGAAATATAAAGTATTGTATTAATATTAAAATATAAAGTGAATATGCCTTGTCACTAAAATTTTGAGACAAAATATTCTCTATGTTGAATGTAATTATAAAATAGACATATACAAAGGATAGAGTACATGATAACAAGTCAAACGAACATCAAAATGTTACTCTCTCTTGACTGTAAATTATAAAATAGCCACCTACAAAGGATATATATTATATAAAAACACTGAAACCAATTACTAAGAAATGGATTAAATAAAAACATAGATAAAATAGTGGAAAAACCTTTTAAATGGTAAACTATAAAATTGATATTGGAGAAAAACTCCAACACGTGGTGAAATTATATTAAATGGAACCTCTCTTCCATCCAATAGAGGAATTAATGCACCATAGTATAATACTCATCCAAAAATTATGTGTTGAAATATGCTTATTGAACAAGTCAAGGACACATGAATGTATTTTTCATATAGGTGTTGAACAATTTTGGTAGGGCTTAATCATTATGAAACATCAATTAATCTCAAAATATACCACATATTACAGAACCGAAATTTGATCCTTGCAAAAATTATTGATTGCATCTTATATTTTTTTGAGTATAATGCTTCTTTAGTACGCTATAGTGGCGAATATTAATCGTGAGGTACGAAAATAGTTTTCCTTGTCAGGGGGGTGTCCAAATTAGAGTAGTTTGCTGGCATATCTTGGAAAAACATTATGGCCATCATGTTTTTCTCACAAGAAAGGAAACAATATTTTTCAAGCTCAAATGACCTCATATGCCACTAGGATTTATAATTGGCTCTAAAAACACTTATTCTTGAACTCTTGACCTCCTAGAGACCCAAATAATAAGAGGATGCCCAACTAACCAACCTGCCACAACCCTAAAGCCCAAGAGATTCAACACTGCCTCTAACAACACCCCACTTTCACCAAATATTCTTTCCTCCCATGTTGTATCTGTAGAATTGTTTATAGAGATCAAAATTTACTTTTGATGTGGTATTAATGACCAAATAAGAAATGTGCATCTCCAATATCAAATGGTATAATACATATGTGGAAAAAATAAATAACCAACATTAAATAGATTCATCTCTTTTTCTCTTGGAAAAATGCAAAGCTAGGATTCAGAGTTTCAATCCCCACAACATCATTTCCTGCATTTAATGACTTTAAGGTAAAATAAAGACCAAATAAAAATTCCATGTTCTAATTATAAATATAATTAACCCCAACATTATTTGATGACTTTTTTTCGTAAATGAGTATAAAACTCTTGGTTTTTAGGCCCCAAGCATTAGCTCAATTGGTTGAGTTGCATTCATTAAAGCACCTTGCTAGTGGGAGGTCGCGGGGTGAAAAATGGTCATTTATATGCAAAAGGAACAAATCTTAGAGGAATAATATCTTATGATGATTGTGCATTTCCTATGTGTTCCACTTGTTTCAATCTGTGTGGTAAAAGTAATTAAACAAGGTAGCCTAAATTTATAACCTTATTTCATTACATACCGTTGATTTGCTGGAAACAATGGTGGTATGGAGAGGTTGGTTATTTTAAATCCTAGTAATGAGAACTCAAGTCTGGTTATTGAAGGGATTTCATGAAACACTTTTGAACGACCTTTTTTATTATTGTTACATGGTGGAAATCTCTCAGATTTCTAGCAGTCACAAAAATCTAAGTTGGTTGGAGATGATTTTCTTGAAAAATAAGAGATTTGATTGGATGGTGACCTTATCTTTCAAAACTTACTATAGCCTATGATTGACACATTGATTCATTTGTAACGTATTCTAGAACAATTTTTCTTCGACCCTCGATTCTTTTGTAACAAAAATTAATAGTGGTTTTTCCAAATTGTTGCATTAGTGTAGGCTCATTACTTTGGGTAACTTAACTAGTGATAATAATTTTTCGAGTTAATAACCTTAATATTTATGTTCAACCTAAATATTCAAGAAACAAATGGATTTCCTTTCAATTATGGATTGATCCAGGAAGGTAACTCTTGTAGGGTATTAAAAAGATGAATTTTTATGTTGCTTGTGTCAGGGCAAGAGATGGTGTTACTTTTAAAACCAGGTTCATGCCCAACATTGGCTGGAGTTGGTTTTGTCCCAAATTATGAAGCCTCTATGTTTGATTTGCGACAAGCACAAGAAAGTTTTAGCTCCCTCCACACCACCACAAAAACATAATTGTATATAGGGTTATATGGCTAGAGATGTGGAAACTCATACGAAAAAATTCATATCTGACCAAATTTATGATCAACTTGGGAAAGTTTTGGGAATAAATTGAATTTTTTGTAGTGGACAATCTTATTTTGGCCATTTTGCACTCTTATAATATGTTTCTATTTCATTGTAATTGTGGCTATAAATATACTTTAATTTTTGAGGGTTTCCAAATTATTACATGTTAGGTGAGCCTTGCTTATCTGGGCTCATTTGGGCTATAAGGAGAAGCCATCGGAGTGGTGCACAATGGAAGAATAAGAAGATAAAAAACTCAATACTGAGCGAATAAATAAAGTAAAAAAAATCTAGAAATGAAAATGGTGATTGAAGATTTAGAAAATATGATCCTCAAATAAGAATTAGAGGACATTATAAACCAAATTTCTTGTAAAAAATACATAAAGGAAGTGGAAAAAATGTTTGAGGAATAAGATCTTCGGAGACGTTTGCATTGCTTATGTGTTCCACTTGTTTCAATCAGTGTGGGAAAAGTAATTAAATAAGGTAGACTAACTGTGTCACATTCTTTTGATATATGCCTTTTAGTGGTTGGAAACGATGGTGTTGTGGAGAGGTTGGTATTTTAAATCCTATTAATGAGAACACAAGTGTGGTTATTGAAGGGATTTCATGAAACACTTTTGGAAGACCTTTTTTGTTAATGTTGTGTGGTGGAAAGCTCTCATATTTCTAGCAACCACAAGAATCTAAGTTGGTTGGAGATGAGGTCCTTCAAAATAGGATATTTTATTGAATGAAAGCCTTCTCTTTCATGACTTACTAGAACATATGATTCACACCTTGATTCATTTGTAACCTATCCTAGAACAAGTTTTCTTAGAAAATTAGTTCTTTTTGAAAAAAATTAACACTTGTTTCTCCAAATTGTTACATTAGTGTAGGCTCACTAATTTTGGTAACTTGACAGGCGATACAAATTTTCAGAATTAATAACCATTATCTTTGTGTTCAACCTAAATATTAAAGAAAAAAATGTATTTAATTTGAATTATGGATTGATGGCTAGGGAGTGATCTAGGAAGGTAATTATTGTAGGGTATGCATAAGATGCATTTTGATGTGGCCTGTGCCAAAATTAGGCCACGAGTTGGTGGTACATTTAAAACTAGGGTTGTCATACCCAAAATTAGCTAAATTTGGTGTTGTCTTGTGATCCTTAGTGGAGAATTTCAATCATTCTATATCATATTGCGAGTTAAATGTACCAATAATGTCCAAAATTATGAAGCCTCTGTGTTTGGTCTACAACAAGCACAAGAAAGTTCCATCTCCCTCCATACCACCATAAAAACATAATTGGATATAGGGTTATATGGCTATATATGCGAAAAGTGATATGAAAAATTTCATTTTTGACCAAATTTATGATCAAGTTGGGCTAGATTTGGAAAGAGCTTGAACTTGTTGTAGTGGAAAATCTTGTTTTGACCATTTTACACTCCTACAATATGTTTCTGTTTCATTTCAATCGTGGCTAGAAATATATCAATGGATATCTATCGATTTGGGTTTATTAAGAATGAATTATGGTTTAGTTGTAATCAAATATTGATAAGCATAAAATAAATGGTTGCCTCCAACCTTCTTTTGCAGAAGTTTTGGTTCCAATTGATCAATTTGGTGATTATGGTGTGCAATGGATAATCCTTGCAACAAAATATGCTAAGGGAAATAAGATCTAATATCTTGGAATTTTAATGGGAATGAAAATTACTATAATGGAGTAATTCCTATTCCATTCTTGGGATGGTGAGGGAATAAAACATATATTTTGACCCAAAAATTGCAAACCCCTATGTTATTTTCAAGATGGAGGGTTCAAAAATTCCAACTTGTGTAGTTTCTATGAAATGAGAGTGGAAGTGACTTCATTTGGGGAAGTTGTAGGATTGAAGTTATAGGAATAAGAAAAGTGAGAGAAGGATGAAGAGATAATGAATGTGATAGAACATTTGAAGGAAGAAAATTTTTGTGGTTGAGAAAGCCATAATGTTTGTGAACCAAATTTCAAGAGTAATTCTCAAGATTCACGAGGTAATACTCAAACCAAGAAGCGCATGAAGTGTAATTATTGTGAAAGGACTAATCATAAAGAAGAGTATAGTTTTTAGAGGAAGATACCTAAAGTGGAAATAAATACAAGTTATATTTAGACGTAGAATTAGACATGTAATTCAAAAACGAGATTTTTTAGGGAGTAATAAAGGTAGAAAATGTATTGAAATTTGAACAAATTCTACAGTTACATGTCCACAAACAAGGATATTTGCATGTAATGATGAATCCTTTGAAGAATTACATGCACCTAGAAGGGGTTTATATTGAAAGTCATAATAGGAACATGAATGGAAACATTCAAGAATTGGATGCCTACACACACTTAAAAAATGAAGCACTCTGACCTCGCTATATAAGAACAATTTAATCCTAAGAAACTTGATATGGTCGATGAAGCTGATGAAAAACTACAATATGACCTTATTTCAACCTATGTTGAAAATGACATTTGATGAAATGGATGGGAAAGACTCATATGAAGAGGTTTAAGCAATTACTTCAGCTTACTTTGAAGACAAAGGTTCAATAAACCATATTCCCATTCAGGTTTTTGGATTTAATAATGGGTTAGTTTGCTTATATGAAGGCGGAATATGTTTTGAATAATTTGTAGGTTGGATATTTTTCAAGTGCTCCCACTCCCTCATGTAAAGAAGATGATGGTAACCAATAATATGAACATATTGATGCTCTTTTTCTAATTTGAAGCATAAATGGGATGGCCAGTGTGTGTATCTCTAGGAGGATCCCATCTATGACATCCATGGTGAAATATGGAAGGGTGGTGTTCCTAATTTGATATTTCTCGGACATCCAAAGAACATGGAGGTATCCATGTATTATATTATATTCATTAACATCCATGCATTTTCAGCAAAGAAAAAAGTTTGTGTCTACTTCAGGAGAATGCTCCCTTTATCTTTTAAATTTTCATCTTCATTGGACACATAAAAATGAGAAAGGAAAATATTTTGGCTATCATTTATTTGGAACAACAACAAACAATTTTGTGGTATTAATGAATTTTTCCATTATTCTAAAAGGGGCACTCAAGCCTCAACTCATGAGCTGATTATTTTTTTAACTCTAATATTTTGTCTCATGCTTCATGCACATATTCGATTTTGGATGAAAAAGGACAATAGATTATGACAAATACTAATTAGAGCTACCCTTTAGTTCCAACTTGAGTGAGGCTATAAATAAGGATGTTTACAAAAACAATATCCAACTTAATGGAAACTCTCTAATAAGTGTTTGTAGAGGAATTTTACATGATCTATATTTTATTTTTTTCTAGATGAACAATTATCTAAAGATCACTTTTATGGTAGTTATATTTAGTGACAGACTAATTTGAGATGTGGCTCATGGTTCAATTTTGGCGTTTCTTACATTTTCAGCAGCTCACTTTCATCTTGAGCCACACCATGATGGAGGTTCTGGCATATATGTCGATGGTATTTGGTGTCTCTTTCTTTTTATGTCTATGGTACATGTTTTCAAGAGTCCATATAAAAATATAAAATATGGGCCAATAACAGCTTCTAGGACAATATGTGGTGTGTTAGTAATAATGAAAAGAAATTTTCCAACTAGAAATTTTGTTCTTTCTCATATTCTTATGCTAAAACTTATTGTTCTTAATTAATTTTAAACCTGCACAAATATGACGGAAGCTGAGGAAGAGAAATAATATTTTTTTAGGTGATGAAAGTTTTTTGGTATTGCTAATATGTAGAACTCAAGATCACCCTTGGAAAAAGGAACAACATTTCCATGAAGAAGGGAGTGTAATTTTTTCCTTACAAGGAATATGGTTCTTCAGAAATTATCTTCAATAAGGCATCATCCTATTTTCAAAATCGTCGAGCATTAAAGCCCTGGCATGACAATAAGTATGCTACAAATCAACATTAACACTTGCACTCCATTTTAGGTATTTTCTTCATCCCTTTATGAAAACTATTACATAAAGGATAGTTTATAGGAGTGAGTTACAACTCATTCTATTCTTGAGAAAAGAGGATAGTCAATTCCCTTCAAGTTACAATCACCATGACTGAATTCAATGTGGTAATCAAGTTTCCATGAGATAGAGACAATATGATGAACATTAATTCATGTTCTGATATGAAAATATCTTCTCACCTATTACCAACCTCGATATAAGAATAAAAAATATCACATGGATGCAACCATTATTCATATGGGGCTTCTGATACAAAGACACTTTCTCAGCTCAAAATTTAACAAGAAAACTAATTTTCTTGAAGTTATGGGAATTTGAATTGTTCCCATAGTTGCAATAATCAAGTTGTTATACCAATGATAGATAATTAGTTTAACTAAATTTTCCGTAAGGAAAATATTTTTCTTTAAAATACGATGTATCTAGATTGACATAGTAGTCGAGAAGTTTTTGGATACAAAATATTTTAGTGGTCATGTGCACTAATAGTGAAAGCCACTCACTGTGTGGAAGGAAAAAAAAGTCTTCATATATTAAAAATATAGAAAAATGAGACTACTAATACTACCAGTCCTCGTATTGGACCAGAAAATAAAACCATCTTTGTCAACTTGAGGTATGATAATAAATTGAGCTTCTTCAAGTAAGAGGAAATTAAAGCTCTTACAGTCAATAGGGTTGTGACTAGCAACTCTATAAATATTCAAATGGGTCTCCTAATTCATACTTTTCCAAACTCATTACAACTCATAAACCAAATCCCATTGAAGGATATTACATCGAACCCAATTCATCAACAAGGACCTGGTGATATCACATCAGTGTAGTTCTTTCATTGTGGTCAATAAGCCAACACCCATATCATTAGTGCTTGTCCTATGTTCAGGAAAGAATCAAGATAGAGGTGCATTAATGCACTAGTAGAAAATGATGAAAATAGTGACAAAGTGACTAAAAAATTTAGTCACCACAATTATTTAAAGTGAATTACTACTAAATTTGAGCAATTTTAAGTGACCGAACTAAAAATTACTAACTTAAATGACTAATTTATTCTAGGGATAAATTTTTTGACTATATAATAAGTGAATAAACTAAAAGAGACTAACTTAAATGACTAATTTAGTCTAGGAATAAAATATATGACTAGATAATAAGTGAGTAAACTAAAAGTGACTAACTTAAATGACTAATTTCATCTAGGATTAAAATATATCACTAGATAATAAGTGAAAAAATTAATAATAATTAACACAAATGACTATTATAGGCCAAGAGTAAAAAATATGATCAAATAACATGTACAAAAAGTATATTAATTAGTCATTTATGTTAGTAATTTGTAATCACGTCACTCCAGAAATGGAAAAATGAAATTTTGATACTGAATTGTCACATTTCACTACAAGGGCGTCTGAATCCGTCTGCAGTGTTAAAATTTAGTGACACAGGGGTCTTTGAATCCATCTACAATGTTAAAATTTTGAATACCTTTTTGTCTCTAACGTTTAACACTAGAAGATTGTTTCTACTGTCACCTTAACAATGAATCATCTCACTTTGGATTAGTTATTTAATTTTGGGGATCATATCCCAAAGCGTAAATTTATGGGGTCTTTTCATTAGTAGAAAAACAGAAATTAGTGACTAGGTGAATAAAAAAGTTAGTCACCGCAACTTAAGTGAAATACTACAAAAAATAAGAAATATTAAGTGACCTAACTAAAAACGACTAACATAAATGAATAATTGAATCCCGAGTTAAAATATATGACTAACTTGAATGACTAATTTAGTTTAGGAAAAAAATATGACTACCTAACAAGCACTATAATAATACAAATTGGGTTTTTATGTTAGTAGTTTCAATTGTGTCACTTCAAAAATCTAAATTTATAAGATATACAGGATTGAAATGCCTTACACTTGTTATGGTTTGAACCTAGGTTGTTTACATGGAAACACCTTGTAATTTTGAATGTATCTATTGTAGATGTGTACATAGATGGATATTCCTTTCATTGAATTTCCATTTTAGATTTATTTCTTTCAAACAATTTATTAGAGCTTGGGGAGGCTCAAGTAAAACCAACTCCCTTGCTTCCATTGGATTTAATAACATGAGTTCTCTTTGAAATTCATAATATCTCCTTCATATTGCTTCATTTTTTCCCATAAGATTTTGTCATGGATTCCATGATCATGTTTGTGTCACTCTTAATAACACACTCCTTGGAGGGTGTCCTAGGATATTTTATTGGGTATAAACTTGGACACCTCCTCTTTATTTCCCTTTCATTCTTCATTCAATCCTACCACCCATCAGCTTGTTATTTTTCCTTTTTTTCTTATAATCATATTATTGGTGGGAATATGTCTTTCGAGTATATTGTCTTTGCACATAGATACACATAAAGTATCATTATTGTAATCTAATGGAAGGGTTGTTAAATCACCACTATTTCATTAAATATGCATTGCTATACATTTTCTCAAGTCAACTTCAATACAAATTTTAGCACATGTCATGTGTATAACCTTCCTTGCTTGGTTTTTATTTTGTTATAAGTCCCTAATATATTTATGTTGTATTTTGAAATATTTTCTCATCCCAAAATAATTAAGGGGAGATTCAATATTCAAATATAGAGTGGGGTTTAAGAGACAGACATTGAAGATAGATTCAATTTTAGAAACTATCCTTTAAAAATAGGCTATCTTATCCCCAAAATGACAGTCCCTCCTCCAAGGCCTTGCCACAAATTCCATAGTTGTCAAATTTTAAAAATAACCTCTAAAGTACAAGATTACCATATAATTAGAACTTAGGTTGGAATTTATTTGATTCTTGAACTCCTTAGATGATGATTAAATGTCATTAAATATATAGATTGAAGAATTTTCTTGTAGTTATTGATGAACATTTTAACGATCCATAGAGGAATACTTCTCTCGAACATGTACTTTATTTTTTCAACAATGAAATAATCCTAGTATTTTTTTGGTATATTCGACAAGGCTACATATTTAAATTAATGAAGATTCAATTCTTAATGTTTGGAAATCCTTTAAGGGGGAGAGACGATCAAATTCAAATAAGAGGAGGTTTTCCCTTTGTTTAGAAAACCTCCATGGAGATAAAGCAATAAATGCAAGATTAACATCTTGTTTATGTGATAATTAGGGAATGTATATATATTCTCTCAAATATTAGTCTTAGATAATGGGAAAGAATCTCCTATTTATTCAGAATAACTCTTAACTCTATGTATAGAGTACCTTCTCACCATCACAATCACAAGAGTCATTTTTTTAAGTCAAAAGATACATCAAAACTCTTTGAATATGCAACTAGATAGCCTCTATACATGAAGGTGAAAGCATATTTTGAAAATTTTTAAAGCGGATAATAACAAAACAGTTAGCAAAAATCTTGATACAACGATAATTCTCTTTAACAAAAATATATTAAAAATCACTATAAAATTATAAATTGAAATTAACATTAATAATTAATTAATTAATCAATTAACATTAATAATTAACTAATTAATTTATATAGAATCCCAATTCAGTAATAAATAATTACATAATTTATAAATGATTTATGTATAGTCTTAATTTATATCGATTTAATGTGAGTTAATTAATTTTACCTCTTAAGTTCTATCCATTTGTGAAGCCCACTACTATCACAATACTTCCAAGATACAATGACACATCAGCTAGATAATGGTGTATTATTATTTTGTTCTATGTTAGGATCTAGCATCATTATTTTAGGTACCTATTTAGTTTTCCAATTAAAACAATTATTCAAATTAAATAACAAGAAATGTAAAATATTCCAAACTATTTGAAAATCCATTTGACTCAAATACAATTGTATGGCCGTCGATGACATGAGTGGTAAACATCCTATCCCACCTTTTGATTCAAAACTTCATAGTAGTTTGCCCCATTGTAAACATCCTATAGCGCCTTAAAATTCAAAACCCCGCCTTTAGATTCAAAACTTCTTAGTAGTTTTCCCCATTGTAAACATCCTATCCCACCTTAAAATTCAAAATCTCTTGGAATTTTGCCACCATTACATGTATCCCTTCAGAACAATCCAATGACCTAGCCAATCCAACTAGAAAGAAACCATATGCTTTCTCGAACCAGAATGAAACCATTCTTATTCACTCAACCGTATTTCATATACTACTTTTGATGATATGACCCCATGCCTCGAGTTCCCTCGGTCTCGGTTTGGTGATAAGACAACTTCCTTGTTTCCGTCAGTTTGTGTTCGAATGGGTTTCATTTGCCCGAGTAGTCTAGTTTAGTTATTTTGAGCTTTCAGTGGAAATGTTTAACTCTATTTTGTCTTACATGCAAGATTTCATAAATTAAGTCTCTGTATAAACAGACTAGAGAGGATGGAGTAATGTATGTGACCCTCTTTGGAGCTCTTCTTTCATGTCCAACAGATCGAAACACCCTCGCTGCTTCGGAGCGACTGAACCGACAATGATAGAGTAGGGAAATTTATTTATGTAAGGCTAGATGCAACACACATGTCATTGTCTCTACTCTATCTATAGTGATTTTCTTGATATATAGGAGATGGGTTAGGGCAAGGGGAACCAGCGCACTGATAGTGATTTCACCCCTTCACTTCACTCATCTTAGGTTTGATTCTCTCCGCCTCATCTCTGGTTGCCTCTACCATGGTGACTGGGTAGCATGGGCTATCCTAAATATGGTCCTCACGATTTTGTTTTTAAAAAATAACAGAGTTTAGGAAGAATATAATTGAGTTAAGGGACGGGGATTCTAACTTTCTTTTCGGGGACAAGAATCATACAATAATAGAGCTTCCTGGGCTTAATTGAAAATGAAAGATATGGAAAATATGGGAGATTCCCATGCGAGTGCTAGATCTTCCAGCAATGACTTATATACATAATTGTGAAAGCACCTCTAGAATCGAACTAACATGCTTTAGGGACTTATACCTTTGGGGAAGGGATTGAACATATATAAGGCAAGGACGGGTACATGCAGGCGGGCAGGAAAGGCAGGCAGGAAATATGGCCAGTGAGTTATAGACCTGAAAGGTTCATTCCTCAATAGTATGTTGTCAATCCCCTTAAATATCTCTCCAGGATTAGATTATATCCAGACACAGACTATTGGAAGGGATGTTGTGGGCTATGGTTTTGTATCTTCTTCTTCATCAAGCAAATCGACAGGATCTTCTAATACACACTCGAAATTTCTTTTTTTGGCTCGAATAAAATGATCAGTTGATTGATGGGTTTGGGTGAAGCCAAAGCAGAAGGGCTCCTGTCACTACTATTGAACACCATCATAAATGGGAGGGCTCATAGCTCACACTCCAAAGGCGGTGGATGTACAACAACATTTTATTTATTTGTTTGCTTCATGACTATTGTATCTGGGGTCGATATCACTAAGAAAGCGAAGAATGGTTCGATACAACATGGCATAGTCCAAAGGATTTGGGGCTCTGGATTGGTACATTGTGTGAGTTGGAACTTACATCCATCAATATGGTGTCTAATTACTGTAGTGCATGATTCTAGAGAGTTGATCCTGTAATCTGATTCTGTTCTACACATTTCAAATTATATTCTAGTATTTTATGGTGTTATGTTCAAATTACACAGAAGAAGATAGAAAGTTAGGGCTTTAAGAGGCTAAGCGTACACAATGGCATAATATTTATAGGTTTTCGTGAGATTTTTATGACTGGAAAATAGGATAAAACATCGGGGATTTCACTAATATAAGAAACCTAATGCACATTAGGGATTTCACTAAGATATGAGAGCTAATGCCACATTCTTTACAGATTTACTTCAGAGTTCTGAGACTGAACATTTTTAATGTTGATGTTCAGGTGGTTCGTAGAATCTTCAAGAAGTTTCTATTTGTATGGAACCAAGAATTTGAGACCTCGACATTAAATACTATGCTCTGCCAGATTTTCCCTTTCAGCCCATCTTTGTGCATTGGAATACAATCCTTAATTCTCTTTAGTGTCTTGAGATGTTAAAACTAATGGATACTGAAGCAGGATCTATTGAAATTGTCAGTAATGGAAGAAAACACTATGATTCACATGATAGCAGTGTAGAGGAAAACTCATGGTACATTTTCGCAATTTTATCCAGATTAGGACGTCCAACCATGTCGTTAGATATTTTATACATAAGTTCTTTGTTTTCTTTAGCTTCGGCTGAATTGGATAACTTTTTCCACATTCCTGGTCACCTCTGTCTATTATAGAAGCAGGCCTTGTAACCTGCTTTGAACTGCCAGTTTCTCTCTTTGAAAATGTGTATTGGATCGAAGGTTTACTCATATGAAGGATGCGTAAAAAGAGACTCTTGGCCTAGCGAAGAATTGGCGCAAAATAATACCTGCGGTAGATCCAACAATGTTCCAAAATTAGAGCAAACTTCACCCATTAAAAAATGCAAACAACCTGGAATCCTATCTTGAGGATGAGATTGTTTGAAGCACCCACAAAATTCAAGTATGTTGTTACTGCGCTACCTTTTTATATAGATTGAAATTATTTCTTTTATTGCTGGAATATAGTCCTCATTCGAAAATTTGAAAGATAGACTTGATTTTTCATCTACTTGATTATGAGACTTTGTACTCAAGGTCATGCGAAAAAAAATCCAATGCTTTTTAGCTATTCAATGTTAGGTCCCTATATTACTATTATAGTACCTTATTGTTGTTAGTGCAACCCCTTTATTGTTATTATTGTACCCTTGTAACCCCCATTCTATTATTATTGTGCCCCTAAATTATTATTGTTAGGTCGGCTAGGATTACATTGTGGCCCACTGGGATTACATTATGGCCCCATGGACTCCTATATATAGAAAGGAGGTTTTGTAAATTGAATCATCAAAGAATTGTTCATTCATGTAATGTATTGGAGGTTGCCCCCTCGAAGTGGCTCATTTCTAAGGCGTGAATATCTCTTTTCTTCTCTCTTTGGAGCTGGTTACACAACATTTGGTATCGGAGCTTTGGGATTCTAGGGTTTCGCTGCTCCAAACAGGTCATCGTGGCATTTTCGCTATAACTTTTTTTCTACGAAGCTTCAGAAGCTGAAATTTCAAGGGTGCGAAGCTGAAATCTTGAGGAAGGTTTTCTAAAAATTTCAGATCTTGGTTCGTAATATTTGAGGAGATATCATCTGTGGAAGTTAGGTATTTTTTCAGGCTCATAAACAGGTCATCGTGGAATTTGCGCTATAAATTTTTTTGTACGAAGGTTCAGAGTCTGAAATTCTTATGGTGCGAAGCTGAAATCCTGAGGAAATTCTTCAAAAAATTTCAGAGCTTGGTTCGCAATATTTTTGGAGATATGATCTGTGGAAGGTAGTGCTTTTTCAGGCTCCTGAATTGCATCTCAAAGAGGTGATCGTGGGAAAACTTCAATAACTCTCTCTCTGGGCATTTGATTGAAGTGCCGTAAAAATTGGTCGCAAGTACACAGACTGAAGTTTCTGGGCTATCAATTTCAGAGACAAAGGACAAAACAGTGACACGTGGCAAGTCGTACAAGTTCGCTCTACTAAACCGGTCCAGAATTAGGTCATTGTGGGAGATTGGACACAAATTTGTCTTGGAGAATCCAAATCAGGTCAGACCTGTGGCATTTGAAAGAAGCTTCAGAGATCTACTACAGAGCTGAATTTCAGATATCGAAGATTTTTAAATACAGAGATAATTCAATTTCAATATCGAGCTCCTAAAAGCTAGTAAAAGGTGTGTATTTTTTTTCCCAAATTGCATAAGTCTTGTTTGAAGAATCAAGTTGAATTGATTCCAAGGGCATATTGTAGAATAGATATCAATATTGAATTCTAAAATGGCCCCTAAAAAGAATTCAACACCCATCAAGCCTTCCGAAGGCTCTACCATGACTCATGAAGATGAAGAATTGCAACATGATCTATCAAAATTACAAGAACAAGTGCAACAAATTTCACTCTCGCAAAGAGCAGCAAAAAATGAAATGGAAGTTTTGAAGAAAGGTGTGGAAGTGAAAATGGATGGTGTGCAAGCTAAGATGGATGGCGTGGAAGCTAAGATGAATGGAATGGAAGCTAAGATGGATGGCATGGAAGTGGGCATGGAAGCTAAGATGGATGACATGAAAGACAACATAGAAAACATGAAGAATGATCTAAAATCATACATGGAAGGCTTGATGACAAGCTTAAAACCAGAAATGATTCCTAATGGTGGAAATATAGGAGAAGAACCTCATGATGAGAACAAAATAAATGTTAATCATGATTTCATAAACTCAAATGTTGGTGGGAAGGACCACCATATTCCAAAAATGGATATGAGGAAGTTTGATGGAAAGGATCCTGTAACATGGATACTCCAGATGGAGCAATATTTTGATCTCCATAACGTGCAAAACACACAAAAGGTACGCATTGCAACTTTACATTTAGAACAAAATACATTTGTATGGTATCGATGGCTTTGCTTCCGTAAAAAAATTGTCACTTGGTCAATTTTTACGGAGGAAATGATAGCACATTATGAGGATACAAAGAGCAACACCTTCTTTACCCAATTGATAAATCTCAAACAAAAGGGTTTAGTGGGGCAGCACATTGAGGACTTCCAAAAATTGAGTATAAGGGTAACTGATATTTCAGAGGACCACAGGATTGATCTCTTCTTAGGCTGTTTAAAGGATAACATTCAACATGAAGTTCGTGTTCTGGAACCTGATTCATTAGAGAAGGCATTCAGGTTGGCAAGAAAAGTTGAATGTAAAATTATGGCAACAAGGAAGTCTACTACTCAGTTCTATAAAGAAGGAAGTGTGGCTACATCTAGATTTCCACAACCTACAAGGTTGACACCACAACAATTGGAAGAAAAAAGAGCAAAAGGGCTTTGCTACAGTTGTGATAGAAAATACACTAAAGGTCATAAGTGTGCTGAGAAGAAATTATTTTACATAGATTGTGAAGAGGAAGAAGAAAATGAACAAGAAGAGGATATACACCGGGAACCAACCCTAGAAGAGGAAGAAATGAATCCGACCATATCGTGTAATGCACTGGCAGGAATTACCACTCCTCAAACTCTCAAGATATAAGGACAAATCAAGAAGAAAAAGGTAATAGTGTTGATTGATTCAGGTAGCACCCATAATTTTATTCATTGTAAGGTAGCCAAGGAATTAAATTGTTTCCTATACCCAGCACCAGAATGTCAAGTGATGGTTGCAAATGGAGGAACTATAAATTGCTCTGGAAAATGCCATAACATCGAGCTAACCATGGGGGAATATGTGTTGACTAGTCCAATGCTTTCCATTCCTATGGGAGGTGCTGATGTTGTACTAGGAGTACAATGGTTACAATCTTTGGGGACGGTAGCTTTTAGTTTTCAAGAACTTTTCTTGAAATTCTTTTCAGAAGGAAAGGAAGTCAAACTACGGGGTATTGAAGGGAAGCCAGGAAGGATAATAAGCTCTAATGGCATGACAAAGCTTCTAAAGAAAGAACAACGAGGCGTAATTGCACAATTATGCTCACTAGAAGTTCCAACATCAAAATCATCTAATTCTGCAGATCTCCAACAAGTCTTGGACAATCATTCCAAGGTGTTTGAAACTCCCAAAGGACTCCCACCTATTCGTGATCATGATCATGCTATTCATTTGATTCCGGGAAGTGTTCCTCCAAACATCAGGCCTTATAGATATCCTTACTTCCAAAAGAGCGAAATTGAACGTATGATTGCAGAAATGTTAGAGGCGGGTATAATTCAACCTGGTCAAAGTTCTTTCTCTGCTCCTGTAGTATTGGTACACAAGAAGGATGGATCATGGCGAATGTGTCCGGATTATAGGGAGCTCAATAAGCTCACCATTAAAGATAAATTTCCCATTCTTTTGATTGATGAATTATTGGATGAATTACATGGAGCAATTTATTTTACCAAGTTGGATCTTCGTTCAGGATATCATCAAATTAGAATGAAGACTGAAGATATTCCAAAAACGACATTTCGAACTCATGAGGGTCATTATGAATTTTTGGTCATGCCTTTTGGCCTTACCAATGCACCTTCTACATTTCAAGGGTTGATGAAATCCATTTTCAAACCCTTCCTTAGAAAATTTGTGCTAGTATTTTTTGATGATATACTAATCTACAACAGGTCTTGGAAGGATCATGTTGAACATGTTGACGGGGTGCTCAAACTATTGCAGGAGAAACAATTATATGCAAAAAAATCCAAATGTTTCTTTGGAGTACAAGAGGTGGAATATCTGGGTCATATTGTATCTCACGAGGGTGTTAAAGTAGACCCTAACAAAATTAAAACCATTAAGGAATGGAAAGTCCCCACAACCATAAAGAAGTTGCGAGGATTTCTCGGGTTAACGGGGTATTATCGCAAGTTTGTTAAGAATTATGGGAGAATAGCAGCACCTCTAACAACATTATTGAAGAAAGATGCATTTTCATGGACTCCTGAAGCAACTAAGGCCTTTGAACGTCTTAAGGAGGCAATGTGCCATGCACCGGTCTTAGCTACGCCGGACTTCACAAAAACCTTTATTGTGGAATGTGATGCCTCAGGAAATGGAATTGGTGCAGTTTTAATGCAGGAAGGAAGACCCATTGCTTTTGAAAGTCATCCAATCAAAGGAAAGTATTTACAGAAACCTATTTATGAGAAGGAAATGTTAGCAATGTTGCATGCACTAAAGAAATGGCGAACTTACCTAATGGGAAGACACTTCAAGGTAAAAAATGATCATGATAGTCTTAAACACTTTTTGGAACAAAGACTATCTTCAGAAGAGCAGCAAAAATGGGTCACAAAGATGTTGGGTTATGACTTTGAAATAATCTACAAAAAAGGAAAGCTTAATGTTGTTGCGGATGCACTCTCAAGAAAGAATGAAGAGGTGGAAGCATTGCTTTGTGCCATTTCTATTATCCAACCAGATTGGATAACCGAAGCAAGAGATGAATGGAAGAAGGACAAAGATGTATGGACACTCATTCAAAAGTTGCGGCAAGATCCTAGTACATCTGATACATTTAGTTGGAAAAATGATTCCTTATGGTACAAAGATCGCTTATATCTTTGTAAGAATTCCCAACTAAAACGAAAGATTCTTCTGGAATTGCACACTTCTCCTTTAGGAGGACACTCAGGATTTTTAAAAACTTACCACAGGGTGAAGAAAGAATTTTTTTGGGATGGCCTTAAATCCGATATTCAAAAGTTTGTGGCGGAATGTTTGGTTTGCCAGCAGAATAAAGTGGAGACAATTAAGACCCCGGGACTTCTACAACCTTTATCCATTCCAAGTCAACGTTGGGAGGAGATTTCAATGGATTTTATCACGGGTTTACCTAAGTCCAAAGGAAAGAATGTCATCATGGTGGTAGTTGATAGACTTACCAAGTATGCACACTTTTGTGCATTATCTCATCCATTTAAAGCAAGTACAGTTGCTACTACATTTGTGGACAGAATTCAAAAGCTACATGGAAGCCCAAGGGTTATTGTGAGCGACGGAGATCCCATTTTTACGGGAAATTTTTGGACGGAGTTATTTTCTTGTTTGGGTACTCAATTAGCTCATAGCTCATCTTATCATCCTCAATCTGATGGTCAAACTGAGATAGTAAATAAATGTTTGGAAGGATGTCTTCGTTGTTTTGTATCTGATAAACAAACACAATGGGTCAAGTGGTTACCTCTCGCTGAATGGTGGTATAACACTTCCTTCCATACTGCAGCAAAAATGACCCCATTTATGGCACTTTATGGATGTCATCCACCATCAATCACATCATCTTTAAGGGAAAATTTGAAGGTTCAAGCAGTGGAAGATCATGTCGAGCATCAGCAAGAAGTTCTCCAACTCTTAAAGGATAACCTGAATTTGGCACAAAATCGAATGAAACAACAGGCAGATCAACATCGCAGCGAGAGAAGTTTTGTTTTAGGAGATTGGGTATTTTTACGGCTACAACCATACAAACAAATGTCCCTCAAGCAAGCTAAGAAGGATAATGAATTATCGCCAAAGTACTATGGTCCTTACAAGGTGTTGCAAAAGATTGGTACTATGGCATACAAATTGGAGCTTCCTGCTTCTTCGCGAGTACATCCAGTTTTCCATGTTTCATGCTTAAAGAAGGTTATAGGTGAAAATCTTCCAGTTCAAACAATATTGCGAGAACTTGATGAGGAAGGAAAAATCATATTGGAACCTGAAGCGGTCATGGAAACAAGAACTCGACAACTACGGAATCGATCAATTTCAGAGTATCTCATCAAGTGGAAGAACTTACCCACTGAAGATTCTACATGGGAGGATGAGAATTTTATACAGAAGCACCCAGAGCTACTCAAGCATTGAGGACAACACTTTTTTGAAGGAGGGGCATGTTAGGTCCCTATATTACTAGTATAGTCCCTTATTGTTGTTAGTGTAACCCCCTTATTGTTATTATTGTACCCTTGTAACCCCCATTATGTTATTATTGTGCCCTTAAATTATTATTGTTAGGTCGGCTAGGATTACATTGTGGCCCACTAGGATTACATTATGGCCCCATGGACTCCTATATATAGAAAGGAGGTTTTGTGAATTGAATCATCCAAGAATTGTTCATTCATGTAATGTATTGGAGGTTGCCCCCTCGAAGTGGCTCATTTCTAAGGCGTGAATATCTCTTTTCTTCTCTCTTTGGAGCTGGTTACACAACAGTCAAGCATAAGTTCCTAAAAGTTAAATAATAACGGTCTCTATCTATTTTCCCATTATGCAGCTGACATATAACTGATTTTATCAAGCCTTAGTAGTTTCCTCTCTAACTGCATAAGGAATCTAATTTCTGAACTCTTCCCTCGCACACATGAAAGTCAGATGCAATTTCGGAAATGGCATTCACACATTGTAAGAAATTATTGTATAAGAACCTTCTTATAGTCCTTGATTCTCAATGCCAAGCAGATGCTACAATGAGAATTTTGTCCAACCCTCCAAAATACATATCTCCTCCTTCTTCCTTAGTATTTTAGCTATTGCAATATGATTGACAGAAATAATATTTAATTGTGTCCTTATTGTTTATTTTCTCTTTCTAGTCTAGATTTTTTATCTACTCTTACCATCTCATTGCCTTGAGAGCATAAGGATTCCTTTTAGGTGCCCCTTTTCCCTTATTAATTACACAAATATCCAAAAAAACATTGTTACCTTGCATATATTCATAGAATCATTCCTTCTTCCATTGATCCTCTAGATGATAATCTTGAGGTTAATCATAAAAACAAGATAGGATACACTACTCATATTCGAGACAAGATTTCTCCATTTCTAATTGTGTCAGAACCTAGCTGAATTTTACTTATTCTGACAACTACAAAATCATACACTACTCATATTCCACACATGATTTCTCCATTTCTACATGTTCCAGAATCTAGCTAAATTTTCCTTCCTCTTATCATCTTGATTCTTGATTAGCTTAGTCCAACTTCTTACTTTGGAAGTTTACAAAAAGTTACAAAACCTATAACATCCTGTGTACCTGAGTGGTGCATTTCCAAAATCAATAGGTGAAGTCAAATTTCCCAGTGTCCAAATTCCTTCAATTCACTATTGATACAAAACAAGAAATTATAGCTAGCTACTAACACTCTCACTTAAAGCTTTAACAAGATTCCTAGGCATTGCATATATCCTTTAGTGTTTCTAGTCATTAGAATTGAAGGAGCTAATTTAGAAAATATCACACATAGAGGGAAATAAAAAAGAACATTCTTTAAGATATTAAATCCATATTGTCCTTAAAGTTCACATCTCTATCATTCCTACTAATAAAAAAATAAGTCGATTAGGCTTTTTATAGTTCAATCTAAGCACATATACCATGCTAGGGACTAATTTTTTATTCCTATTTGGAACAAAATTGACCAGGTTTATCCCCATTGGCTAGCTTCCAACATTGCTGGCTCCCTCTGGTGATTTCTCACCATCAACATTTAGCCTACATTAGGCTTGGTCTAGTGGTAAGTTGGACCAATTTCCATGCTTGATACCAAGCTTCTATTCCCTATAGGCATAGAAGTTGACTAGGACTATCTTGATTGGCAAGCCTGCAATGTTAGTGGCACCCTTAAGAGGGATTTTGGCCATCAACATGAACAACAAGAAAAAAAAACTACCAATACGAGGGAGTGCATATGATGACTTGGGGTTCAAACCCTTACAAGCACACTCCATTTTGTTACTATGGGCCATGATGAGGCCAAGAGGACAATACAAAATTCAATTCTAAATGGATTTTATATGGGTATAGAAACCCCTCAAATGTAGCATCTTAGCCAATGGTCCACTGTGTTTGACACTGCTCTTCCCTGATTTATAGTGGGGAAGTGCTTCCCCTGCTTTTGACCAAAAAAAAAAATAACAACCTACAATGTTGTAACATGCGCACCTCAATGCAATTGATTAATATCGAAGGTAGGTATTTTATCCAACTTCATTACTCCCTCATTATAAAACAAATACTCTTCTTATCCTAATGAAATTTCACATCTGCAAGTATTTTCCTAATCCAAATTGCTTGACATGGCCTTTTTGTTTCTTCTCTGTTTTGAGTTTCCTACATTCAACCTTGGAAGTTGGGAGAGAGATAGATCGAGTGGACTATAACCTTGTCCATGGACTTTGATACCTTTTACAGGGAAACAAGGATTAAGAGGGTGATAAGAATGGGGTTGTAGAGAACCAAATCCATCATTGAGATAGCTAAAACCATGATATAGGACATGGATTTACCCATGTGTATTTAAGCGAAAAATTGCAACACAATTCTCAATATCTTGAACCAATGTCCTCATAGGATCCTGAAGGAAAAAACACCAAAGACATATTTTGTTGGTGAGAAGCCACACGTATTACATTATTATTATTATTATTGTTATTTATAATTTTCGTTCTGAATTTATATTCATACTCGTGATGAGAAAAGGACTAATCTTGAACCCTTGAACATAAACGTGATCTTTGTTGGATGGAGTAAGACATCCAAGTCCTACATGATCTAAATTAAAGTGAAATTTAAGACATTGTTGAGCAAGGGTATGAAGTTTGATGAGGATGGATGGTCCTCAAAATAATATAAATATCCTATAGTGATTAATGAATGTGAAAATCGTGTTCCAGATTCTGTTCTAAAATTGAAAAAGAAATCAAAGTCATATCAACAAGATTCTAGTCAAGGAATAAAGACATCATTACTTACTAGTGTAACTAGGAAGTTAATATGGCTTACTCAAAAATTGTAGGGTGTACAGGAACAAGTGGGAGCATCTAAGTCCACGTCTCAGGCAAGTCATTAACCTAAGAAATTTCCTACTTATATTTCACTAATGTCTTCTATTATTCATACATAGCCCTCCATTTTTTACTTTAATTTCATCTTTGAGAAAGAATGTTTCCTTGGAAAAAAAAAAATTCATTGTATGTCAAGGGGATTTTCTAAGATGAGGAGATAAATGTGGCACTTGATGAGAAGTGGCCAATTTAATTGAGGTGGTCACAATTGATGGTGAACTAGGTTTCAAGAGAAAACATATGAAGGGTGTTCTTCCAAATGATGATTGAGAAATGTCTTTCAAAGCTACTAGAAAAAAGCTGGGCACAAATTTGGACTAAACTTCACATCATTGTTCTGCCCTTGGGGTTGATTTATTTTACATGAATTTTATAAGTTGTAGATATAAGGATACCATTTTAAGATCATGAGGTGGAGATATCCTCAGCTCACATATTTTCAGTGAATGAAATAAGGGTAGTGGTGGTAATAATGTGAGAAAGAAATACCACCCTCCTTTATGAATTCTTTGTTATAGGTATAATTGTTGTAATGAAGTGATTTATGTGTAGGAATAATATCTTCAATAAGCTACAATGATCCAACAAAGTGTTTTTATGTTTTTTCTACTGCCAGATTTGGTAAGAGATGGCTCAAAATTCTTGCAAGTGATCCACCAAATATATATAATGTAAAATTGTCAACTCAAAATGGCTATGATGCAGACTAAGGGATGCGTCAAGGATCTAATTCATGAGTTCCAATCATTTACCTTATTTTTGTAGCTGATTGGATTTTTTCCTTACAGAGTTAATGCTAGTAAAACTACTTGTGGGCCCATAAAAAAAAATTGTTCATAACCATTTAAATTCCTTTCCTATAGATTTTCATATCAAAGTTCTTACCCATGGCATGATCAATGCACCAGTAAAGAAAAAGAAAGCAAAATTTTCTAATCTTAATGACTTCTTTCCATTTCTAAGCTAACTAGGACAACCTTTAAATATTTTTGAGGAATTTATACGATGATGCTAAAATGGTTTTGCAAGGTCTTCCAATGGAAAATTTTAAAAATTGATTTCACAAATGGAAATTTAGGGTGACTAAAATATCTTCTACAAAGTGTAGAGGATCAGTCACCAGAATGCAAATAAATTTTTTTATACATTGTTTATATGTATTGATGGAAAAACTCTTAGCCAAACTCCTAAAACATTGATGATGCCAGAAAATGATTGAGGGGCTCTTCCAATTAAACACCATACCCAACATATTCATTATCGTCCTGGATTATATTTAGGGAATTAATTATATTGGCAAGAGGGCTCTCATAATTGAATCAAATTCAACATATAAATAGATCTATCTAGGTTTGTCTAACAATTCAACTCATCTCATGGTGGTACAAAAGTCCCTTCAACTCATCCAAAGAAAGGTATTTCTAATTTATTTTTTCATCTGATCGAATGTTAGTGCTTTGTGCCCTATTGACCTTAAGTTCTAACAATATGAGTAAAATTAAAAACTTTTGCAATTTACCACAATCAAACTGTATAAATCTCCTATCAGGAAAGAAAAATTGCCTTCACACAATAACATGTCTAAGACATTCAAGAAGCACACTAAGTTATTTGATAGCATTATCTTATAATATTCAATGGATTAAAAAGAATTATTTTCATTCACTCCACCACAAAATTGGTATAGGTGCTCTTTCAGCTGGAATTGCCATGAAAAAATATTTAATTAAGTTCAACAACCTTTGACACCACTACGAATTTAAAAAAACAAAATTAGTATGTACTGATGAAGACTCTAGATAGCATGATGGATCATTCATTTTGTCATAAATAGGTTGCTCAATAGTTATGACTCTCATTAAATCCATTCCATACACAGGCTTCCTCTTGCAATGCAATGTGTTCAACCATGATATGGCTGCAACCCTTCCTCTTGTCTGCCTTAATATATCTTATTTAAGAGCATGTTGGATCTCCTCAAAGATGTTTCTTTTCTGCCTTGGTTCTTTCTTATGAACAGGGTGGCCTAATTATTCATCTGTTAAATTTCCAACCTCTTGAATCAGTGAGGAGAGAGTTGCAAAATTTTTCATGTGATCATACTCCTATGAGTTCATAAAAAAATATAGCTAGGATAAAACCAAATTCATTCCTACTAAGTAAATAAATGAGAATGATACACCTTTGAGTATGGATAAATTACCTGAACATGTTTCTCAAGTCCCAACATATCAAATGAGCATATAAGAGACCCTCCTTCTAACATATCTAAATGTCTACACAACTTACGTAGTTGCATCAAAACGTTAATGTGATCAATAAAGTTGACATCATCCCAATTTTTTTGTGTTTCTGAACTCTCAATAAAATCCTCATACAAGTTGCACTATATTTTTGACAACTTCCAGTATATTGAATGTTCATATTTATTTGGAAGTTGTTTGTCCACTTCTTGCTTCATGGGACGTAATACACAAGGCTAGAATACATTGTGTAAATTATCAAATTCGTTATTTATTAGTTCTTTCTTCTCCCCTATGCCAGATACTGGGTTGAAAAAACATTCTTTTAATCTTTATATTGTTGAGAGAGATGAGGCATCAAAAAATACAGCGAGGACCAAAGTTTGATAAGATCACTTTCAAGTCGAATTCCAATTTTCAATCATGTGAACCCCATATAAAATAATATTTTTTCATTTCTTGCATTTGAAAACATGGGCGTCTTGTATCATGAATCTATATGTTGTGATGTACCATTTTATGCTTTAAGATCTTGAATTGTTATAAGAAACCTTCTCAAGTGTAGTTGTTGCTACAACAACTACCTCAAGCCACAAGATATTATTGTCCCCCTTAATATCCTTGGTTATTTTCTCTTAGGGGCCCTTCAATATTCCTACAAACTTATGAAATTTCTCTTATGATTCCCTATCTGCAACGACAACCTTCACTTCAACATCTTTTATTGAATCTATTATCAAATTAACAATAATTTGGATAGAGTTCATTGCACCATCAAAGGATTCCATTTGGTAAAAACTCTATTTCATTCCATTGATAATAAGCCATTACATTTGTGATGGTAATTCATTCTTTCTTTCATTCTAGTGTTGATGTACTGTGGATCCAAAAGCTTCAAGACTACTACATTTATATTCAACATCTTCATCTTCATCGCTACTATTTACCTCTTTGTACACCTTTGTTGGGATCAGGGTCTTAGTTACCTTAGAATCTATTTATTTGCCTTTTATTTGTCGTCAATTCTATCAGGTATGTTTTCCTTGCTGCTTTTAAATTCATGGTTTCTCTCACTACCCCAGATATTTGAAGGGCATATCCCTTTCAGTGGATCCTTTGAAAGTTGTTTCATATATGGACACTGATGAAGGTCACCAATAGGGTTATTCTAACAATCATTATAATTCCTCATGAATTCTTTCTGTTGTGTGCCCCTACTTTCATACTTAATGTCATAGAATTCCTAAAAGGTCAGGGCTACCTGAGTTCCCTCTTTTAGTGATTGATACTCCCTCCAATAATCTATATTACAAAGTAACTTTGTTCTATTCTGGTGGTTGAAAATTCACTATTAGAAAGATATTTAACTAGAAATAGCTTTAAATACATATTCACTACTTTAGTTGGCAAGAATATTGGATTTTATATCGTATTTATGGCATTCAAGGAAAAACAAAATGATATATTTCTCCAAGAAATTGCATCAGAAAAGTAATCCCTCTGCAATTACAACTACCATTATTGGCCTTATATTACCTTCCGAGACATTGGGAAATTTTATCAGACAATTGTGAGGTATCCATGATGAAAATAGTATTGACAATAATGATAACATGTAGCTTGAAGAGGTGTCAAAAAATGGAAGTTTTGATGTTTCATATATTGGTAATCAAAGAGGCATTTGACAAACTCCTACACATATTTTTCCATATTACACAACTACTTTTAGGGGAAAAAGGATGCAGAGGGAAATGGATCACATACCCACATGATAAAAAATGAATTCAAATCAATCATTATTTTTTTTAGCACAAAAAATTGTCAATCTACAAATTCCATTTAGAAAGAAATAAAACAAGGGAAAAGGCTTCCTTGGGAAGCCATGAAATTTTATTTTAAGGATGGACAATTTTCTCCATTTTTTGGTGTTTACATTTCTTTCTATTTATTATTAAATAAATATCCTGCGAGGCTTTAGATTTTGCGTGGATTGGGTTGCATGGATGGATTCCATGCAACAAATATTGAATAGCTAAATTCAGTGGAAAAAGCAGGGAATGAAATGGTTGTGTTTGAAGTGGAAAATGATGATGAAAGGGAAATGGGAGAATGATAAACAATATAATCATAAATTACAAGAAGGATACCATCATAGGAGATATCAGCTTCAGGTCCTCTGTAATATTGTGAAGCCATAGACCACCACTGATTTGTAGGACATTCTTTGTGATATGGTTCCATTTGAGTGAATTTTTAAGAAACTTGCATCGGAGATGGTCCTATCAATTAATAAGTTCAATGTAGATTTTGGTGGAAAAGTCATATATTTGGAACATATTCATCATTTTTTAGAGAATGTGCCTCACGTGGAACTGTATTTCATTATGGCACCAATTATACCACACGAGGGAAGTATGGTACACAATTGTGATCAAGAAGGATCCAAACACAATAGGTTGCACTAAGTAAAATAGAAAGTACAAAAAGGTGGAACTAAACCTACTACACACATGGTTTCTTACCTTGTTCTAAGGGTATTATTGCACTAGAGTTATACAAACTTGCACAAAAGAAAGGATATTCATTAGCTAGTGCAATTTCAATGCTGGAAACTCTTATAGTTTTGAGGTTCCTTGGATAATATTTATCATCAAAATATGGGGACAATTTTTTAGGTCAAATGTATTACCTCTTCACACCCTTCAGTTGGAATGTTTTTGTTAAGGATTTTCTTCATAAGAAAAAATGGCAACATTATTTCAGAACGTATTGCATACCAAAATATTTGGTTCCTTAAAATTTATCACCAACTTATTTTTAGCATTATCATGCGCAATAATCAAAAGGTTAGTCCGAGCAATATTTATACAAATATTCTTCAGTGCGTGCTAGTAATGGATTTAATGGTGAGGTGCTAGTGCAGATAAATCCAAAGCCTAATGAAGAGGAACACTTGGTATTAGGGCTAGGTCATGTTCAGAAGTCTCTTCACATGTTCTCTAGATTTGTACCTATAATAGATATCACTGAGTACTTCAACTTGTTTAAAGGAAGGGAAAAAATGGTACATATGTGATAGAGGAAAATTTTATCATGACCTAAACAATGGATGCAAAAGTAATATCAACACAATCCCTTGAAATTCAAGACAATGTAGATGGAATATTACTTGTGGCTACTTCTAATGTAGATAAAATGTCAACAATGGTCAATGAGGAACACTCAAAGGACTCAAGAAAAGAAAAAAATACTCGAGAATCGAAACGGTAGCATAGGGTTCCTTATTTTCCTTTTTATGTTCCTTTTGGTATATTATTTTCTTGCAGAATTAAATGATAAGTTTAAGTCACACTCTATGAGATCATATAAGTCTTGATTTCTAAACCATGGATGACACTTGACCAAGGGAATGGGTGTTATTCAGAAAATTATATTCAAGCCAAGTGATTCAATGCAAAAAAGTTTTTTAGGGCCTATATAATACATGGGAATATAGAATTAGAGAAATACGCAGTAGAATATTTTGTTGAGTTGGAACTCCATGGCTCTACTGCATATATACCACTTTCAAACATCTATGTCATAGCAAAAATTTGGGAATATGTAGCAAGGGTAAAGAAAGTGATGAAATACCAGGACTTCAAAAAGGAGCTTGGGAAAACTAAACTAATGTAAATAATTCAAATAACATAATGTATGAATTCATTGTGGATAATACTTGACATCCCTAGATATAATACATATAAAATTTTCGAGAGGTTGTCTAACTGTATGAGGGATGAAGGATATGTATTCAGTACAAATTTTGTGCTACATGATATCAACAAAAAAATGGAAACAAAAGTTAAGGAGAAAAAAAAGTGTCTTTGATTCTTTACAGATCAAAGAGCAGTTTGCATGAGTGAGAGATGTGGATATGGAATTCCTCAATTAATAGTTCCATGTGTAGTCACCCAAGAAAGGCCAACATGCATGGTAACATGATCACCAGTCATCAACTTCAAGGCTCACAGGATGTAGTTGTTGTAGGGAAAATAATACTAAGTTACCATTCAATGACACTGTCTATAATTTCCTCTTTAAATTATGTTATAGAAAGGGAAACGAAGACGTAGGCCTCTCTCACCTGCTCAAATTAACCTTTTAGTTGAATCAATTATCAAAATGATCCAGTTTCCTTTAGGAGTGGGTGATAGAAATCATTTTTTCAAAAAATTTTGAATTCCAGATTAATGTGCTTTTGGCCTCATACTAGTGAGAGACTCTTAGCCTTGCAAGTTGCTACCATGTATAAGAGTTTGGGTGAATCTGGAAGGTTGGGAACTTTAAACTCTTAAGAGACTCCTTCGGGGAGAAATTTTGAGCATTTGTTCCCTGGCTCAGGATTAGCACCAATAATTACTACCCACACTAGTTCATCAGAAATGAAAGACGTTGAATTTGCAGTAAGTGTGCGGACCCCAATAGTTGTGTCATTTATAATAATGGAGGGCCACATTGCATAAAAACACCAATAATATTTATCTAAAGTAAACATTGGAGCTCCAGTTGAAATTATTCCTAGTAAATGTAAGAAACAAGTGTCACAACTCATTCCCTGACATGTAGATATTACTCAAGCTTGAGGGCATATTACCACTACAAGGTTTTGAGCTAATACCTAGCAAATTCACTTCTTTTTTTATTCTCGGTATTCTATGAATTTTTATCAATGGTGTTCTTTTTGTTTATTCCTTGTAGTTTGAAATGGCTTATGTTTATTTATGACGACTAAGCCAATGTTCATGCTAGGGGAAATTTTTTAATTATTTTTGACCAGTTATTTTCAATGATGTTGTGCTATCATGGGCATATGCAACAAATTGCTTCACAGAAAATGTATGGTTAAATTTAAGGTCTTCTAGTCATTTTTTTACTAGTATTTAAATAATAAAAATACGTCCTTTCAACTTTGAAGACATCATATGAATATATTTATTCTTCCCAAATTATTCCTATGTTGGCTAATATAGGAGAAAGATAAGATTGATAATCAAGAAGAAGGGGAAGGATTAGTACCTTGAGTAAAGAAAAGGTTAAATCTAACTCAGCTGATGTAGGAAATAATTCTTCTAGAACCTATTGTGATTGTTCATAGAAAACAAAGTTTGGAATATGAGAATGCAACGTATACTCTTAATAAAACAACCTTGTGAGATGCATGCAAGTTAGCTTCCACCTCCAACAAAGATATGGGAAATGAATATGAAAATGAAAATCTATATGGATCTAGTTGGCTTCACTTAGAATAATCAATCAATTGTATTACATTTAGGATTTTGTTAGTTTTACCAGTATTTTTATATCCAGTCTATTGTTTTGTAGTATTGACCATCCCTATTAAGATGTTTTTTCTATCTAAAATATGCAAGTTTTCCTTTCAACATGAAGTCTTCTAAGAAATATTGTACACAAATTTTTACATACTTGTTTGAATTGTATATCACATGGTCAAACTATATTTTTTCAGTACCAAAATCATTTTATGAAAATTGGTTAAATTCACTGCTTCATTTGGCAAGGCCTTTGGCCAGCTTCAAAAACCTAAAATATTGAATGCAAATTCTATTTTGAGGATAGCAAAAAAATTCATAGATAGAGCAAAAAATTTGGAAGATGAGTTCTCTAGGTAATATTAAACTTTAAACAAGACCATTAATTTCAGTGGATTGTCAATATTTATAGTTTTTTATCAAGCTTTAGCAAAAAAAAATATCCCTTTTTTATTGATTATTAATTGATGGATTTGTTATTTCTACTTGTTACTCTTTCTTCAAGTTTTTGTGCTAACTACTTTGACCAAATTGATGATCAAACATTGGTGGTATTGTTGTAATATGTTAAATTATTGTTGTATTGAATCTAGTATTTGCTGTAAAAGATCAATCAATGTGTTATAGCTTGGAGATTATAATTATGGTAAATATGGGAAAACTATTGGTGTTTTGCATGTAAATATATAGAACATATCAAAACTATTTTAATTTTATCTTTTCATTGTAATGATCATTGTTGTTTTGAGTTTGAGTAATTGAGGATGACCACAAGTTTTACCTCAAATTAGAAGTTTGATGTTGTAATTCAGTGTGGATTTTCCATTCAATAATTGTATAGCAAGTCGAATCTAAAAGTTACATTACAAAATAATCCTATTTTGGGGATTATTAGTGTGGATTGCTACATATTTGCGATGTTGGAAATTTTCTCCAAATCACAACTAATATATTGTACCACAGGTCAAGAACATAACAGGAAGGGAGTTGTCTTTGAAATTTATCCACTTATATTGTAGTGATCCATAAATTAAAAAAAAAAAAATTAATAATTTGATATGGACTAGTTGGATTATTCATATGTGATAATGGACCCAAATAGTAGTTCTTATTTGAAGAAATTCTCATCAAAGTTGGACATTCTTGACATCATCAACCTCTAGCCCTGGACTTATTCATTTAGCCTTCTACATTATCCAGTTATATACATGTATAGGAGTTTGTCCTATTATTGTATCCTTTTTACTTCATTTCATTTTATTCTAGACTTATCTTTGACATTTTCTAGGAATTTTGTTTGCACTCCCACATTATATAAGTAATCTACAACTTGAGATTTTTTAGCACGTAACTTAGTTGGCATGATTGTGCTTAAGATTTCTTTGAAGGTTGATTACCAATTTTACTAAGGTGTTATTTTCTATGTTGACATTTTATTTTCTTTGTTTATATAGATCATCTAGCCACATAGTGGCCAATATTGCCACTATGTCCCCTTGAAGCTGAAAAAACTCCGATACCAAATGTAGCTTTAAACCCTATACATTAATTATCTGCAAATGAATTCTTCAAGACAAAAAATAAACAATACTGAGAACATAAAAGATAAAGCAAATATACACAAAGCTTTTTCCTCTGGATTCAAAATCAGGACTACCAGCTTGATTTTTAATTATATTCCTTTTAGTGTTACAACACATATATATACATGTCGAAGAATTCATAAAACCTAATCCATTAACCTTGGATTATAAAAAAATCATAGTTCCCTTGGCTAGAAATACCAGGGATTGAAAACCATCATGCCCCAAAACGATGTGCAAACACATGCAAAAAACCATAGGTAGGTTTGCTCACCGAAAAATAAGGAAAACAAATTCTCGCGGTGCTACCCCGGACCTCACCCCTTGCGAACCCCTAGACAAGGGGGCTATCGGCCCCCTCTAACCCCCCCATTATGCCCAATGCAACGAAAAATGGGGGCTACTATATTTGGAAAACGAAATACTTGTGCAACCAAAACGAAGACCAAATTTGATGCATGTGGGCCGTTATGATATCTATTACATCGCTAGTGATTTGAACTATTTGAATGACTTTTTGAATGTCATAGATGGTTATCATTAGATCCAAAAAATATGCATATTTATTATATAAATTCATCTCTTTGGTATTTTCTTTCATCTTCACATAAGTGGAAATCTTGTTAGGTAATGAGGCCATTGCGAAAAGGAAATCTATTGAAAAAGGCTTACTAATCGAGGAGTGAGGAGGAGACAAAAAGGGGATTCTAAAGGATTAAAAAATCCATTGAGGATGTGTCACCTGGTAGAAGTAGATTTATATTGGACAACAAGTTGGAAGGAGAATCCTTTGAACTTTGAACAGTGGAAACTACTAGCATGTGCAAGACTTCAAATAAATGGTTTCTTGAAAAAATTGGGGTGTAATTTGGAAGTTCTAGGATAATTTTACAAGAATTAGATGATTATTCAGATAAAATTGTGCGATTAATTTTCTAAGGGAATGATTTTCATAAGCGAGCACACGTATTTCATGGTAAAAGTCTTGGGTTTAAATTTTGAACTCGAATTTTGGTGGATTCAAGTCTTGAGAGGTCAAATTCACTAAAACACTATGAATTGTTTGCTTGGAATGATGAATTCGTGATTAGTAGCCATGAAATGTGTAAGCTAAATTTCATGGGAATGCTAGGTCGAGAGGGATAGCCAAGTTGCCCAAAATGACAAAATAATGGGCCCATTTTCCTTTTTATAAGAAACAAATTTGCTTTGGCACATGGCAGGGCTATATTTGGAAAAAAAATTGCATGATGTCATGATAAAATAAACATGACATAGGTTATGCCACATGGAAGGCTGATGTGGTAGGGTGTTGGCATGGAAAGACTACGTGGATGGTAATATGGGCCGGATGTGAAAAATGTACATGGTGTAGTGGCACTGACATGTGATAATACATAGGAAGCCTATGTGGAGGGCCACATGGATCCAGTGTGCATCATTTAAAAATGCGTTGGTGAAAGTCCCATAGCAGTGTGTGGGGCACAAGAGGGCACCATGTCATCCCCTCCACACTTCTCCACTTGGTTATTAGCCAAGCTAGTTAATGGTGTAAAGTGCCTGAGGTTGTCAGATCGCTGGACACATCCACCATTAGATCTTGGTGTCATGAAAATATCCAGCATTGATCCTCTGACACATGATGTTCCAAGTGCTAGTGTTGTTGCACCATGCCAATTCTCGCCCATTGGTGCCCGTCATGCCATGTTCCTGTGTTTTGGCACCACGTCGATGCTCACCCACTGATGTCTTTAGACAAGATTTTTGCGCCTTACCCCTTCACTTGAACCTTTCAAACTTCCCCTTCAGATCATCTCTTAAATTTTTCCCCTAGGATATAGATATGTCAGGCTATCATCTGACCTTGCGACTTTTAGGATCAGTCCGCCAAGGGGTGGTACATCCTTGGTGCTAACACCTTTGTTTCCAATTGATTAGGCAAAAATTTATTCTATAAAAATAAATATACTGAAAACATTAGCAAGTTAGAAAGACAACCTCAATACTCGAAAAAATTATGATGGGTGCGGCCATTAAAGTGGGAGAGGCTACCCAATATAGTATTGTAGAAGATACCTTTCTCAAGATATTCATAAACTAGTAACCTTTATGAATTTACCATTTAGCAACCAAGTAGATTTTGTGTTGAATATGACTCATGAAATTTATTTCATTTACAAATTCGCGGTCTCCTTGACTTGAACCTATTTTCAGCCATTTCACCGCAACCTTTTTTCCATCTGGTATATCCCCATGAAAGTCAATAAATATTATGACATGTCAAAATATTTTTTTGGTTTCTTCGGTAAAAGTGGGATATACATTAAAATAAATTAAATTTGACATAACACTAAACTCTAACCTTAATGATGGATCCAAAACCACCTTTGCAAAGTTTTTCCTCTGTGTTAAAATTAGATTTAACCTTTCTCAAAGTATCATATTTGAAAATAGAATTTTGATTCAATATAATCACATACAATCTAATTTTTCCTTTGTCTTTTGCGAAAATAATTACATGGTGTTTAATTAGATTGTTGTAAAGAAAATGGAGAGAAGTTCATAGTATACAATATAATCAGAAGAAGATATTGAATTATATAGTAATTTTTGTTGGAAAATTAATCCCAACCACCACGTGTTTAATTTTATAACAATAACTATATCTTAGTAAATGTTTTGCAGGTTGTGGATTGAGTTTGCAGGTAAGGACATTGGGTAAATAACTAAAAGTTAAATATAAATTTAATGCATGGTCAATAAAAGTGTATGGGAAAACATTTATTGAGCAAGTGTAGTTTACTTCACACAACCTCTGCAAGTTTAGAAAATTATGTTCACCCATCCTGTGTATTAAATTTTGTCCGTCATGTATTATTTTGATAGATATATACGTTTTTAATTAACATGAAAGAATAGGTTTATTGAATTTTGGCCGGTGTAAGTGGAAAGAGAAGGGGAGAAAATCATGGAGATAATTTTGGCGGGCGTGTGAAGACAACAGTTACATGCTTTATAGTGTGTTAGTTCCACAACCTCTAGTGAATGTAAATCTCAGTAAGAACACTCATGCTTTATAATCATAATATAAAGTACAATTGGTTGCGATATGGTTCTCGAAATTTCATATGTGATTTTTACCGCAACCATTGTGTGTTACTATGTTCTACAGGGAGTAATTTTTTTGATTTAATTTTCTCAGTTATAGTTGTGCAAGTCAATTGATTTTAATCTCCACCACTCTGTATTAAAAGGAAGTTTCAAATGATTTTATTTTGGAAACTGCATTGTCTGGATTACCATCTTGCTGCAACTCTGTGTGTTGAGGAAAAATATTCCCCCATATCTCTTTAAATTCTTAACATGGTATCAGAGCAGTTTTAAATGCTCATTACCGCAATTTTTTTCACTAGAGAGTTAAAAGGTGTTCTGATTTTTTTTTTTTTTTTGTGGAGTGTATTCACCAGCACGGAGAAAATTTTTACACAGTATGAAAGTTTCTCTTTACACAATAAAAATTGCAGCAACAAACAAAAGCCTGACTAATACATAAATACCTCAGTTTAATGGAAAAAAGTATGACTATTGGGCTATCACAATAAAGGCTTTGTTTTCTTCTCAAGGCATTTGGAAATTGGTGGAGAATGTTTTCCAAGAACCAGCAGATGCAGTAGCATACAATGCTTTAACAAAAGCATAAAAGGATGTGTTGAGAGACAACAATAATAAGTACTCCAAAACCCTATTCTCCATCTTCCAATCGGTTCATGAAAGTATTTTCCAAAGGGTTGTAGTAGCAACAAAGTCCAAACATGCATGAGATACCCTTCAGATAGCCTCCCAAGGCATGTAAAAGGTGAAGAAAACAAAACTACAAATGTTGAGAAGAGATTTTGAGACAATTTATATGTAAGAGTTTGAGATAATTTGTATGTAATATTCTGAGAATGTAGACTCACTATTTACACATGTAATTGGGCTTTTTACTCAAATCAGGTCTCATGGTGAGACACTTGAGGAAAGGAGAATAGTTGAGAGAGTTTTGAGAAGTCTTCCAGTAAGATTTGATGCCATTGTTGTGGAAATAGAAGAGACAAAGGATCTCTTACAATTTTCAGTGGATGAGCTACATGCGTCATTGATTTATCATGAACACAGATTGAACAGAGGAATGAACTTCTCATTGGAGAATCCTTTCAAGACACAAGTTTCATTTGGTAAAGGTAGAGGTTGAGGAAGATAAAATTATAGAGGAAGAGGCAGAATCCCACACAATGGTGGAAGAATCATCCCTTCAAAGTTGAAGTGGACGGGGCAATAATAAAAATCCAAGTCAAGGCTCAAGACAAAATCAAGCACAAGGTTAAAGGTATGATAAATCTCAAGTTCAATGTCATTATTGTAAGAATCATGGTCATTATGAAAATGAATGTAGAAAGAAGAAATATGACATAAGTAACAAACCAAGTTCAAATTTCATAAAAGAAAATCAGAACCATGATAGCATGTTTTTAGCTTGTAATGTAGCACAAGAAAAACAAGGAGAGTATGGTTTCTAGATTCAGAGCAACCACATGAATGGGAACATAGAAATGTTTTCCAATTTAGATGAAAGTGTAAAATATGAAGTGACATTAGGGACCAATAGAAAAGTCTCTTTCATGGGAAAAGGAAGAGTTTATATTCTTACCAAGAAGGGACAAAAGAAGTGTATTTCAGATTTTTAGTTTGTTCCTAGTTTGAAACATAACATAATAAGCATTGGTCAGCTCATGCAAAAGGGCTACAATGTACTTTTCAAAAATGATGTGTGCACAATCTTGGATAAGTATCCAAGAAAATAGTTGATTGCAACAGTTTAGATTACAAACAATAGAATTTTTCCTCTCAAGGTAAAATTAGATTTGAAGGAAGAAGGTTCCCAAGCATAATTATCAATGAATTCACAAGAGAATTAAAGAAAAGTTGCAGCAGTTACACAAGTATATTGTCAAGCAGAGGTCAAAGATGAAAAGTTGTTATGGAATTTGAGATTTGGTCACCTCAACTTTGGAGGTGGGAATATGTTGCATAGGAAAGGCATGGTGAAAGGATTTCCACTCATAGAAAAACCAAACAGCCTATGTGAAGGATGCTTGTTGGGAAGACAACATAGAGAATCATTTCCAGTGGTAAAGTCTATAAGGGAAAAGACACCTTTGGAAATTTTCCATTCATTTTTATGTGGACCAATGCAAACACCATCAATTGGGGGAAGCTAATATATTTTTACCTTTATAGATGAACACACAAGGAAGACATGGGTCTACTTCATACAAAGGAAAAATTTGAAGTGTTTGAGTAGTTTCATCAATACAAATCTCTTGTTGAGAAGAAAAGTGGACACTACATAAAAGTCTTAAGGACTGATAGAGGTCGCGAATACATCTCAAGTGACTTCCTAGGTTTTTGCAGGGAGCATGCACTAGCACATTTGCCCCAAATTCTGACGGCCAAAATGTGTCTCTTGCAACACATAGCTAGCCAAAGAGTGACGCTTTTCGGTGAACCAAAATGTGTTTTCTCCTCACGTCGGACTTCCGACACTTGACTGAAATGTCGGTATTGCAATGGTATTTCCGACGTTTTTATGGAGCCGTCACAATTCCAACATTTCAAATTGTCCGTTGCTCTTCTGACCATTCACGATTCGTCGCAATTCCGACGTTTCTAAACGTCACTATTTCGATGCCAACAAACACTATTACTGACGTTTTGAGCGTCACTCTTTCGACGAAACCAAATTGAAAAAAAAAAAAAAATTAATGTCGTAATACTAAGGGAAGAAAATGTCAGAATACCAATGAAGAGAAATTTTAAAAATAAAAAGGTAAACATCGTAATACCGACAGAACAAAATAGTTTTAAAACAAACTAAATGTCTCTATAGCGACGGGTTGAAACGTCGGATTACCGACGGTAGATTTTTTTCTTTTTTAAAGTAGTCATCAGAATACCGACAGAAACAAAAAATTATTTTAAAAACAAAATATTTCCACCAAATCCATCTTGAAAATCTTCGAGCTTTATGTGATTGCTATCACCTTATGACGAAAGTAGGATTCAATTATATTCTCCATGAGAATCTTTCAAACTGAGCATTCCAACTTCTGTAGCCTTTTCTTGATGCCTTTTAGCATCCACTCGAAACATTTATTATGTTTTTGGTTCCAATATATCAGTAGTATGGCATACCACCTCCTCTTTTTTTGTCTTAGTTTAGATAAGAAGGAACTATGGGGGTAAAATAAGAGTGTTTCTTGTAGATCTTCTAAAACATTGTGCTTATGTTTTGAAATTAAATCATTGTTTTAAATATTGTGACTAACTGATCCTCATTTGGGGAACAATATTTTTAAAATAGGACTAAATACTTGTAGTTCAAATGGAGTAGGTATTATCAGTCCAAACCAAAAATTTCCATATTATTTTCTTACAAGGTGTTAATATCTCTTGTGCAAGAATTTAGAGATAGATATGGTGGAGAGATAATATCAATAATTGATTATATTGTTAATACCACATCACCTATACATCTCCTGCATGCCCTTAATTTGTGTCTAATTACCTATATATAACATCTGTGAATGGTTAAGGTGTTATAACCACCTAACACCCGTGGCCTAACGATATCTAAATGGTATGTTGGTCACATGGCACTAATATAGTAACTAGGATACTAACTTTTATCAGTTATAAATATTGTTGAAGTGTTAATACACTCCAGTAAACCCTCCTAACACATATAATAAATCATATTCCCCCCCCACCCCTAAAAAATGAAAAATTTTAAATGTTACAACTCAATATTTCTACAGAGAAGTAATACCAAATTTAAAGATCACATACTGGTCTAGCACTATCCCCGAAGGCACTCTAACAGTTGCAATGCTTGCTGTTTCTCTAGGATGTTAACCTGGTTATGAATTGTATTTTGGCTTATATTCATCCCCAAATCTGGATCTTCCTCATTTTTCAAGTATAATTCCACCAAATCCATCTTGAAAATCTTCCAACATTATGTGATTGTTATCACCTTACGGTAAAGGCAGGATTCAGTAGGATTCTCTATGGCAATATTTCAAACTGAGCATTCAAACTTTTGTACCCTTTGCTTGATGCCTTTTAGTAGCTACTCAAAAAATTTACTCTGTTTTTGGTTCCAACAAATTCAGTATTATCAGTTATGACATACCAGCTCCTTTTTTCTGTCTTAGAAAAAAGAAACCATATGGGTAAACTGAGAGTGTTTCTTGTAGATCTTCTAAAGCATTGTGCTTATGTTTTGAGATAAAAACTTGTTGAAAATATTGGGACCAACTGATCCTAATTTAGGGAACAATATTGTTAAAAGAGGACTAAATACTTGTAGCTCAAATGCAGCAGGTATTATGAGTCCAAACTCACCATTTTTCATATTATGTGCTTACAAATAGCTATTATCTGTTGTGCAAGAATTTAGAGATAGATATGGCAGAGAGAGAAAATCAAGAATTGATTATTTGTAATGTTGCAGCAGCTATACATATCTTATATGTCCTTGATTTGTATCTTATTACCTATTTATAACATCCCTGAATGGTTAAGGTGGTATAACCACCTAACACATAACCACATCTAAATAGTAAATTGGTCACATGTTTCTAGTAGAGCATCTAGGATACTAACTTTTATCACTCCTAAATATCATTGAAGTGTTAATACACTCCAGAAAACCACCTTAACAGGACTCAAAATGACACCTGGCACATATGACATCCAATATATATGATTCCATGTAAAATTTAGGTTGTTTTCCCTCTGGAGGAGTTTGGGTTTGTTTTACATTTCTTGTGATGGAGGCTGCTAGAATCTCTAGAAAGTTAAATATACTCCCATCCTGAGTAGAGGTGCACATCATTGGTACCCAATTCTTCAACATTTTTGCATCGTTCATACCATATAATCTACAACACATTTTTTCTTCCATATTATATACCTTTCTTAATAACTTGGCCTGATATATCCCATTGGATCAATATCGAAAATTAGTGGGATATTTTCGCGAATTCTTAAGGATATTCTTGATAGCCAGAGGAAAATCACAAAATAACTTAGCTGTAAGGGACACCTGGTAGCTTGGAAGCTTGTAATATTTGGTGATGCAAGGATATATGTATGTTGATACATAAAAACCATGGATGTACCAAACAAATATATATTATATATGTTTCTATGCACTTGATTATCCATTTAATAGTTTCACCACATGGTAGAAGGACATGGTGTTATACTAATTTGTGGAGCCAAGAGTTCTTGAAACTATGATACATTTCACTATCCTCTTAATCTCCATGAACCTATTTTTGATTAAATGATTCATAGATACCTTACCAAGTCATTGGAATTAAGTTTTCCACATAGCTACATAGGTTGGAACTGAGATTATAGAAATTTCCATTTCCCCTTCTTCATTTCCTTCTACAATCTCCTTGCCTAGTCTTTTCTTCATCGGCGGATCCATATCTCCTGTTGATGAGGAGATGTTGAGGCACTCTAGTCTACGGTACCTAACATCTCAAAAATATTCATGATAACCAACAATGTTAGGAAAAAAAAGTAATTTAATGTGTTGCACAAAATATATCAGTTTAGTGTGTTTCACAACTGATACACTCAATGTTTAATAGATCAATGTGTTGTTGCATAAGTTATAGAAGGGGGGTTCGCCGAGGGGGAAAACTACTAAAATGACATGAAAAGAGGACTAAATACTTGTAGCTCAAATGCAGCAGGTATTATGAGTCCAAACTCACCATTTTTCATATTATGTGCTTACAAATAGCTATTATCTGCTGTGCAAGAATTTAGAGATAGATATGGCAGAGAGAGAAAATCAAGAATTTATTATTTGTAATGTTGCAGCAGCTATACATATCTTATATGTCCTTGATTTGTATCATATTACCTATTTATAACATCCCTGAATGGTTAAGGTGGTATAACCACCTAACACATAACCACATCTAAATAGTAAATTGGTCACATGTTTCTAGTAGAGCATCTAGGATACTAACTTTTATCACTCCTAAATATCATTGAAGTGTTAATACACTCCAGAAAACCACCTTAACAGGACTCAAAATGACACCTGGCACATATGACATCCAATATATATGATTCCATGTAAAATTTAGGTTGTTTTCCCTCTGGCGGAGTTTGGGTTTGTTTTACATTTCTTGTGATGGAGGCTGCTAGAATCTCTAGAAAGTTAAATATACTCCCATCCTGAGTAGAGGTGCACATCATTGGTACCCAATTCTTCAACATTTTTGTAGTAACACACTCAGAATCACACCTTCCTGGTTCCTTCCATATTATATACCTTTCTTTTGCTTGTTTGATATCCCATTGGATTAATCCTCGAAAATTAGTGGATATTTTCGCGAATTCTTAAGGATATTTGATGTGAGAGGAAAATCACAAAGTAACTTAGTTGTAAGGGACACACAGTAAAGCTTGGAAAGCTTGTAATATTTGGTGATGCAAGGATATATGTATGTTGATACATAAAAACCATGGGTGTACCAAACAAATATATATTATATATGTTTCTATGCACTTGATTATCCATTTAATAATTTCACCACATGATAGAAGACATGGTGTTATACTAATTGTGAGAGCTCAAGTTCTTGAAACTATCATTATTTTTCACCTATCCTCTTAATCTCCATGAACCTATTTTTGATTAAATGATTCACTGATACCCACAAGTCATGGAATTAAGTTTGCCACATAGCTACATAGGTTGGAACTGAGATTATAGAAATTTCCATTTCCCCTTCTTCATTTCCTTCTACAATCTCCTTGCCTAGTCTTTTCTTCATCGGCGGATCCATATCTCCTGTTGATGAGGAGATGTTGAGGCGCTCTAGTCTACGGTACCTAACATCTCAAAAATATTCATGATAACCAACAATGTTAGGAAAAAAAAGTAATTTAATGTGTTGGACAAAATATATCAGTTTAGTGTGTTTCACAACTGATACACTCAATGTTTAATAGATCAATGTGTTGTTGCATAAGTTATAGAAGGGGGGTTCGCCGAGGGGGAAAACTACTAAAATGACATGAAAAGAGATAGTAGTGCAATGATATATTGTAGGTTACGATAAAGATATTGCGATATTGCACAAAGAAAAGAGGAAGCCAGACACTGAGCTTCAAGTTGTAGCTCATAGATGAGAGGAAGAATGTGTCATAACAAAAAGGGAAGAGTGACTGTAGAAATTATATGCACTAAGCATGCTTATGTCCAATATCCACCTGATCTCACACTATTTAACTTTATGCAAGATACTGAATCTATTCCACTTGTTAATATTTTGCGAAAAAAGTTAATTATGCACACATGTGAAGCATAAACAAAAATATTCAATCGCACATAACACAGTTTTTCACCGGGAAAGCCTAAAGTTGAAAACCCCAACTATATATTATGTAACATGGAGAACATATGACAATCTCATACAAACATACAAAGCTTATCACAAGCTCTCGGTACAGTACAATTTTCATACACTAATTAGGCCCAATCTTGCAAATCCATGCACCGGTCTATGCCACCTGCTAGCCTGCCTCCACTGCGCAATCTATGCTGAAGAATAGCTCTGAATTAATTCAAATTACTCCATCCTTGAATGTGCAATCCTCATTGGAATCCCCACTGAGTGTGTGATGTAATCACTGCATCACTATAGTCACAATAGATATTCTATCTTGCCCTTTCACCTATCTCTCCACTAGTCTCCACTGAAACTGCCATGCACTATAGTTAACTGCTATATTGTTCATTTGATTAATGAGTTAATATTTGTGAATTAATTAACTAATAAATTCACTCCACTCTCACTTATTATGAGATTAAGTCCCTTGTAGAAAAATGCTCAAAAATGAAGTTGCTCAGAATTGGTTCAAACCAGATCGAATGGAAAGAGCTCGCCAAAACGATCCTGTAGACGTAAACAACACTCAAATCCGTTGTCGTATGGAGGAGATATTGCATTTTAAAATCGCCCAATAACTTACAATTTTGAAAGGAAATTTTTTAATTCTATGTATGGAATTTTTTTTTATTTTAATTAAAGTTATATTAATGTTTTTATATATATATATAAATATTTAATATTTTATTTGATTTTAAAAATCATATATTATATTAAATATATATATATATATATATATATATATATATATATATATATAGATATATATTAAATATTAAAAACTTTAATTAAATTAATTAAAAAAATACCATACATTAGTTTTTTTTTTAAAAAGCTATGTTATAACAAAGTTAAACATGTGGGAACGTTTACATTCAAATGTTATATGGTATGGCATAACATATCAAAGGTTTCATATTAACATGTTAAACCCAATGTATATGTTAAAAGTCAAAGGTATTAATGGTGGCTACGTGGAGCGGAGAAATGTTGGTTTTAAAAGAACACGTGATTCAAATTGGCGGAGCAGAGTTCAAAATTATGTTTTGGTATTGCACGCGGCAGGGATTGAACCTGGGTGGGCGCGCACAAAATGCAACGGCCCAAGAAATGGACCACGTGCTTTTTTTGTTAAAGCATTGGCGCGGAAGTTTATTTAAGCGTTGAATTTGTTGGTCGCGTTTAACCGCATGGGACGTGGTCCCGTGGAGTTAGCGCTCAAAGTGCGGAGTTTATTTAATGTAATGCGTTCAGTGTGGACGCATGGGCTTATCCCTTAGTTCTCCATTTTGGCAGTCATTTTGGCGGATTCCACAAATTTAGCAACTGCTCCATTTTTGTCGGGCTATCTGGCAGTTAGCTAGACTTAGCTGGAGTGAATCTAGCCAAACTTCAGTTAGCCATAACTTTGGCTAGGGAAGTCCTTTTTGGACGTATTTTTTTTTATTTTGGGTGTAAAAAGAATTCTGAAGCTGTTGGAAGCGTTTTCAGAGCCATCAGGGTGCTCTAACAGAGAATTTACCAGCGTTTTTGGTCGTGGTGCCACTAGTGCCTAAGGGAAGAAGAGCTGTTTTGGACTACCTTCATCCAATGTAGGTGTTTGTTTAGTCATTTTATACTGATTTGAGCCTTCTGAATCTATTTTTGTAGTGTATTTTTCCATTTGATGCTTCTATACAGTTGTATTCACATTTTGAGCATTTAACCAAAGAGGAAAAAGCCTACTTAGAGGCTTTTGGACCCAGTGGAGGTAGCCCAAGAGAGGGGTGAACCGCTTAAACAATTATTTGTTGTCATACTGTATAATTTTGCTGCATATTTTCCGATTCTACTCCTTTAAACAGTAAATTTTTAAAAGAAAACTTTTCCCAAGCAGGTTTAAACAGTGAACAAAACTTATTAGTTTATCTTCAAACCATTATACTTCATTTGCAGAATATTTATACTTGCCTATTCACACATTAAAGATGGATCAATGAATACTTTGCACTTAGAACAAATACTTTCATTGATCGAATCTCAGTGATTACATTTTATTTCTTTAGGCAGAGTCTGTAGAAGGGCCAGGTAGCCTCTGGATTCATCCTTTCTTTGAAAGGTGAAATATCCGGTGAATGCCCCTATAGTCAATCTCTGTATGAGAAATACTTTTTTCTCACAATTTCAGATCAGGTTGGTATCAGAGCTCAAGGTTTTGCTTAAGAGTTTGTGAAATTTGTGCAAGTAAATTGTGTTATTATGCAAAATTTGATGCTTACTAGGCTGAAATTGCAAAGAGGGGAAGGTCAATTGGTTAGAGAACAAGTTAATCCTCAACCAAGGAGGGCTAGAGTGCCATTACATCCACCTTCCATTTCATCCTCAGTAGCCTTTGAATCAACCACAAACATGTCATCCAGAGAAGGAGAAGTACATGAGGAAATGGATCCCAAGGAAGAAGAAAGAGTCTTTAGAAAAGCTTTCTTGGACTTGATTGAGATGGTTAGGATCCTATACCAGGAGAGAAATGATAGGATTGCTAGAGAAGGGTCTAGAAACCAAAGAGAAGAAGGAGATTCTTTAGGAGGAAAGAAAGACAAAGATGATTCTAAGAAAGGAAATGGAGGAAATGGTGATCCACCATCTCCATCATCATCTTCATCCTCCACATCATCCTCTTCAACTTCTGAAAATTAGTCACAAAAAAAAAACATCTCTTAAAAATCCTTTGTTAAAGCTTGATGTGAAGTTTAAGTTGCTGATGTTTAATGGTGATGTGAATGCAGAAAAATTGGATAACTGGATTAGACAGCTGGAAGTCTATCTAAGAATTCAGAATTTGCATGATGATGACACAAAAATCCAATTAGCCTCTTTGAGAATGGATGGAGCAGCTTTGGTTTGGTGGGAAGCCAAGACTAGAGAGGAAATTAAAAAACATGGTAAGATAACTCTAACTTGGAATGAGTTTATTATAGCTATTAAGAAACAATTTTATCCTCTTTCTCATATTCAGAAAGCAATCATGAATTGGAAAAATTTTAGGCAACTTAAGGGTCAAAATGTGCAAGATTATACCCAAGAGTTTAGAAGGAGAGCACTTCTACTTGGAGTAGACTTACAAAGTCAAGACACCTTGTTGAAATACATAGGAGGTTTGCACAATTATCTGCAACATACTATTCTAATGTTCAATCCTACCAGCTTAGATTAAGTCTGTGTGCAGGCTACACATTTAGAAGCTAGAGGAAATAATGTTTTTGATGAGGATAGTAATTTCAAAAACAAAGGAAAGAAGAGAGTTGCAAATTCAAGAAAAGACAAAGGAAAGTTCTTTTGCAAGAATTGTTCTAAGACAATTCATGATGAATATCATTGTTGGAAGCTTCATCTTGAACTGAAACCAGAAAAATACAAGAACAAAAACAAGACCAAAGAAAAGGAGAAAACTGTAGCAACAGTTGAACAAGACTTAGGGTCAGACTCAGGAGATGAGACAAAAAACATAGGCATGGTTTTAAATAACATTAAGGGGAAAGAAGTGGTGCAAGACACAAATCCCAGTTCTAGCTCTTTGAATTGTCACAAAGATACTCATGATGAAAAGAGGAGGATAGAGCTTTTCCATGTGAGGGTAATTTCAAAACATACCAAAATTGACACACTATTTGACAGTGGGTCACAAGCGAATCTTATTTCTGAAGATTTGGTCAAGCAGCTTAAACTTGAGACCATTCCACATCCAAAGCCTTATCCACTTGGATGGATATGCAAGGATGCTAATTTGCAAGTCTCAAGGAAGTGCATATTGCACTTTGCAATAACTGCACACTTTATTGACACAGTGGAACTTGATGCGGTGCCGCTTGATATCTCAGGTATTGTTTTGGGAAGTCCTTATTTATTTGACAGGAAGGCCATCTTTCATCGCCATGAAAACAAGTATCACTTGTTCAAAGATGGTAAAGATTAAATTGTGAGAGCTCACAAGAAGAAGCTGGAATCTTCTTTACTCCATGCATGTCAATTGAAAAGACTGGTTAATGCAAGTCAAAGTCTAACTTTGTTGATGTTGAAGCGACCAGATTTTGAGCATTCACCATTTTATGATGTTGCTAATGACTTGTCTCAGTTTGATAACAGATTGTATTTGAAAAAAGATGATGTTATGTTGCACAAATTACCTTTTGGGTCAGCCAATGCAGAAAATGAAGTGTCAAAGCAAAGCAGTGCAAGCAAGAAGGACACACAATTCAACATGGGAAAAAGTTGGTTTCAGAATGGTAGAATTCGCCATGGGAACAGTTTGCAAGGTGAAAGTAATTTTAAGTCTTTCTGGAAGTTTGATCAGTGTAGAAAAAGTTTGTTTTCTACAAATTACAATTGCTGTTCTGCAAATTTTAATCATTTGCATCAAGACTCCGTCAATCTTAGCAATGGTCGATCAGTTGATTCCAGAGACATGTTATCATTTTCTCAAAAGCTTCATTTGATGAAATCAGGTAGATTTCAATTATTCAAGGGTGGAAGAGTGGAGAATCAGTCTCCACATCATCAGTTTCAGTAATTAGAAAGCTTTTGAGGGTCCAAAAGCTTCCCATTTGGGAGGTGTGATCAGGAGATTAAGTCCCTTGTAGAAAAATGCTCAAAAATGAAGTTTCTCAGAATTGGTCCAAACTAGATCGACTGGAAAGAGCTCGCCAAAATGATCCTGTAGACGTGAACGAAACTCAAATCCGTTGCCGTATGGAGGAGATATTGCATTTTAAAATCGCCCAATAACCTGCAATTTTGAAAGGAATTTTTTTAATTCTATGTGTGGAATTTTTTTTTTATTTTAATTAAAGTTATATTAATGTTTATATATATATATATATAAATATTTAATATTTTATTTGATTTTAAAAATCATATATTATATTAAAGTTCTATATATATATATATATTGATATTAAATATTAAAAACTTTAATTAAATTAATTAAAAAAATACCATACATTAGTTTTAAAAAAAAAAAGCTATGTTATAACAAAGTTAAACATGTGGCAACGTTTACATTCAAATGTTATATGGTATGGCATAAAATATCAAAGGTTTCATATTAACATGTTAAACCCAACGTATATGTTAAAATTCAAAGGTATTAATGGTGGTTACGTGGAGCGGAGAAACGTTGGTTTTAAAAGAACACGTGATTCAAATTGGCGGAGCAGAGTTCAAAATTATGTTTTGGTATTGCACGCGGCAGGGATTGAACTTGGGTGGGCGCGCACACAATGCAACGGCCCAACCAATGGACCACGTGCTTCTTTTTTTAAACAATTGGCGCAGAAGTTTATTTAAGTGTTGAATTTGTTGGGCGCATTTAACCGCATGGGACGTGGTCTCGTGGAGTTAGCGCTCAAAGTGCGGAGTTTATTTAATGTAATGCGTTCGGTGCGGATGTATGGGCTTATCCCTTAGCCCTCCATTTCGGTGGTCATTTTGGCTGATTCCACAAATTTAGCAACTGCTCCATTTTTGTCGGGCTATCTGGCAGTTAGCCAGACTTAGCTGGAGTGAATCTAGGCAAACTTAAGTTAGCCATAACTTTGGCTAGGGAAGTCCTTTTTGGACGAATGTTTTTTTGATTTTGGGTGTAGAAAGAATTATAAAGATGTTGGGAGTGTTTGCAGAGCCATCAGGGCGCTCTAACAGAGAATTTACCAGCATTTGTGGTCGTGGAGCCACCAGGGCCTAAGGGAAGAAGAGCTATTTTGGACTACCTTCCAATGGAGGTGTTTTTTTAGTCATTTTATATTGATTTGAGCCTTCTGATCTATTTTTACAGTGTATTTTTCCATTTTAGGCTTCTATACAGTTGTATTCACATTTTGAGCATTTAATCAAAGAGGAAAAAGCCTAATTAGAGGCCTTTGGACCCAGCGGAGGTAGCCCAAGAGAGGGGTGAACCGCTTAAACAATTATTTGCTGTCATATTGTATAATTTTGCTGCATATTTTCAGATTCTGCTCCTTTAAATAGTAAATTTTTAAAAGAAAACTTTTCCCAAGCAGGTTTAAACAGTGAACAAAACTTATTAGTTCATCTTCAAACCATTATACTTCATTTGTAGAATATGTATACTTGCCTATTCACACATTAAAGCTGGATCAATGAATACTTTGCACTTAAAACAAATACTTTCATTGATCGGATCTCAGGGATTACATTTTATTTCTTTAGGCAGAGTCTATAGAAGGGCCAGGTAGCCTCCGGATTCATCCTTTCTTTGAAAGGTGAAATATCCGGTGAATGCCCTTACAGTCAATCTCTGTATGAGAAATACTTTGTTCTCACAATTTCAGATCACTCACTAGTGTATCAATCATTTATACTAGATTATTTTATTTCCTAAATCTACCTCAGGCCGAAGGAAGGCAGAGTTCAGGGTAACATCAAACCATGCTCGGTCTGGTAGCTAGCCTACCAGATCAGGAGAGGGCTCTCTCTGGGTCAATCTCAGCAAACATAATCAATAGGGCTTGATATGACTTAAGATAAAAGCTAATTTTAGGCTAGGTATATAAGTAAAGGAGTTTTAGTTTTATTTTGGTGGTTTTTGTTGGATCAAAGGGAAAGTCAGTTTTGGGTGCGGGGATTAGGCCTAGTTTTTGCAGAGTTCTGAATGGGGCAAGGAAGGAAATTGTTTTGATGCTTTGAATTGAATAAGTGGATAGTTCAGACCGGTGAGGAGCTGAAGAGGGCAAGAGGCTTTCAAGAATCCTCTTCAAACAGATGAAAACATGGAAAATTAAACAAAACTCAAGGCAGAGAAAAACAATCTAATGAATTCCACCTTTATCACTCATTTGTTTAATTTAAGAAGAAAGTCGAAGGAAAATGATACACATAAACATCAGTGAACTTACAATCACATATAGAAACACACCATCAAAACACAGAGACACATGGATCCCAAAGAGTGTTGCAAACCCTGGTCTATTCCTTTGCCAAAATGCAGAGATGAAATGAACAATGAAGTGCCAAACAATCCCAAGTGTCCAACCCTGAAAATGACTTAGAAAATACATGATATAGACAAGCCTAACTCCTCCCGATGCATCTAGAGGTCAAGCTCATCATTCTAGGAGCTGTTTCAACTATATCTAAACTAGGAACTGAAAAATAGTCAATGAAACAACTTGCCTCTATATGATAGGAAACTGATTCATTCACTTACATTTCACCTTTTGGTGAATGAATCTACTAGAATGAGTAAAAATGTGCCAAAATTACATCATGGTCATGTAATCACATCAAGTTACATCAAGAGTTACATGAAAAAGTCAAACTGGCCAAAAATAGGCAAAATTCTGAGCTGTTGAGTGAAAAATAGGCCAAATTTCTCTATGCGTCGCGCCTGAAATCTCTATGCGTAGCAAAAATTTGAGGCTGATTTTGAGGACCTTCACAAAGTCCAAATTGAGCGTAGGATAGCTCGTTGGAAAGCCCTGCCTGTCTACTTTCCAACCCAAGTGTAATTTTGGGATTTGGTTGCCATTTTCCCCTCCAAAAATCCAATATCCCAACACTGCTTCCGGTGTGTGCAAAAGGTGGCAGAAAGGCCATTTTTAGGGTGTTTTTGACCCTTTAGGCAACCCAAAACTTGATGAAATCCTTAGGTAATCCATAGGCATGCATAAATTTTGATGAAAAATCCAAAAATGTAAAGTTTTCCTCCTAAATATCTGCCAATTATAAGCGCGCGCCAAGTGGCGCTGCGCATCGGGTAGGAAAATCTGTTTTGAGGCCAAAAACTTCAAAATTGACTACATTTTTTCCAAATTTCTTGAAATTTGGGCTGAAGGTCCCTCATCAAGTACTATGCTGGGCCAAAGAAGCTTCGGCCAAAATTTGGAGTCTATCATGCCTTTTGCGACGCTTTAGTGCCCTCCTTAGCCTTGCCTTCAGGATTTTGATCCTCGCTTTGCAAACATGAGTTCGCGCCCAATAATGGTTCTTCATGTGTCTAAGCATGTTATTTTCCTTGTTTGCCTTTGCCAATAGCTTCTCGAGATGAATTTTGACCCTCTCAAGCCAAGTCTCTATAACAGCCTCAATCTCCCGCTCAATGGGTGTCATCTCGGTTGGGCTTCTTCGGGCAGCTTTCCGGTTCTCACAGATGTTTTGCAACTCCATGATCGTCTGCTGATCCTCCAACTATTTGTTCCACTGCTCCAGATAGTTTATGATCCATTGAGCTCTATGCAACTTGACATTCAAGGTATCGATCTCAACCTTCTGCTCCTGAATGGTCTCTCTCAGCTTTGAGCTTGGAGAGCTCAAATCCTCATCAATCGATATGAAATCAGTATCCTAGCCTCCTGAAGGGCCCTCATCCTGCATAGGCCTCTTACCTCTATCCTGTACCTGTACCTGTGCTGCTGAAGATGGCAATGAGACCCCTTCCACCCTGGGTGGAGATAGTACTCATCGAGCTGCTGCAAATAATCTTCTCATGCCTCTCTGATAAGTAACAAACACTGGCACACTGATAGGCTCTGTCTCGGGACCTTCAGGCTGATGTGAAGGTTCACCTGCATCATGAAAAATCTCCTAAGGAGGCTGAGGGGCTGTGAAGAATTCATGGGAAATGAAATCCTCCCATGCAATGCCCTGCAATCCAAGCTGATGTACAACAACAATCTTGATGAGTGCATAATGATAAATACTGTTGTACTGCTGCTCGGGAGTCTTCTTCTACACAAGAGTGGTCATTCTATCGATGTTTTGGCACATGAAATAAGGTATGTTCATCATCTTCACTCTTGTGAAATGCATCAATAACCTGATGTGGTATGCATAAAGGCGTGAGAACCAGCTCTCACAACTGAAATATCTGATAATGAGTCTCATCAAAGGCGCATAGGATTCCTTTAGGAACCGGAATGGGAATACCCTGCTGAGCTATCTCACATAGCTAGGCCTGATGTATGGTTTATAATCTACTCTATCCACCTGCTATCTTTTGTTCCACTGTTCACCCACATTTGGTATTCCGGTTGCTTGAGAAATGGTTTCTGGTGTCAAGGTGAAATTTACACTAGCAAGAGTTACCTGGCCATCATGCAAATGTAATACAAACAACCGAGCCAACTCTTGATGATGCTGAATCCGAGAAATCATCTCACAATACTGATAGCACGATTTCTCTCGAAAAAATTCCATGGCAAATGGGCAGGCCTGCAATTGAGTCAATGAGGTGGGCTCTTCTCTCACGTGTTTGCCACCTTTACGAGGCCTTCTCGGTGCATGTAGCTCAGTGGTAGAATCACTATCTCTGTCATATGATGTATCGGTGTCTATCTCCATGGTGTTTCAAGGTTAATGCAAGGTGTATGTTGGCTTGAATGGGATGAGAAATGAGAATTTGGTTGTTTTTTGTTTTGATGCCAAATATGTGTCAAAGGGAAGAGACTGTGGGAAAAGTAGGACAGTGGGGACAATGAATTTCAATCAAGTGATAGTTTTCCCTTTGAGAATTTGACAAACTTTAGGAGAAGGGACAACCACTTGACTGTTTGGGGAACTTGAGGTTTTGGAATTTTTTACACATGAAATGGGAAAAGGAGAATGAGAGGAAATGAAATGGGATATAATGGAATAGGGGAGGGACTATAATGATAGTATGATAGTGATGGGAAAGGAATCATAGGTGGGAAATGGAATTGGAGTATTTTTCCACCAAAATCAAATTTTAAAACTCAAATTCAAACCCTAAGGGAGAAATTTTTACAAAAGGATAGGGTTTAAATTTTGACATTAAAAATTCTCAAAACCAATCTTTGAAACCACACCAAACACTATTCAATGGCAATTGCAAGATTTCATAAACTTACTCAGAGCATAGGAGGTTGAGTCGATTTCAATTTTCTGGAGCAGTGGCAAAAATTTTGTTTGTCGGCCCTGTGCATTGTGACCGTTGTGATTTGCACGGTAAAAAACGTTTGTATGCGCCACGACTTGCTTGTGCGCCGCGACCACCTCCCAACGTGCTGCGACTGTAAACTCATTAACAGTTCGACCTCCAACAATGGCTTTTGCTTCCTTCATGATTTTTCTTTGCTCTTTGATGACTCTTGCATGAAACTAAAGTTTTGAATATGAACATATCTTATATATACAAAGGATTTTGATTTTTGTTTTGAAATAACCCACTTTCTAATGTTTGAACTTTGACACTTTCACTTTTTTAAAATAAACTCTATTTTTGTTTGTTTCCTTTGATTTTTGAACTGATGATGAATCTCTTGTCTGTTTTTTGCAGGGATATTAGGCACGGGATTTGGCAAAGGTGACCAGGGCTGTGCTTGAAGAACTTCACAACTGAAAAACTTTGAAAATTACATCGCATTTATTACAAAAGATGAATTTGACGATTTTACTTCAAAACAGAGTTTTGAAGAAAAATCATTATAAAGCAATATGACGATGAAATTTTTGCAATGAAAACTTATTTCTAACCTCCCTCCTATGCCTTCTGACATTATTAGGCATTATGAAGACTAAATTTGTGAAACCCTAAACCTAATGAGGTTTAAAACCCTAAAATGACTCTTTTCTGACCAAGAGACCAAACATGACTGTGAATGACTTTAAAATTGATTTTGATGAACAGACACAGACCAATAGGTACAATACATGAGGGATATGAGTGACAAGACCCTTCCGTCAGAAGATCAATGCTCCTAATGGAATGCAAATAACTGAACTAAATGAGACACCTAAAATGAAATGCAACAAAAGATATTTTGATCTTTGACGGAGGGATGAAGATACCGACTCTAACATATACAACTAGCTCAACTAAGTCTAACTAAGTTAAACTAAATACAACTCCATAACTACTCTTCCAACTGTGTCATAACTCTGCCACTTGAGTTCTAACTAAGTCCTCCATGCATTAGCTCCAGTAAACCCTTAGGAATAGCGTAATTCCTTCTGTCAGCTACTGTGCCACATTTGTGCACTGAATTGAAGTGCTCCAAGAGAATAAGTTGTTGTTTAGAGTCTGATTATTATTAAGAGCTAATAATAATCGACATGCATCTATTTTTATATTGAAAATCTATAAATAGAATTCACCCAATATTCTAAAAATATAATTTCATCTATTTTTCCAACTTGATCAACCATCCACAAATAGCATCCTGCAACTTCTAAAATATGATCATCATGTCTAAAAATAAACTTGCACCAAAAATAGCCTACAGGCCCACTTAGTGAAGGCGACTCTTTTCACTAAGCTCATCATCTTGTTGAATCTCAACACTCCCTCTAAAAAATATATGGATTATCCTTCACCCCGATCCTGCCTCTATGGTATTCAAATTTTCTCCTAGTGAGTGCCTTCGTTAGAATATCTGCATCCTGATCCTCCGTGGGAATGTACTGAAGCAACATGATCTTCTGCTGCACACAATCTCTGATATGATGATACCAGATATAACTATGTTTAGATCTATCATGAAACATAGGATTAACTAAGAGTTTAATGCAACTCTGATTATTACAATGAATCACCATGGGATCTAAATGTGAACCGAACAAACCAACCAGAATCTTCCTCATCCAGATAGCCTCACATGCAGCTAAAATTTCTGCCATGTATTCTGCTCCCACTGAACTAAGTGCCACAGATCTTTGTTTCCTAATGTACCAAGAAACTGTCATATATCTGATATTGAAAATCCCTCCTGATGTGCTCTTTCTGTCTGTTTGGCTTCCTGCCCAATCTACATCCGTGAAGCCATGCAACTTCACCTCATCTGTCTATCTATACCATAAACCATACTTAGATGTGCCCCTGAGATATCTCATGACATGCTTTCCTACTTTCCAAAAGAGCTTGGTAGGCTTAACCATCGCTTGTGAAAGTTGGTTCACCGCATAGCATATGTTCGGTCTTGTATTGACTAAATACATGAGCGAACCCACCAACTGTCTATAAACAGTGGCATCCACTATCTCTGTAAATGTAGCATCCTCTTTCTTCCAATTTCCTGGAAGAAGAGTGTCTATAGGTTTGCAGCCTTGCATGTAAAACTTCTCTAATATCTCCTGGGCATACTTGCGTTGAGACACAAATAGTTCACCTTCTCGCTGCCATATTTCCAATCCAAGGAAATAATGAAGGAGGCCCAAATCCTTCATCTCAAACTCCTTTGCAAGATCTGCCTTGCATGAGTGTATCAACTGATCATCAACTGTTAGTATTAAAGCATCAACATAAAGTAAAATGATTAAAAGCTTACCCTCAACCACAATCTAGTATACTCCGGATGCGGATGCTTAGAAGCGAGAAGGGGCCAACAGGACAGGTTATAATCCCAACGCAACCCACTTGGGGTGGCCACATGGCCCCCCATGGCAACTTAAATGCAACGTTTATTGCCCATCTGCGCTGTGCATTCACTCCTGTTCGCCGCCATTACCTGTGCATTGGTCAGTGCACTCATCTTCAAATGGCGCAGAAACGTTCAACTTCTCCCGATTACTCCATTGATGGCCACCGCCCTATGTTGCCTCTGAACTCGCATTGCCCAGGAGGTGCTGCTACAGGCGGAGAGAGAACAAATACAGGGCGAAGGTGTGCGCTGCATAGCTGTTTGGAAATCGCTCCAGGCCTCCATCACTCCCACAGTAACTTCTGCCCGATTCATTTTAATTCACATGGTTTTCCGGTTTCGTTTGATAATTCTTCTGTTATAACTGCTGCTCCCTCCAGAGGCTGGGCGAACTCATCCGAGGTTTTCACCATGCCCAGATTGAGGCAGCGAATGGCTTGTAGAAAAGGGGCTTGTCGGGGGAGATCCCTGGGCGAGCGCCCTCCCCTCAGCCACCATGTCGACCGACCTATGGAGCCTACTGCTAGGCGTCCTGCTCTTTCATCATCGGACCCTCCTGGTCCTCGCCCTGATTTCCTTGACTTGGTGCCTCCTCGTTCTGATCCCCCGCCCCTTGCTCCTCCTTTGTTCCCTCCCCAGCCCTTCGTCGCCGCCTCCTCCCCTTCTCCGGGCGGTAGGTTCCTCAGACAGTCCACGCAACACACTGAGTTGCGCTTCGACCGTGCTTTTGACCACCCTTTCTCTGTATTCCTTACTGTTACGTTGAGCGAGGAGCTCCCCTTCCCTCCTGCCTCTCTCCCCAGTCTCTTGCAGCCTCCCTCAGCTCCTGCTTTTGCTCCCCCTTCTATCCCCAACCCGGCTCCTTTCATCCCTTCCTCCTGCGCGCCTTCTGTCCCCATCCCTTCCTCCTCGGGACATTTCAATTTGCAGGTGGACGCAGGACTGACAGTAGACGAAGAGAACAAGGCTGATGACGGGAACCAGGACGACCAGTATGGCTGCAGAATTATGGAGGAGCACTCTGCTTCAGATTAAATGCTCTCTCACCTCCTTGACAAATTTCCAGTATGAACTCTGCTTTAAAAGTTTTGTTAGTTTCAGGTGTTTCAATGAATGCTCATAGCAGATATAGCTGCATGTACTTTTTGTATCTTTACAGCTTTCATATGCACAGAACAGTTAACTCTTCGCCGGTTTCCCAATTATTGGGCGGTGTATCTACTTACAAAAGAATTGGTTTCCCGTTAATGGGCAGTTCAATATCTAGTCTGACAGTAGCACTCAAGCCCGGCCTCAGGCTTACTCAGCTGAGCCGTGGCAGTTTTGTAATTTTATGTTCATAATAGAAATAGCGTAATTTAGCAAAAAAAAAAAAACCACAATCTAGTATAGGTTTTCATCTGCCTCACTCTTGGTGAAGCCAATTCTAGTGAAATAGATGTCGATCCGAGTGTACCAAGCACGGGGTGCTTGTTTCAGCCCATACAATGCTCTTTTGAGCCTGCACACATGCGACTCACTGTTGAAGATCTCAAATCCTTCAGGCTGCTCAATTTAAACCTCTTCCTCAATGATCCCATTAAGGAACGTAGTCTTCACATCCATCTGATGAATGTGCCAACCCATCTGCGCTGAGAGAGAAAGGATGGTCCATATGGAAGAATACCATGTGACAGGTGCAAAGGTTTATTCATAGTTAATCCCCTCAATCTGTGAGAAGCCACGGGAAAAAAATATTGCCTTATACTTCTCGACACTCCCATCAGCAGCTTTCTTTACCTTGTAGATCCATCTTGATTCTACAACTGATTTTCCCACTGGCCTTGGAACAATCTCCTAAGCACTGTTTCTGAAAATGGAGTCATACTCCTCCACCATGGCATCTACCCATGTGGGCTCCTACGCTGATTCTTCAAAAGAAGATGGCTCTGTCACAATACACTTGCTCATAAGAGCCATGTATCCAGTATATCAGTCAGGTGACTATCTTTGTCTGTGTTGTGATGTAGGGACTCCTACATTCTGTGACGCATAAAGCTTCAGTCTCTCAGCTTCTGTGGTACGCTTTTTGCCTTATCTGATGTTTGGTTCTGCATGAGTGGACTCCTCCACTCCATGAATCTCCTCCTGTTTCTGATCCACATCCAAAGGCTCATCTTTGGGAACAAGAAGTTCCTCTTCTACATGTAAGTGTAGCTCCCTCTCAAGTGAAAACTGCATGGCTTTCACCTCATTGAATTTTATATCTCGTCACATAACAGTCATCCGACTGTTTGGAAAATACACACGATAGTTATGGGGTGTTTCAGTGTACCCCACAAATATCCCAACTTTTGTAGTTGGCTCCATCTTCTTCCAGGCGTCCTTCATCACATGAATGTAAACAGGTGAGCCAAAAATCTTCAAATGAGAAATATCAGGCTTCTTACGAGTAAAAGCTTCCTTGGGTGTACTCATGCCAAGTACTTTATGAGGACAATGGTTTTGCACATAAATCGCAGTGTTGCATGCTTCCACCCACAAGTGCATCGGTAGGCCCTGGTCATGCAGCATCGCTCATGCAGCACCCACGATCGTTTTGTTCTTTCTCTCTACGACCCCATTCTGTTGTGGGTTATGAGACGCTATGAGTTCTTCGACTATCTTTTGCTACACAAGTCTTTGAATTGCCTAATGGTATTCACCACCATTATCACTCCGTAGAGCTTTCAATCGCTTCCGACTCCTTCTCAACAGCCTTGAACTCACAGAACTTTGAGAACATTTCACTCTTCTTCTGCATGAATAAGATCTAGAATCTACGAGAATAATGATAAAAAAATATCACATAGTACCTGTGTTTTTCTGTTGAAGCAACCGAGAATGGTCCACACACGTCTGTGTGGATTCTCTCCAGGATCACTGAGGCATGGTTCTCCTTCTCATGAAAGGTGGTCTTCACAAACTTACCCATTTTACATCCCTTGCACTGATCTGACTGTGCAAGAGTACCCTTGGGAAGTCCAGTAGAGATTTGTTGCAAAATCTTCAAAGCGCCATGGTCAAGATGGCCCAATCTCCTATGTCATAATTCGCCCTCATCCTGGCTCACCACTTCTTCTGATTTTCCCACCATTGCAGCACACCCATCTACCTCCAACTTGTAGATATTCTTAATTCGAACTGCTATCTTCTTGGTTTTACCCATTGTTTTATGTCGAAGGAATGTTTTTCCCTCACTGAAAATAACATCATAACCTCTGTCTTCCAGCATTGCGACTAAGACCAAGTTCTTCCTCAGACCTGGAACATGCTTGACATTCTTCAACAAGAATGGATTACTGGACTTCCTCTCAAACGTAATGGTCCCAATGCCAGTCGCACTATACCAACCATCATCGCCCATCTCTATATGCATCTGGAGGTCCTTCTCCTCCAAGTCACTAAACAACTCTTTGTCTCTCGTCATATGGAAAGACACACCACTTTCAAGATGCCACACCGATCCCATGCAGCTTGAAACCAAGCATGAAATCAAGGAAAAATCCAGTTCAATGCCTCTCTAGTTGTAGATCCAGCAACCTACTTATTTTTCTTCTTCTATGTACAGTTAGTGGTGAAATTTCCATGCTCGTGACAGTGAAAACACTTCACTTTGGACAACTCCTGCTTCTTTCCTTTAGCACCGGATTTTGAAGGATTTTTATTCCCATTACCATTCCTTCCTTTGGCATCCAAATAGAAATTCTCTTCATCTTCATTCTTCGATGAAGATCCATCCCTGGTACCCCGCCTGATCTCCTCATGCACAAGATCCTACCAAAGTCGCTCCCATCGCGGCAGTTTCTCTCGTCCATTGATAGAGTCTTCGTAGCCATGCCAACTCTTCGGAAGCCTAAGGAGAGTGAAGCTCACCAAGTATTCTTCATCAACAGTAACCCCCACACTTCCTAGCTCATCCTTGCAGTGAACAAACTTCATGAGGTATTTTGGAATACTGTCGCCTTTCTCCATTTTTATTTTTCTGAGCTTGTCTTTAAGCGCCGACTTCCTCTGATCACTTTTTCTTTGGAACAAGTATTTCAAAGCCTTCCAAATCAAGAATGAATTGGATTTCCTATGAAGGCTGGATAGAATATGGTCCTTCGCACCTTCCAACAGAATCCTCCTTGTCTTTGCAGTCTTATTTTTCCATGCATCAAGTAATGCAGCATTGCTAGATCCCGACTTAGGAACATCGCTATTGATGAACTCCTTCATTCCATTATCCTCCAGCACCACCTCCATCCTGTCCTTCCAAGCTATGTAATTCGAGCTCCCATCAAGGGCATACTCCAATCTCAACCCATTGAAAGACATTTCAATGTATACTCGATTTCTGCACCAAGAATCTTCTGTAGAAAATTTGAATTGTCCACCAACACAAACTCACTTCACAATTGCAATATTCAATCAACAATGCTCTAATACCATGTAGAAATTATATGTACTAAGCACGCATATGTCCAAGATCCACCTGATCTCACACTATTTAACTTTATGCAAGATACTGAATCTATTCCACTTGTTAATCTTTTGCAGAAAAAATTAATTACACACACATGTGAAGCATAAACAAAAATATTCAATCGCACATAACACAGTTTTTAACCGAGAAAGCCTGAAGCTGAAAACCCCAACTATATATTATGTATCATGGATATCATATTAAAATCTCATACAAACATACAAAGCTTATCACAAGCTCTCTGTATAGTACAATCGTCATACACTAATCAGGCCTAATCTTGCAAATCCATGGACCAATCTATGCCACCTGCTAGCCTGCCTCCACTGCACAATCTCTGCTGAAGAATAACTCTAAATGAATTCGAATTACTCCATCCTTGACTGCGCAATCCTCATTGGCATCTCCATTGAGTGTGTGATGCAATCAATGCATCACTATTGTCACAACAGATAGTCTATCTTTCCCTTTCAACTATCTCTCCCTTGGTCTCCACTGAAACTGCCATGCACTGTAGTTAACTGCTATATTGTTCAGTTGATTAATGATTTATTATTTGTGAATTAATTAACTAATTATTTCATTCCACTCTCACTAGTGTATCGATTAGTTAGACTAGATACAACTAGCTCAACTGAGTCTAACTGAGTTAAGCTGAATACAATTCCATAACTACTCTTCCAACTGTGTCATAAATCTACTAGTTGATTTCTAAGTAAGTCCTCCATGCATTAGCTCTGGTGAACCCTTAGGAATAGCGTAATTCCTTATGTCAGCTACTGTGCCACATCGGTGAACTGAACTGAAGTGCTTCAAGAGAATAAGTTGTTGTTTAGAGTCTGATTATTATTAAGAGCTAATAATAATCGACATGCATCTATTTTTAGATTGACGATCTATAAATAGACTTCGCCCAATATTCTAAAAATAGAATTTCATCTATTTTTCCAACTTGATCAACCATCCACAAATAGCATCCTGCAACTTCTGAAATATGATCATCATGTCTAAAAATAGACATAGTCTAAAAATAGAATTGCACCAAAAATAGCCTGCGGGCCCACTTAGTGAAGACGACTCTTTCACTAAGCTCATCATCTTGTTGAATATCAACAGTGACAACGATGGAAAAAATCGCAGTAGAAATTTGATTTGGGAGCCTCGTTGTGTATGGAGATTCAAGTTATCTAATGGGAAATATTGCACCATTACAAAAAGGATTGTGAATGGCATGTGGTTTCCTTTACTTTGTTTACGCTTTCCTTGTAATAAAGTTGTAAGTATTTCATAGTAGAGTCAACTGTCGATTTTGATGCTCCATACCCTTCAAATTTTGTAGCTTATGCTTCCCCAATAATTGCACTAATGACCATTGGAAAAATCTTATGCAAGGTTGTTACATGTTCCTTTCCCCAGACAACATCATTTCTTCCTACCAATGCCTACAAAAAAAAAAAAAATCAATTTCTTATAAAATTGTAGAAGTTTTAAATTCAGTCCAAGCACAATTTTCTTCAAAGATCTAACAAAAATTATTTGTAAACATAAACGTGTTGTAAAAATATAAGCTGCCACCACCGAATGTAAAACTTGTAGGTTCTAACCCTGTACATAAATTATCTACAAACGAATCTTAAAAAAATAAAATAAACAATAGCGAGAGCATAAAATATAAAACAGATATACACAAAGATTTTCCCCTGGATCCCAAATCGGGACGACCAGCTTGATTTTTCATTATATTCCTTTTAGTGTTAAAATACATATATATACATGTCGAAGCATACATAACCCCCAATCCATTAACCGTAGATTAGAGCATAATCATAGTTCCCTTGACCAGATATATAAAATACCAGGGGCCGAAAAACATCATGCCCCAAAACCATGTGCAAACCCATGTGCAAAACCATGGCCAGCTGCGCCCACCAAAAAATAGGGTCCAAATTTTTTTCCCCAGGGCGGTTCCCTCGACCCCGAACAGGGGATGGGGGGGGGGTTGTCGCCCCCCCTGTGACCCCCTTGCTGCGCCCGGTGCAACGTACAGAATATAACACATACCCAACATTCTCCCACTTTTTGATTTCTTTCTATAGGGGGCCACAGGAGAGCTTAGTCATTAGCCCAGCTCTGCAACACCCATTATTTCTCTACAACAAGAGAACTTATGAGTGCTCACAGGCTTCTTCAATGCATCTGCAACATTCTTCAAAGTGTTACCAGCAACACCATTTTACCCTCAACCATATCTCTCACAAAGTGATATTGAACATCAATGTTCTTTGTCTTTGAATGATAAGCAGGGTTCTTAGACAAGAAAATTGCACTTTGGCCATCCCAATCTATCCTTATAGCTTGCTGCACCAACCCCATACTTCAACACAACATCTACAACCAAACTGCTTCCTTGCTTGCATGAGTGGCTGCCATGTATTCTGCCTCTGTAGTTGAAAGAGCCACTACAGATTGTCTTTTACTCATTTCACTGACTACACCTCCAACTAGGCTAAACACATACCCACTCGTAGATTTTCTTTGGTCTAGATCTCCAGCCCATTATCCATCAACAAAACCACGAATGTCCAACACTCTTTCCAATCCTGGTCTTCCATGGTAGCACAAGCCATAATCACTAGTGCCACGCAAATATCTCAAAACCCGCTTCACTGGTGTGCAATGCTCCGTCCCTAGGTTTGACATAAACCTACTCAATAGTCCCACTAAATGTGCAATTTATGGTCTAGTACAAACCATTGCATACATCAGGCTACCCACTGCACTTGCATATGGAACACGGGACATGTCCTACTCTTCTTCTTGTGTCTTGGGACACTGTTCAGTAGACAACTTTACACCTAGAGGAATCAGAACATTCACTGGTTTACTATCCTGCATATTGAACCTCTATAATATAGTCTCAACATAATTCCTCTGGTTTAACCAGAGCTTCCTCTTTTCCCGATCTCTCTTAATTTCCGTGCCCAAAATATAGTTTGCAGCACCAAGATCCTTCATGTCGAATTTGGAGAACAGTGGGGTCTTCAAATCTTGGATAATTTCTTTGTCATTTCCAATCAACACCGTACCATCCAAATACAAGACCAAATAAATAACACGGTTACCAATTAATTTAAAATAAACACAGTGATCCTCCTTGCTTCTGATGAAGCCAAGTCCCCGTATATAGGTATCAAAGTTTTGATACCAAATCCTTGGTGACTATTTTAACCCATACAAATACTTCTTTAACCTGCATAACAGTTCTTTCTTCCCCTTCACCATAAAGCCTTCATGTTTTTTCATGTATATCTCCTCTTCCAAATCCCCGTGAAGAAATTTTGTCTTCACATCCATCTGTTCTACCTCAAAACCAAATGCAGCAACAACATATAAAAGTAATCTAATAGAAGTAACTTTGGAAACAGGAGAAAAAATATCACCAAAATCAATTCCCGGCACCTGGGAATAACCTTTTGCTACCAACTGAGCTTTGTATTTCTCCACCTTGCCTTTTACATTCATCTTCTTCTTAAACACCCATTTTCTCCTTATGGGCTTCCTTCCAGCCGGCAACTCCACCAAATTCCATGCCTCATTTTTATGCAAGGATGCCATTTAACCAACCATGGCCTCCTTCTAGAGTTTTCTGGGATCATCATTATTTATAGTTAAATAAAAAATTGAACAGAAAGTAGATGGACTATACTTTTTTGGTTGTATTATTTCCTAAACTGATCTTCTCATAGCTAGAGTTTGTGGCTTTTCCTCTTCTAAGTCTTCTTCTATTGTAGAGTTTGATTCATCCTCCTTTAGCTCAAACTATATCTTCTCAAGTTCCTTTGGTAGGACTTCATGTTTAAGAACATCGTTCACCTCTCTAAACACCACATCTCGGTTGTACACAACCTTCCTTGTTTCCGGGTTCCAAAGCTTGTAACCCTTTAAACCATCCTTATACCCAATAAATATGCACCTTTCAGATTTATTATCCAACTTGGTCCCTTTCTCCTTTGGAACATGTACATATGCATGACATCCAAATACCCTCAAATGTGAAAGAGAGGGTTTCTTACCAGTCCATACCTCATGTGGAGTCTTATCCTCCAATGCTGATGAAGGTGATCTGTTAACCAAGTAACATGCAGTCTCCACTGCCTCTGCCCAGAATTCTTGTCCTAACCCGATACCACTGAGCATGCTTCTTGCCTTTTCCATCAGCGTTCTGATCATTCTTTCTGCAACTGCGTTTTGCTGAGGTGTGTATGGAGTAGTCTTCTATCGTGCTATACAAAAATTTTTACAGAACTCTTCAAATTCCTTCTTGTAGAACTCCCCACCAATATCTATTCTCAACACCTTTATCTCCTTCTTTGTATGGTTTTCCACCAGAGCCTTAAATTATTTAAATCTATCAAAGAATTTAGATTTATTCCTCAAGAAATATATCCATGTATTCCTTAAGAATTCATATATGAATGAAACATAGTACACAGACTTACCTAGTGATGGAACCAACACAGGTCCAAAAAATCACTATGCACAATCTCTAATATCGTGTTCGCCCTCTTAGCACCAGAATGAAAACTCACCCGCTTGTGCTTCCCATATACATAATGTTTACAGAAATTGAAGTCTAAAGAGCTATTAGAAAAACCTTCTACCATACCATTTCCATGCAGTATTCGAAGGCCATTCTCTCCAATATGTCCAAGCCTTTGATGCCATAGCATTGTCTTTTATCCAGAGACCACTAGGCTTTCCGCTCCACTTTCGGGAACCATAGAACTATTGCAGCACCTATCAATAACAGTGTTGCCATGAAGCTTGTATAGAGTTCTAATCTGAACTCCCTGCATTAATACCAGTGCTCACTAAACCATCTTATAGGTATCTTTCTTGAACACTTTTTTTACACCTGCATCATCCATCTTGCTTACAGAAATCAGATTTTTGTCCAATGTGGGAATGTGCAGAACACCAGGAAGTGTTCTAATCCTTCCACCTTGCAGCTTCAACTTGAATTTTCCATGTCCAACGATTATTTCCTTCCTATCATCACCTAAGAAGACATCACCTTCATCATATTTCTCATACTCGTAGAATCACTCCCTATGGGGAGTGAAGTGAAAGGATGCACCCGAGTCAATCAAGCATGACTCATGATCTACATGTGTATTTGAAGAAGAAGAAAAATACACATCCCCACCTTCATCCGAGCTGGTTTTTGCCTCTACAGAAGGAGCATCATCAGATCCCTTTCCTTTATTAGGAGCTTTAGATCTATAGTCCTTTTTGTAGTGCCCTTCCTTTCCTCATTTCTAGCACACCTTTACAAACTTTCCAGGAGATTTAGATCTCCCTCTATTTTTAGATCTCCCACTTGGAACCTTATTCTTGTTTCTGTTATGGGACCTTCCTCACATAGATAAGGCATCTCCATTCTGAACCTCCATATTTCTCTGTCTCATTTCCTCTGAAAGCAAGGCTGAGACAATGTCATCAAAATTCAAGGTAGTTGTATTGCTACCTATTGCAATAACCAGACTGTCCCATGAGTCTGGTAGAGAACACAACAAACTGATGCAGTTATCTTCATCTGATATTTTAATATCAACAGATGACAGCTGACTTACCACAGTATTGAAGGCATTCAGATGCTCTGTCACCGATTCTCCGTCCTTCATCCTCAAGTTATAGAACTTTTTCCGCAGGAACAATTTATTCACCAGAGACTTAGATTGGTACAAAGTCCCAAGTTTGTCCCACAAATTCTTCACCATAGCTTCCCCAGATACATTCAACAATATCAAATCCGAGACACACAACCGTATTGTGCTCTTCGCCTTCCGATCCAACTTTTTCCAGTCTTCATCTGGAATTTCTGTTGGTTTAGTACCTGGATCTACCGTGATCCATTGGTCATTATCCACCAGCAGATCCTCCATCTTCAGCTTCCACAACTCAAAACTCTGACCATTAAATTTCTCAATCTCTATCTTTCCACTGCTCGCCATCTTCTTTCACCACAAGAATCGATCCTACAGATCTCCCACTGAATAGGGTCTACCTCAGGCCTGAGCAAAAAACCCCTCAGTAGCAAAGGCATCCCCTTGAAGCCAAAAAACCTCTGATACCAAATGTAGGTTTTAACCATGTACATAAATTATTTGCAAATGAATCTTAAAAAAATAAAATAAATAATAGCAACAACATAAAATATAAAACAGATATACATAGAGATTTTACCCTAGATCCCAAATCGGGATGACCATCTTGATTTTTCATTATATTCCTTTTAGTGTTACAACACATATATATACATGCTGAAGCATACATAAACCCCAATCCATTAACCCTGGATTAAAACATAACCGTAGTTCCCTTGACCAGATCTACAAAATACTAGGGGCCGAAAACCATCATGCCCCAAAACCATGTGCAAACCCATGCACAAAACCATGGGCGGGTCCACCCACCTAAAAATAGTGTCCAAAATTTTTTTCCCAAGCCGCTACCCCGGACCCCGAAGAGTGGGGGCTACTGCCCCCCCTGTGACCCTCCTGCTGCACTCGACGCAACATACAGGGGGGAATGCCACCCCCCCTCCCTCCCCCACATTTGACTAGTCGTGGAAATAATATAACACATACCCAACAAAATTGTCCTAATAAAGCAGTGTATGCTATTAGTAGGCACTCCTAGATTTGACTGTGTAAATATGTTTGATATTGATTGCATTACATATTTTCTTTACTCCTTTGAATAAAAACATGTAGGACATCAGAATAAGTTGATTCTAACCTACATTATGACCCCAACAACAGCCATTTTGCACTGCGCAACTTATGCCCAAGACTGCATCTCTTGATGAGAATCACATAAGTGAAGAAGCCACATGATATGCACATCTACCACGTGTGCATAAGCCCAAGAAAGTCTATGAAATCTCTCTGCTATTGCATATATGTCTATTGAAATCATAGAACCCTGAAATAAAAAATTACAAAATCCTTTATTTTGTAATTTCAGTTAATGCATGCACCCAAGATAACCTTGATCAAAGGAGTGAAAGAAATGGATTTCCTACAAGGAGACTGTCTTCAATTCCTGCATCTAGGGTATTAAGAAGTGTCACAGGAAATTACTTGACTTCTGACCATGACCAATGGTTTTGTGTAGAACCCTCAGAGATAGCATTCAATGAATTCTTAGAAAGAACTCAGCCTTTCAAAAGATCACCACTCCTCTCTTCCATTCCCATTTTGTCCAGTTACTTCCTGAGACGTCGAGCTTCCCCACTTTCCTCCAAGGAGCCATTAGACTTCATCTAAGTAACTTGTATGTCAGACATCAATTCTGACAAAATTATTGTCAACATAACACACAACCGTACAGTATTCTGGAAATAGTAGAAGGAATTCTGCAAATAGAGAATACACAATCACCAACAAAAAAATAAAAAGCAGAGATGAAATAAGTAATTGTTTCCTCAAACAAACATTTTTTTTCTAAATTCTTTATCCCACTCAGCAATACCACATATCTCCTTAAGGAAACTTACCCAAACAAGAATTCGAAAGCCAACAACAGCCCTCTTTCTGATGGAATCATTATGAAAAAATGCAAGACGAAGTATATGAAATGCCACCTGCTTCAAGAAGCGATCATTCTCTCTTGCAATCAGTGTTGCACCATGAAGATTAAAAATACTGTTAAATACAGGGAAAAAAGCTTTCCAAAAGACCCGTGTTTGGCTGTGGGAAAGAAAAGCCATGAATATCGTTGTAATACAATCAAGCTTTCCCTACTCAGTCCCAATGCTATGATCTACAGCTACTCGTGAGAACTTCTTAGTAATTTCCAATATCCGGAGAATTACATATGCACTTATGTTCTCCTCCTGAATCTCCTAAAAAGTACATTGATGAATATTAATTCTCTGCATTTCCTTCAATGACATCCAAGCAGTTTATTTCACATGCAGCTTGTTGTCAATGCTTGATTTAAAGGATACAAAAATATTGGAGCAAAGTTCCACATTTATCCTAATGACTCAAACTGAAACCTGGCACATATGAAATCCAATATATATGATGCCATTTAAAATTTAGGTTTCTGTCCCTCTGGCGGATTTTGGGTTCATTTTACATTTATTTTGATGGAGGCTGCTAGAATCTCTAGAAAATTAAATATACTCCGATCCTGAGGAAGCCATACACTAAGCTTCGAGTTGTAGCTCATAGACGAGGGGAAGAATGTGTTATAGCATAAGGGGTAGAGTGACAATGGTGTAAAAAGTCATAGTAGAAAATTGATTTGGGAGCATCGTTGTGTAAGGAAATGGAAGTTACCTAATCGGAAATATTGCACCATTATAAAAAGGATTACGAGGGGATTTAGCTTAGACAAACATTGTTGCACAAGAGCTGAGTAGATGGGGCACCATTTTCATGGACATATGCATACAACTATGCTATGAGACCAAGGAAAAGAATAAAATGGTCGAGTGTATAGAAATCTAGGCTCAGAGGATGAGGGAAATTTAATACCAAAAGATGTGAAATGAGTAGCATTGAATTATATATAAAGTGAAATGGGGGCATTAGAAGGTCAAAGGCTATAAGGTGCAGGGTCGTACAAAATGTGAAGCACCAAGGGAAAAAAAATGATAAATAAAGGTGCAACAAGTTACCTGATGCCTAACACAATGATCTAGCTCTTTGAATCAATGTAATATCCAACACCATAACTCACTCTATTATGTTTTCTTTGACCAATGAGATAAAGGCTTCAGTTACATGAGAGAAAGGTAAAAATGACATGGGCCTCATCCTATATATAATATTATCACACATGCGAGGGTCTTAATGTGAATTAAATGCATCCTTGGGATAATTGTTGCAATAAGACTTAAGGGAGTGAACTAAGTTCTGCATTGTGTTGTGATAATGAGCAAAACTACACTACCCTAAGGAGTAGTGCTGATGGGTTTTATTTGTGATGCCTCGCACACCGTCATAACAAATTCATTACTTCAGTCTCAAAATCTAAGAGACATTTTCCAGCCCATTAAACAACCACACCAATAATTTGCAAGTGAAATATTAGGATCATATATTTCTATCTATTTTGTTGTCATTCTCAAATTTCAGAGCCTCGACCTTAAAAACCATCAACTCTAAATTTCGAAGCATGAAATACTAATAGAATACCCCTGCTTGATTTATCACATAGAACTGTACAAGAAGACTTGTGATTTTCTTGGCCTATAATATGAGTTTATAATTTACTAAGACTGATGAAACAATTGTTGTGTTGGAAGAGCAGCTTCAAAATGTGCAACAGTCCATTGAAAACTGTTTAACTCAGCTTCAGCTTCTTGCTTGCCAAGTAAGACTCCAAACTGTTTGATCTTTAACACTTTTGAAAAATAAATCTCTGTCTGATTAATTAACACTTAAAAGGTTTGGTTAAAACTAAAAGCATTGTGAATTTATTCCTCTCTCTTTATTCTATTGCTTGTTTTGATAAAGAGAATTGTTTTATTCCTGCAGTTGTAATAACACTCTTCCACAAAGAATTTTTTGAATATGTATATGTGCACTTTAGCATATATGACTAACTTATGTCTTGGTACTGAGTCAAGGGTACTAATGACTTGTAAAAATAATGTATATGAAAAAATATAAAGTGATCATGTAAAATGATTCCTAATGAGATCCCAAGGCCAAGACCCCGCTAGTGAATGTGTATCATTTAGACCATGAAATATGATGTTAATAAGGCCTGGGTGAGGCCTGTGATAGTGATTTGAACATGTGAGTCTCCTTGATAAATTAACATACGCAACATATAATAGCCAAGGGGAACATGGGAACGAACATGGGCTGACAGATGGCAAATCCTTAGAGTGAATATGAGGGGCACATGACCTTCCCCTGCTGACTCAAACATTATATACCCCCTTTACTAGTTAATTTAGTATTAGAGAAAGGATACCTATCTATCTATGAAAAATAGGTTTTTATATGGTGACAACTAGCCTACCATGCAAGGAGTATATAAAATGGAAAATTTTAACTGGAGATGGAATTTTTTGTCATTGTTCTTCTCCATCACTTGGTACACATTCCCTCATGGAATTTTCTACACATCATGGGTATCGTGTGTTACTGTGACTGCAATGTCATTATGCTAGAGTGCTCTATTTTGGAGAGTGGAAATTAAAGAAGATTCATTTCCTGTGTCATTCCATGACCCCAACACAAGGGGATATCCTAATGGATTGTCTATAGTTGGGAGGAAAACCGTTCCTTGACATCCATTCAATGTGGTTCAGCTCTGGTGATAGAAAAAATTAATTTTTACAACTGTTATGTTATATCGTTGTTGTAATTAGTATATTTACACTATGGACTAAGCCACGACATAATTATTTACTGAAGTTCGTGAGTTAAGTGACATATATAGCATAAAATTGAAATAGAAGGATGTAGAATTTAGTTTAAATCATGGGTCCATGCTTTGTACGTTCTTAGTCCATAGTTCTGTAGGATTGAAAGTAAAAATTTCAATTATTAAGTGCCCCATCCTGTTGATGGAGATAAAGAGGAGGTCAGGTACACCACAAAGGGGTATTAGATCCTCCAGGTTTAATTCATTGGACCTATGGGATACTAGTAAATGGTTTGAAAAAAATTGTGGAATGAGCATCTAGCACACACTGCTTACCAATTGGTTGTTAAAACACGTGAACTTAATTGGTGTCTGAACCAGCCAATTGTGGACAATCATAAACAATGGAATTGTATTGAAACCCTTTGCTACTACATATGGTTCCATGCTCCCTACTTATAAAACTATCTATTTGGAATAGCTTACAAGGAAATATTGTTGAATAGTGTAATTGTAAATAGACTGAACAAATGTGCCTATTCATGTTATGAAATTAAGACTCCGTGACCAAAGAACAGAAAGAGGATGATCTATTATTTCACCATTTTCAGTCCCCAAATCCCTAGATCAGAGGCAACCTCCAGATGGATGGAATCCAACCATCTTCCTTAGAAACATTCCTCTATTAATAACACTGTCTCCAAACTGAAAGCCCTACAAACCACCGAGATAGGAAGGGTATAGAAATCCTACCTGATAGGGGGTACGCCATGATGCCGATCTCCACCATGGATGGACCTTCTCTAGGGTTGCAGAGAGATAGAATGTGAGCATAGGATGAAACAATGCACAATGGAACGTCAGAGGAGGGTAAGAAGTTAACCATAACTATTAGATTTCACCATCGTATTTCGATCGAGCCCTAACTTGTCTGGGCCATGAATATTTTCCCGAATCCCCAGATCAGAGGCAGCCTCCAGATGGAGGGAATACAACCACCTTCCTCAGAAAAAATCCTATATTAATAAACCTGTCTCCAAACTGAAAGCCCTGCAAAACACTGAGATAGGAAGGGTTTATAAAGCTTACCTGATAGAGGGTGCACCATGATGCCGAACTCTGCCATTGATGGACCTTCTTCGGGGTTGCAGATAGATAGCATGTGAGAATAGGATGAAACAATGCACAAAGGAATGCCGGAGGAGGGTAAGAAGTTAACCATAACTATTAGATTTCACCACCATCGTTCGATCGAGCCCTAACTTGTCTAGGCCATGGATATTTTCTTGAATCCCAAAATCAGAGGTGGCCTCCAGATGGAGGGAATCCAACCACCTTTCTCAGAGTTCCTCTATTAATAACCCTATCTCCAAACCATCGCACTACCGACACTTATCTCAAACCTTCACACTACCAAAAAATCTAACACTCCCACTTTACAAGTTCTCTCCACGAAGGGAATATACTATTACAAAACCTTGAACCCCCTATATGCTAAGGGAAACATCATCACATTGACCATCTGTGAACCTAAAGAAATATAACCTTAGACCACTACTCCCTTATATACTTTGAAATCGATTTAGAATCTTCAAAGTGTAAATTCCTTGTTAAACGAAGACTTCATCAACAACCCACCATTCTTTAACATTATTGCACCTCCTCTATCTAATGGAATCTAAATTGTTGCTATTGCTAGTGTGCTTCTGTTGCTGAACATGAACACTGTCAGAGAAACAAGGTATGCAGACTCTAACACTCCCTCTTTACAAGTGTTCTTCACCTTCTTGCAAGATAACCTTGTTCAAGGGTTCCTATAACTACATTTTCAATAATAGATGACACAACAAACTTGGTACAATATGAAAGGAAGGGTCCAATATTGTGTATGCCCAACTTTTGATTAGGGAACTAGAATGCAGAACCAATGTTAATAAATAAGGGTGATCATAAGAGATCTAAATCCATAGAAGCATAAGTATGTATATGTAGATGAGGTAAATGCTTGCCCCTAGAGCAAGACTCCTAGATCCTTGACACATTTTTTATAAAGGTGTAGAGCCCCTTTTATATCGATAGATTACAAATGCTATATCACAAGTTCACCTATAATATTAGGTAATCACCTTAATGAGCCTAGATAGATGTATTCAAATAAAAATGTCGATGGTTCGATTCGTTTTGTTCAATGTTACTGTTGTTACTCTTAGTTCTTGAGTTGTTAAGTGTAATTTGTATTATGTTTAGAACTAATTTTGTTTCTAATATGAGATTGTTGGTGAAGTGAACCTAGTAGTTCACTTAACAAGAACATCATGAACTATATAAAGTAATCCATATTAAATAATAGTTATTTATTCCGAGAATATGTACTCGAGTTTCAACTTTTTAAGCTCTTTCACTGGTACAACTTCATTGATAACAACATTAGGTTTTTCCACATCAATTATGTAGGTTTCAATGCTCCTATCTTTGTTTTTCGATCTTTGTTGTGCCTTCTCTCTTTCTCTATCTTCTTTATTTTTTTTAGTATAGATTTATTATGATTTCTCAAATGAAAATTTGTATCAACTTCAGTAGACAATTTTTTTATTAATATCTTCAATCTCTCTCTTGTGAGCATTTTTTATGTTGTTAATTTGTTTTTGTAGCTCATTTATTTGTTGTTGGAATTGCGAATGTATGTACCTTGTTTTTCTAATTCCCTTCATCCACGTATGAATTCTTCTTCTTTATTGATAAGGGTTTTGTTTAACTATCTAATTTTCCACTCTAAATCATTATAACCTTGTTGTTGTGATTCCTCATCATATTAGATTTTTGCATTTGTATAAGGTATATATATTCCAATGAAAGAACTTTTGGGACTTTGGGTGCGTGATATAACTAAGTAAATTAAAATTCCAAAAAAAGCCCTTTATTTTAAATGACTTATTTTTTTAACTAATAATAATGATTGGACTATAAGAATGAATGGATAACACTAAATTTAGAAATAAAAGAAGACATAACACTTTGGGAATCAAATTGGCAATGCAATAGATATAATTTCATTGTACTCTAGATTTCGCCATTAAACCTACAATCTGAGTTTCTTCCCATGTTGGAGTCTCAGGTAATACGCCATGCTACATTTTTATGTTTCTTTGAAATGGAAAATAATACATATATAGTCATCATTAGTGAATTTGGAAAAATAAAAATATGTGAAATATTTGAGATTAGATTAATCAACAAAGTCACAAATCTTGTCCAAACTCATATTTAGAAAACTTATACTAATCAATGCTAGAATCTAACATTAAGGAAATTTTCAGTTTGACCAACAAAGAGAATATCTCACTATATGGTTCCCATTTCATTCTATTTGGCATTTCTGATTTATTACATGTCTAGGTGGTCTTTTTACTAAAAAATATTCATGTAATTCACTATAATTCAATCTATTAATCTTCTAGCATTCAATCAAGTTCAGGTCTAAAAACATTTATATGTGAATTTCAATTACTTTGAGGTAAGCACCATGTTTCCAGGTTTTTAATTTTGAACTAACCCCACCTGCTTCAATTTTATATCCCTATAAGCTATTTCCATTATCAATTCTCTCCATACATTCTAGGCAAGTCAATCATTGCAAAGTTTTACAAGGATCCCTTCCTATAATTTTTCATGAGTTAAATTCAAATGTCCTGTTAACAATTCAAATGTCCTGCAACTTACATGCCAAGAAAACCAGTTTTCAGGTTTTAGAGACAAGTAATTATTTTAGTTAAATCCTGACTTGAATTAGGCTAAAGTCAAAATTCTATGATATGAGCCAATAATTTCAGTGATTCCTACAATTGTGCGACCAAGGAGCTCTAGCATTTCATTGATCATACATTTGATAGTGCGCTATAAATTATTAGAAACTAGGCCAAAATAAAAAAATTACGATCAATAGTACAGCACTAAGTAAAATGAGGATGTTAGAGACTTGGAAAAGAAGCTTGCTTGACTCATCAAAAGACTTGGAAAAGAGACCTAATTGAATCATTAGAGGAAAATTTTTAACATGTGAATCCCTAATCACCATTTCCTGTAACTTTAAATTATGGCGAGATTTCTACCATGTGATAAGTGAACACCACCTAAAATTCTCTCTAGACCTAAGTTTTTTTCTACAAATATATTAAATTATAGACATGTATTGAATTTCATTTGATATTTTCATCCATGAATGAAGAAATAAACGATATGGGTGTTCTGGAAAATTTTCTCACCAGATAGAGCTACCATGTCTGATCTATTTAAGCCCTTTGAAGCAAAATTGTTTAACAATAGATCGAAATTGAAATAAGCTTAAGGGAGATTTCCTTTAACCTGAATTGCATTAGAAACTCTTCCATATCTTCTGCTTTTATTCAGTGGATAGTTAGGACCTCCCATCTAAGTATATGTGTATGCATGTATCAGCAACGAAAAAAAGTTATCAGTCCTGTTCAGTGTACATGAATAAAAAAACACAATATTACTGAAGAATATAATGTCAAAGAATGTCTATATGTGTGTCTGCATGTATTAGCAAAATCAAATACAATAATCAGCCCTGTACGGTATAATATGTATACAACTAGCTGGTCAAGTTTTCTTCGAATATCATCTCAAATTCAAATAGATGAGTAGTACAATCTCAAAGCTAAGTGAATGAATGGCATTGAAAGTATTGTTTCTTTAAGGATACCATCATTAAATATCAAATTCAACCTGAACTTGAACTAGTTAATCTAGCTATCAGAATTTGAAATAGGTTTCAGAGACCAACTTCAAAATTCACTCACCAAAGAAACAAAATCCCTAGTTTTTATGGCTAAAATGTCATCACATGAGACAATACCAGGACACTTTGCCTCCACATTTGCTTCAGCTTGGTTGATAGAATCAAATGCATTAGTAGGCAAGTTTTTTTTATCATAAGCATCTCTATCAGCTGGTGTTTTGGAGTGGAAAAAATCATCACTGATGCATCACAACCATGTATTAAAGGATTATATCAAGTACATTAATGCTTACTCCAAAAACACAATACAATGAATATCAATGCCAATAAAACTTCACTTGGACATGTCTGCATATACTCTTACAGTGAATCAATCTACCCAGAAATGGATTTGATCAAGAAATAGTCTCATAACACCCATCATACTTAATACAGTGAATCAATTCATACACCACCACCGTGTATCTTAATTCCTATACATATATTTTAGAAAAGAGAAAGAGCATGATCATACATCAACAAAATAGTCATGGAAGAGCAGCTTGATAGTTCGAGGTGCTGACTTCGGTACCTCTACAAGCTTCTGCTTAGCCACACCCAACACTAAGGCCTCCACACAGGGAAAAGTATTTGAGTAGAAATTTTCACTGAGCTGAGCATCTGCAATTCTAAAAAAGTGTTGATGCAAGACAAAACCCTGTACAGAGGAAAATTGGAAAAATTTTCATACTCGCATCAAAGAAAATAATGGGTAATGAAGCCATTTCACATTATCAAATCTTAGGAAACGAAAGAAACCGAATTGATACATGTTTTATCAATGAAGGTCATTACTCCCGACTTAAGACACCTTGATTTCCCAAATTGTAAAGTATTACCAAGGTAACCACCACCGGCAGGTCAAAAAGGTCACACCAGGTCATGGAACGAAAGACCCCAGGGTGACAAAGAAAGAACATACACAGATACCTTTGTGTTAGTGTAGTTCGAAATGTAAAAGAACTTAGAGGGAAAAATTACTCAAAACTATTGATGGCATATCATCTAGGTTCAATACCTGTGCAAGAATCATTATCATCAGCCACAAAACCATGGCCTCCTGAACCAGTTCACGGGAAGGCAGATCCATCAAACCCTCATCAGAATTGAAAAAATGAGCTCGGGATGCAACCCTAGGGGTAGGGTTCGGTACCTCAACGAACTCCTTTAGTCCTCGACCCTTCGATCATGGAGGAGAGATCCATCAGCTCTTAGGTGGCTAGATGACCACACATCTAAGAATTTTCCATAAGATAAGCCCACTTAATGACATAATCGCGCTTTAGAGTTGATTACATATTAATGTGGCTTAACCACAATAATCCATCGATTAAAGTAATAAATTATGGCTTAGCGCTAATTAAATTTTCGATGGATTGACGGTATAGCATTTGGTTTTCAGGCTTGAGCACATGGGAGGGGGTTGGCCCATGGGGCTAGCCGCATTTGAACCCCTGGACATCGGAATTACAAACTTGAAGTAGAAGAGATCCACCATATGGTTAAGAACCACGGTGATAGGAGAGGTGGTAAGACTATTTTCTAGTGGGCGGGAGGTCTAGGTTCAATCTCAACCCTTGCCATACATTTTGTTCTATTGTACAATTAAACAATTCGCCAGTTTGAAAGCCCTTCCAACATAATAGTTAGCCTCTCCATAATAGTTAGAACTCCTGCCAACTGTAGATCTCTGCTCCGCCAGTTATAAAGCCTATGCTACATGTTGATAGCTCCCCTCCACTACATGTAAATAGGTCCACTCAAATATATGGTTTCGACCATAGGTTATATTGCATTTGATTTAACCATCGTAATATTGAAATATATAATATTTGATAAGGTTTTGACCATAGGTTATATTTCATTTTATTTAACCATCGAAAGTATAATTAAATAAATAAATAGATACCATTTACTAATCTTAACGATACATATATAAATACATTAATCTTATGACATAATATTAAGAGAATATGACTAAATAAATTAATCTTATGACATAATATTAACAAGAGAATATAACTACAAAAGCCATGAGAAAAGGTCTCAAACAATGGATTAACGTTGTTATTTCGAAGTTTTGTTCACAAATGCCTTAAACGTCGCAAGACCGATGATTTATCCCAAAACATCAGTATTCCAACGATTTTACTAAACATCACAAGACCGACGGTTTTTCTCCTAAACATCGCAAGACCGACACTTATCTCTGAAACGTCACAATTCCGACAGTTTGTCCCAAAATGTCAGTATTCCGACAATTTTCCTAAACATCGTTGTTCTGATGATAAACCCAAAACGTAACTAGAGCGACACTTGTTGACGAGATTAAAAAAAATGAGAAAATTTGGGGAAATTTCCGACAATATGTAAAAAGTGTCAGAACTAAAGTGTCGGATTTTTGTCCATATGTACTAGTGATGGAATTCACAAGAAATTTACAACAAGGAATACGCCTTATTAAAATGATGCCTTGGAAAGAAAGAATAGTACCATTGTGGAAAGGGCGAGTATGTTGAAGGTAAAAAAATTTCCAAATGATTGTTGGGCTGAAGCTGTCACTTGAGTAACATTTATTGTTAATATGTGTCCAACCAAAAGTGTTATGAATATAGTCCCTTAAGAGAAATGGAGTGGAAGAAATCATAATTCCACTCACATGAGAGTGCTTGGATGTGTAGCATATGCACATGTCTTGCATGAGTTAAGGAAGAAGTTGGAAAACAAGGGGGAGAAATGTATATTTGTTGGGTACAGTGATGAATCCACGACATACAAGCTCTACAATCCATCAACGAAGAAAGTCATAATCAACAGAGATTTTTAGTTCATAGAAGAGGAAGCATGGGATGGAAGTTTATAGAAGACAATCAATGTGAAGACACATATACCACATGAAGATAAAGAGGAATTGAATGCAACAAGTAATTCCTCAATGGTGACTCCTCCTACACCTACACAAGCTCAACAAAACAATCACCAAGTGACACCATCAAAAAATTATAGGACAGTGTTGTGCATCCAAGCAAGTTCTTCTCCAAGCACACCACAAAGATGAGCAACTCCATCTACTTCAACCGCAACACCAAGTGACATATCAAGCCCATAATCTGCAAGCATAAGAAGACCAAAATTGAGAAATTTAAATGAAATTTATGAGGAAGATGAATTTGATAGTAGCGCTACTATGAATTCCTTATTTTCATTATTTTATCACGTAGATGACCCAATACATTTTGAGGATGCAGTAAAATAAAAAAAAATGGGCTTCAGTAATGGATGAAGAAATATAAAATAACGATACATGCCAGGAGTTAGTGGGCCTTTCACAAAGAAAAGAAGTCGTTGGAGTGACGTGGGTCTATAATACCAAGAGAAATGTTGATGCAAGATTGAAAGGCACAAATCAAGGCTATTTGTCAAAGGATACAAGCAACAAAATGGAATATACTATGAGGAAACATTTGCGCGAGTCGCAAGGATGGAGACAGTTTGTACAATGTTTTTGATTGCCTCGCAACATAAATGAAAAGTGTATCAAGTGGACGTAAAATCAACATTGTTGAATGGAGTGCTAAAAGAGGAAGTGTATGTTGTGCAACCTCTTGGTTATGAGGTAGAAGGGAAAGAAGACAAGGTGTGTAGGTTGCGGAAATCTCTCTATGGGTTGAAGAAATCATTGCGTGCATGGTATGGAAAGATACACTACAAGGAAAAAACCCTCTACAAGATGTTTTTGAGGAACCCCTTATAAAAATACCCCATACATTCGTTTCTAGCGGAGGTTACTAGAGGAGGTTGGTGGACAGAGGGTTTTGCGGATGTTTTCCGCTTGGTATGATTATCATCCCAAACTGCACCGGTGTGCTCGACAAGAGAAAGCACTAGTACACAAAAAACATTGACACACCAGATACTGTGCACCCCGTACACACCCGCCCGGTGCATCTTTACAACGCTTCCTCATCGGTGCATCATCAAACACTGCGCCAAAATAGAAACAATCTGATGCGGTATTAATAAACCACAACGGTGCATGATCAAACACTGCGCCAAAAAAGAAACCGCCCAATGTGGTATTAAGAAATAGCACCAGTGCACCTATAAAACCCCGTGTACTAGAATATGGTTAAATAAAAAAAAATTACGACCAAAAAACCACATTTTTCACTTTTCTCAGTGCTCCAACGCTCTCAAGCACCGATGCAATTTATCTTTGTCTGAGCTGCCCTGACATCAGTGCTCCCATTGCACCCATTGCACGCACTGCTACTGTGCATTGCCCACCAATATCCAGCTTGCATTTTGCAAAATGGTGGGAAAATTTTCTTTTGAAAATTCTACAGCCAATATGTCTCCTCGACGGCGAAATGTACATGTATTTTTCTTGTTTTTCCATAATTAAGCACCTTAGTGGATTATAATTTCAAATAACCTTAAAATTAACCATTTAAAAGAAAAAATAAATTGTCGTGCGGTGTCCTTGAGCTATTCAGCTCGCACCAGTAAGCGGTGTTGCCTGTAAAATTTACAAGCCACGCCACAACCAATGCTAACGGTATTTTCAATGTTTCCAGGGTGGTACCAAAATGCGCACCGCATTATTTTAAATTTTAAAAAAAGTGTGTTGTAGTCGGTTACCCGACCACACCTTTAACCATGTGGAATAGCGGCAATGCGGTGCATTAACGGAAATATCCGCCCCAGGGTGGGTATTTTTGTCAGCGCACCACATTCTGCATTTCGACAGGGTCAATGGTGCAACTTGGTAAAATACCGTAACATTACCTATGCAGTTAGTCAGGAAGTCGGTGCGCTGATACAACTATACGCGTCGGGGCATAGATTTTAGTCATCGCAATGCACTACTAACACCATACATAGTCAATGGTGCTTTGAAAATTTTTAGGTGCACCGCCTTTGGTGTGTTGAAATTCCTATGGAGCACCGCCACTGGTGCACGACAAACAAAAGACACACTGGAACTAGTGCATGAATTTTTTTTGTGGTGCACCAACTGTTTTGTTTTTTTTTTCCAAAAAAAATTGTATATGTATATTACTAAATACATGTCTCATTTAATTAAAAGAAATTATTTAATATGTCAATATTTCAGAGAGAATAGGGCGAACAACATCAACAACAGGACGAGAAGTATGACATGGTTCACCTATGGAAGGCATGAGAGAGGGAGAGAGATGCATACCTTCTCCCTATTATAGCAGCTACCCAGGGGCTCCTAAGGCAGGTAGACCTCCTCAATTTCTATGAGGAGGCTACTTCCCTAAAGGGCCATGGTGTGTTTTTGAGACATCTTATCCACAGGTGGAATGCCCACCGACATGCTTTCCAGGTTCGTCCTAACCACTGCTACACACCCATTGAGGAGGATATATATTTCATTACAGGGCTATCGAGAAGAGGGGTGGATTTTCCCTCGTTCCCAGAGGTTCCAACTGGTTGTGCAGCAGGGAGTCAATTAGTGTACTCCTAGAGATACATCAGAGCATCAGTACTTCCTCCTAAATATTTTTAGGTTGCTAGTTGTAGTTACGTATTGGTGCATTTGGTAGTGAGGAGGTGCAATGCCTCTCACTTCTCATTTCGACCATTTCACACAACAACAGTGACAGGAAATGCATTAGTTGCTCGCTTCTATATTATGTATATTCTTTAGTACAGGAGCCACAAATTGTTAAGTGGTCTGCCATTTTTTTTCGGCAGTTCTGTATAGCCTTAGATAGATGTCGTGATTGTGCACAAGGGAGGGTCACATTCTCTTTCTCTTCAGACCTTTTTTATTTATTTTTTGAGAGGTTTCTAGAGACGAGGCCTACTTTTTTTTGGCAGCCTCGTAGGTCGATGTTCAAGACACAGATGCACATGTGGGGGAAGATGATAACCAATAGGGGCAAGACTATGTTTCCAGCGAGGATATCACATGATACACTGGAGTTGCTAGCCAGTGTTGACAAGTTGCATGACTTCATTATGGTCCCCTGTCCTTATACTGGATTGGATTGGTGAGGGTGTGCCAACATCATCTTCACAGATGATGAGCTGCCAGATGATAGAACTAATATTACTTATTTATTTAAATTTATTCTAATATGTTCTTTAACTTGTTTTTATTAAATTGTGTATTGAAATTTTCTAATTATTGTTGTGTACTTGTATATATTTTGCATACAATCGCTCTTTTGATGGCGAGGACATGTCGACACAACCACATGATCCAGGTGTGGATCCTGATGATGAGCAGGGCATGCCAGATGCCGAGGATCATCAGGAGGTCGGTGTAGAGAGACCTACTCCTGCTGGTCCACTGGTACCACCTTTTGCTAGGTGTGATCGACTTGATACTAGATACATGATGGAGTTGGGCGACCAACTCACTGCATTGATTTTTGAGGTGGGCATCAGACCTGCTCATATGAGAGACATGCAGGTCGATGGTAGGCTATTACAGATGTGGAAAGGTATGCCTCATGAAATGTACAGCCTGATGCGGCATGTCATAGGAGCTACGACATTAGTTACATGGCTAAGGAGGATTATTGCACATTATAGACGTGGTCGAGAAGTAGCACATGATAAACAGTCTGCGAGCAGTGACTCATCATCTCATGATCATTCACCTCGCATTGCACTAGATGAGCAGCCTCCACGAGCATCTAGTAGAAGTCATCATGGAGATGAGGTTGGACCATCGGTCATGTCCAGTCAGCAGCCTGCAGCATCCATCAGTACTCATGATCATGAGCGGGTTGGACCATCGACCATCGAGGCTACACCATTGACTAAGCAAGCCTCGACTAGTACTATTATTGATGTTGTACCATGAGCTGATCCATGACATTTATATTATAGTTGTATATTTTTAACATTATTCAGTTATATATATACATATATGGTCCATTTATTTTATGTTCATGTTGCAGTTGTACTTAATTTACATGTTGGTGATCATCATGATGTGCATATTGTTAGGTCATGTTAGATATGTTCATTTAATGTGCAGCTTGCAGATAGAAGTGTATGTGATATCATGATTTATTTGAAATGAGATGTATATTTGATGTTTGTGTTGTGATGATGTTATACAGTGCTAATTGTGTTTTGTTAGATGATCATGATCATGATGATGTTAACGAATTTGAATGTGTTTTTTAGTCGAATATGATGTTTGTAAAATGGTTATCATGATCGCGATGTTTATTAATTAATTTAATATTAAATGACCATGATATTTGTTAAATATTATGTCGTGATTGTAATTGAAATTGAAATTTTAATTCTATGTAAAATTTTAAAATTGTATTTGTATTTGTAATTGTAATTTTAACCCTCATGGTATGTAAAATATTCAATGTAAAATGTTAATTGTAATTGTAATATTTAATTTATTGTGAAATGATTGTAATTGTAATTTTAATTGTAATTGTATATAAGACAAATTGTCAAATTGTAATTGTAATTATAATTGTATGTAAAATTCTAAAATTGTAATTCTATTTGTAATTGTAATTTTAACTGTAATTGTATGTAAAATATTTGTAAAATTGTAATTGTAATTGTAATTCTAATTCTAATTGTATGTAAAATATTTGTAAAATTTTAATTGTATTACTGTGAAATGATTGTAATTGTAATTTTATGTAAAATTCTCATATTGTAATTGTAATTATAACCGTAATTTTCTATGAAATTGTAAAATTTTAATTGTAATTGTAAATGTAATTTTTATTGTAATTGTATGTAAAATACTAATTGTATTAATGTGAAAATTTTAATTGCATTAATGTGAAATGACTTTATTAAAAATTTTAAATTTGTAAATTTGTAAATAATTGTAAAATAATAAATCTAGAACAATATGAATTTTTGTAACATAATAAAGTTTAGAAAATAATGCAAATAAATTCATGTACTTTAGAATTATCATTATTTTATTATGATCTTACATACCAAAAAAATAACTTTATATAGTACGCCATTTCTAGCGGAGATTCCTGGTTTTTCATCTGGTGGGCTTATCATCATAACTCGCACTGGTGTGTCTTAGTACTAAGACACACTGGTGCTTCACAACTCTTCTGCACCAGTGCATCATAAAACACTGCACAAGAACATAAACCTCAATCTTACGAAACTGCACCGGTGCGCTTATAAAACCCCGTACACCAGAGCATGGTTAAATAAAACCTTACGCAAACCAGGTATGTCATTGAAATGTATTGTCTAAGAAGGAAAATTTATTCTGTAAAGTGTAGTATTGGAGTAGCAAAGGGCTCGAATCAATGGAAAGAATTTTTATGAGGAGATGAGGGTTTGAAAAGATGAGAGTTCAAATTTCGGCTGAGAATTTTATAATAGAGAGATTTTGAAAAGACGAGAGTTCGAATTTCGGCTGAGAAGCTTATAGGAGAGAAGAGTTGATGGTAGAAAAATACCTTTCAATGCTCTGGTGACTAGCAAGGTGAAACGGTCCTTCGAAAGCAAGGAGTCCTATTCACTAAGGGATGTCAGAGAGATGTCAATTGAGTCTCTTGAATGGGCTAAGAGATCACATGAAGGTAACGAATCTCATTCTTACAAGGATGGCAGGGAGATATTGGACAGTAGAGAAAGATCAATCAAGGTAGTTGATAAATCTAAGAGGCACCATTAATGGAAGGATTCTCATTCCCTTAATGACAGCAGAGAAAGATCAATTGACGTTGTTGATCAGGCTGGTAGGTCCCATGAAGGGAAAGATTCTCCTGAATGTGTTTTAAAGAAGATGGCCAGAGTGTTGTCTGAGATTCGGTTGGCTTACATAAACTTTTACCAGCAAAGCTAACGTTGCATAAAATCACATCTTCGGCTTTAAATTGAACCTAAATGGAATCTCAAACTTGTTTGAGTTTTTGTCCTGTGATAATGAGGAATATCACATGGAAGATACCCAAAAATCCAAAATTTTGAAAGTATAGGTGAATTACCACCTATCAAATAATGAAATGTTGGACAAAATGTGAACGGGATACACTTAAGGATTCCCTAGTTCCATTTTTTATTGAAAATGAGGCTTTGTCTCAATGAAACCAGTAAAAGTCTGCTTGTATTATAAATGGAAATCCAGTGACCATTTCTGTGGGAAGAAAAGCATATATACTTGTAGCTACCATATTTCCACCTACAAATCATTTTCCCATTGGAAAAGCTAATGTAATAGCCCATTTTGCAATGTATTTCCTCTGCTCAACCCTATACTCATTTTCTATGGGAAACTATTGCATCCACATGTAATAACTGCATCATCTAGTCGAAAATCGGTCTTCTTCTGCTAATAAATGTAGAATGAAGGACTCATTGTCATTGTTCCCAGAAAGTTCGAGGTCATTTTCTTGTAAAACAAAGATTCTATAAATTTTGTTAAGATAAAATAGAAAGCACAAAGGAGAAAAAAGAAAATTGGATGCCAAGATGGAGGAGGAACTTACAAATTAGCAAGTAGATAATGGGGCACATTTTCTTGTTGCAGGTTATGGAAAGGTTCATGTTTCTTTTTTTGAAAGAATAAGAGGTGTAGTTTTGAAAAGAAATGGCCCAAATATTTTCACAACAAAATGTACATTTCCAACATGTCTAATTTTGGTGTACACACGTAAAAGTAATTTCGGTGCCTCAACCGCAAATCAGTGCTAATGTACATATAACCGCACTGGTGTGTTCTATTTACTGTGCACTGGTGTGTTTTAGTTATTACGCACTAGTGCCGTGTTACCAATGGATGCACCAATGCAGTGATGTTAAGTGACACACCGATGACCAATAAATGAAAATAAAAAAAGTGCAACTCTATTTACTTTAAGTGAAAAAAAAAGCGGAAAATATAAAAATGGCCGGCAAAATATTTTCAAAAATCTAATTTCATAAAATAATTTTTAAATACTTAACACTTTTCATTATTTCACTATTTTTGCTAAAATTTTCAGCCAGATATTTGCAGGAGACATACCTAGAGCAAGAGAGCATGAGAGCACTGTAGACTAGCGAAATACATTTGAACAAAAGTATTCAGACAATTAGAAACCAAACCTCTAGTGATTCAAACCCTATAGCATAGAATTTCAAACCATCTCGTGTCTAAATTTGATTATTTTTACTTTTTCTGCAGTTTTATCCATTTTTACCGTAAACCCTTCATTTTTTTGTTTCTTCCATTTCTTCTCCCTGTTTCTATGATTTCAAAATTAGGACTTTTCATTTTATATTGACATACAACCCATAGGATGACTTGCATAGTCAAATCCCAATCCATTCAGCCCTTGGGTGAATTTTTGAAAAAAATAGATTTTTGCTATCGGTGCGCCTTGCATAACATAGCACACCAGTGTGCTGCATTATATAGAGCACCGCGCAAGTACTATGTAACAAAAACTTTTAATTTTTTTTTTTTTTAATTAGTGCATCATATCTAGAATAGGGCACCAGTGCACTATGTTATTAGGATATCATTGTATGGTCTATTATATTGTTTGCGCGATGTGTTTATAATACCCTCACTCACCAACATTGGTGCGTACATCATGAACGGTGCACCGGTTTCTTGAGATTTATTTTTTACCTAAAAAGTTGATAATTTATTTATAAATATATTAATGAATGATATGGTAAAAGTTTCAAATTGATAAATAAATGACTAACAAGAGATCAAGTAACAAAAATACTGATAACACATCAAGAAAAGAAAAAAGGCAAGTTATTTGTAAATTATTTACAAAAAATATTATTTTTGAACTATATGTAAGTTTAACTAATATTTATTTTTTACTGTGTATGATGCAGAGCCACAAAATGACGAAGTCTGATATGATTATTTATGATCTAGGATTAGAAGAGCATAAAAGCTTGATGGAAAAATTGCAAAAGGATGAATCAGGTGAATGAAAAAATACTATTGATCCAATATGAGTTTCTTTTTTAATTTTCATTAATAATATACTTAAAATTATTACATAACATGTGTCAAACAATATATTAATTCACATCTGTTTAATGTTTTACAGAGACCAACAACTCAGAAAATGAATGTTGTTCTAAGAAAAGAAAAAAATAGAACATGCAAATGAAAATGAATTGCTCCTTAGCTCATTTGGAGTGGTGTTGGAGGTCAACGAAAGGGGGGGAAATTTTTACAAAAGTTTGAGGGATCTAGTGGAACGAATGTGTAGACGTTATTTCCACTTACAATACAAAAACCAATCCAATGATTCCAAGAAACAAATTTTACCTAAACTATAGGAATAGTTTCCAGAGAATTGGTCAATGAGACATGTCAGACTTTTAATAGAAAAAACGTAAAAAAAAAAAAGGAATCAAAAAGTAATATTCATTTAAATGTTTGTCTATAATTATTTATAAATATCACTTTTGTTATATTTAATTTTCATATATCAATATAAAAATTAAATATTTTATTGTCATGTTACATTTTCAGGAAGATTATGAAAATCTCAAAATATGAACGAGTTGATATCAGAAATATGGGAGTAGGAATGTCCAAAAAGGTGTACAAGGAGACGGTCAATGAAATGGAAAAAATTGCATCATAGGAGTCCAACCATCTCAACAACAACATGCTTCAAATGTAATATGTAATCATTGAATTTTTTGATCATTAGATACAATAAATAAATAATTTAGCGTTAAATATTAATTTTCAAGAATTTTCTTGTAGAAAAGAAAAGAAAATGGAACCCATTCAGCACATAAAACAGAACGACAAGGAAGAAAAGGGTTGATATCTAAGTTTGTGAGTAATTGTTACTTCCTTACAAAAACTTAACTAGATTTCATTTTTGCATTTTTTAAGTTCTTTTACAAAAATAATCATTAAATGTCTTCAAACAGCTGCTAACATACAAAGAAGAACCATCAGACGAATTGATTAAAATTGGGTTAAATATGGGTTGTGAGTATATGTTGGCATATCAGAAATTAATTGTGGAATTTGTAAGCATCTATCAATCTTGTTTTACTTAGATCCGTCTATAATTAATAGAAAAAAAAATATTTTCTATTAAATATATGATTTTTTATGGGGTTTAAAACTTGCAAGAAACAAAGTATGGAACTGAGCCAACAGATGAAATTTTGAAAAATTTCATGGTACATGGTTTTGAAATAATGTGTATAGTTTATGAGTCAATTGTTGCTATGGTACATCATTTTTCTTTTCGATTTAAATTGATGTATATTATTTAATATTGCAATTTTCATTATTCTCACCAATGTATATACACTCATTTCAACTTATTTCTATGTTTGTAGATGGAAGGTGAAGAAGAAGAAAACAATCAACACCATGAACAAAACATTCCTGAAACTAGCCCAAGTCATGGAAGTAGCTCTAGCAGTGACAACAATTCATGCGAAGAATGATGATCACTATGTTTGGATATCAAAGCAAGGCGTTCTATTTTTTGAAATATTTGTATGTGAAATCAGACATTTTGTTTAATGTAATGGACATAGTGTCCCAATTGAAAGACAAAGGGATACGAATAATTGTCCCATTTTGTATGAAAAAGACTGTTATATATATATATATATGTTTTAATTTATTCTATTGCGTTCTCCATTGTCGTTCTCAAATGCACTAATAAAAATTTAATTCATATTAATATTGTTATAAGATATATATATGTGTCGACTTTTGATGAATAATGAATTTATAAAAAATCACAATAATTGCACTGTTATAGGTTGATTTTTATAAAAAATAAAAAATAAACATAGGTGCATGTCAGTTACTGTACACTGGTGCTTTTGTATGCTGGAGCGCACTGGTGTGTTTGTGCAATACTACGCACCGGTGCTTTTATGTCAGACTATGCACCACTGCATTTGTACAACGTATGGGCACCACAAAAATACCAATACCAATTTTAAATATCAGTGCATTTTTCCGATACGGCGCACCGGTGCGTTACGACAACCTATGGGAACCGCACAAATCCCAAGGCCAATTGGTACGGCCCCATGCGTTGTATCACCAACACTGCACCCGTGCAGTTTTATGCCTTGAGGGCCCGGTGTAGGAACCTTCGACCGCCCCGGGGCCACTGTCTAGATGACACGCACTGGTGCATTGAAACCTTAGTAACGTACCGATGAAAAAAACATATGTAATAACCTACAACTGCCTAGTTTTTTTAGTTGTGTTGAATTTCCATTAAAAGCTTCGCCAAAACCTTTGTAACCATAAACAAATGTTGTAGAAAATGTTTTTTTGATAATTTTGGCCAATTTTATAACACTAAAAACCTCCCTTATAACCTCCACTAGAGGGTCTTTTCCTTGTAGTGATAGATGCTTACTTGATGGACAATGGGTTAAAAAAATGTGACGGTGAACCTATGATCCAGGTGGAAATTGGTGGCCACCTACCTATTCCACTTGAACCCCCACCATTATTTCTTTCAGTTTTTTAGTTTCCTTAATCGTACCACAATTTACTATTTTTAGTAGTTTTTCAGGTCTTGATCTTCTCGAGTCGTTTTGAGGCCCTAAACGACATTTTTTGGAAAAAACAGGAGAAAAATGGGTTTGTGGCTAAATTTTCTCACTCGAAAGTTGTATTCCTTAGATATATATTTCTAACAAGGTATTATTCGCTTCAAATAGAGACCGTATGCCAAAGTTATGTCCCCAGGAAGTTGACGTACAAATTTACCCAAACAGAGCCCATCGTTTTGGTGCTTCATCTCCTAGGGTTACGTTTTTGGATATTTATAGTTTTACATTGTTTCTCAATAATAAATAGGTCTTTGAGCCTCATTGTAACCCATTTCATAGGCGTGTAGCCACCACATATCTTCTTAAAGTTAAGCTACCAGTGCCCTAGCTAGTTTATTTCCATTCTTTTTGTAAACATATTTCAGTTATTCAATATTAGTGAAATGAAGTGTTATTTCCACTGCGTCTTTGTCTTTATGGTTATATGTGTATTCTACTGCGTTCCTACATAAATTTAGATTAGTGGTATTAGAGCGGTCCGCTCTTTCTATGTTTTTCTTTGCATGTTCCCAACGATGTCAGGGTATAAGGATTTATGGCTCAATCTAGTTGAACCCTTGCAGGAGCAGCCTCGCAAACTCCGAAAACCTCCCATCGAGGAGGGCCTCAGGAAAAAAAGGAACACAATGATGGATAACTTTGCCTATATCCTTCAACGGCTGCCCACCAACGACATATCTACATATATCAACCACTCTAGAGGCACCACGCCTTTCAAGGTACATGTCAACTTTGATATTCCTATATTTGAATGCCAGATAGATGAAGATGTCATAGATGGATGGTTGATTTTTCGGGAAGGGTATTTCTCGGTTCATGATTTCTCTGACCTATAAAATAATACTATTGCACTCATCAAATCTTCCACCCATGTCAAAGACTGGTGGGAAACCTATTGTGAAGGACGGGAGAGAACCCTCTCTATTCTCAACCACACCCACTTGGAATTAATTCTGAGATGGTATCAAGGAACAATATCACCCCATGGGGAACCATGAGGATAAGTAAATCCAATGGACCATTTTGGGGTAGCAAAGTGATCAATATGTGCATGAGCTGACGAATTTTTTCCATACATTGCGCATAAATTTGGGTATTAAATATTCAGAGAAGCATTTGATGCTCACATACCACAGTTATTTGCATAGATACTGTTTCGGGGAAAATCACCCTAGAGGTTCGTTGGGTTACAACGTCCACAGAGAAGGGCATGCTACTTAAGAAGGACTCACACAACCATACATGTTCATGAAAAACTAAATAGAGCAGATCGAGGAACTTACCCGTAGGTCCTACGGTTGAAGCAGATCCGGCAGGGTCCAAACCCCCAGCAACCATCCTTCCTTCTTAACCTGAAAGACAAGAAGAAACAAGCACGAAGAACTAGTTGTACAGCATATATCTACTCTAAATGTTAGTGAAATCCATATGAAACATTAGATAAACCATAATAAATGCTTAAATAACAATATTCTCATATATGCAAGTGGACACTAACACGTATATTTCGGGAACAAGATGGTTCTTCTGTATTATAAATAGCATGTACAGAAATAACAAGTGGAGAGATCACCTGAATCCTTCAACGATCTTCGAGCAGACCGTCCTCCGGATCCGTCCCACCCTTGCCTCACTAAGATTCCTTCCGAACTGGTGCATACGAGATGACGTATAGGAAGATGAGCATCTTCAGGAAACAAGGGTTTCCTGTAATGAACTGGGAAGTGCAGGAGGTACAGGAATTCAGACTTGGATAGGGAATACCAACAGAGTATAATATCAATAATTTATCTCTCTCCCTTAGGCCATACACATGAGGGAATTTTATACTCCCTCAAAGTAGTTTCAACAGTTGGAAACAGTTGGCCACGTGCTAGGGTGGTTGAACTACCAGAGTAACCATCAACCCAGCCCAAAAATAGGGATTTTTTATATATTTTTTAATGATTTTAATGGCATACACGGAAAAGTGCATGTGGACTCGCGTATACACGCAGAAAAGTCTGGGCATAACCGCGTATGGGGATTTTTACACTGTTTTTTAGTGAATTTGGTCCAAGTCTGTAGGAATGGGTGCCCAAAGCCATAAAAGCAATCATGAATCATATGAAGGTGAGAAATGATGCTATAACAGATACATTCAAGAGGAAATGGAGTTCTCTGAAATTAACTCTCTTGGCATGACATATCTATATGCTCCCAAGAAAGAGGATAAATTTAAGTAGAAGAAGCAAGAATTTATGTTCGAATCTAAAGCCAGGGAAAGGTGCACCTAAACTTCTGAACAAGGTGCAAATCCAAAGCGGGGCAACTTAGAACAAGACTACAAAGCCAAAGAAGGACATGGGGAAGTGGTGTGAATTTCATAACAACCCCACTCACAACACAAGTAAGTGTCCGTTAAAATGATCGGTGGTGGCCGCACTGAAGGCATGTGAATCAGATGCATGTTTTGATTCTGAGTCAGAACTGGACAAGGGAAATGACAAAAGGAAGAAAATAATTGATGCGGAACCCAGTTCCACTGTTTCCACCACCAAGCTGCAGAAGGAGGAGCCCTATGATCTAGAGGAGGGGGAGTGCCTCTTCCATTCCCAGATGTGGGTGAAGCGTTCTCCACTGCAATTCCTTGTCGATATGGGAAGCCAAAAGAGCCTAATTTGATAAGATTTCGTGAAGCGGTTTAGCCGATCGACCACAGCACACCCGCAACCGTATACCATTGGGTGGCCTCACCAAGGAAGATATCTTCATGTTTTCCAGTACTGCCACCTTCCGTACAACATCAATCCATTCACGGATGAGGTACTGTGGGATGTTGCTCCTCTTGACGTGTCTGATGTATTATGAGGCCAACCACACTTGTGGAAGAAACATGTTGTGTATGATTCTGGGCCTCATTCTATTATTATTACTTTGGGAAACAATTTTTATAGGATACTAGAGGTAGTACCACCTTCCATCATCTCTTTGAGTACTGCAAAAAAATGCAGTAAGATTATTTCCCAAACCAGGAAATTATTTTTTATTACGATTCACCCATAGGAAAATAAGAATATTTTGGCTACAACCTCCAAACACCTCTCCCCTCCATGGCAGCAACATATGGAAAAATACATGGAGGAATAAAAGGACATTTTATCCTCACCCACAGAGGTTCCTCTACACATTTAGGTCAAGCACTCCATTGATCTTACCCCAGGTGTGCCACTGCCTGATGTTTCCATACCTCATGTGACCACAAAGATATAATCCACACATGTAATATCTGAGGATGATAAGGAACCAAATTTATTGAATGCATCCAACAATTCCACGACATCTTTCAGGAATTCAATGCTAAGTACAAGGAGTGACATGATCCGCATCAGGTGCCACACAACTTCTAGGTGGGTGAAAAACTGGGGCTACAATCACAAAAGGAGCACCTCATTAGACCCCACTGCAAGCTTTGCATGCTCCCAATATGGTTCGTACACCATCACCAAGGGTGTACGAGACAATGTCTTCATGCTCAGTATTCCACCATTCCTTGGTCTGCACCTAGTGTTCACTGTCGATTGCCTTCGGCCCTACTTTCTGTCTCTAGTGGACACATCCGACATGGAAGAACAACTCACACCAACATTTAAACCCAAAATTCATATACCAAGATACAAATTATTGGATCATGGACACATAGATCAAGAACACCCACTAGCAGAGCATCCAACTATATTGATTTTTCTAGCTTCTTCACCAAGGCAAGTAGCTCACGAGGGACTAGGTTCAGCAAAATTTTCCTCATCTCCTGGAATGAGAACTCAACGCAAAGGGGAAAATTTCTTCCTAAGGGGGGAGGAACGATCAAGGTGGATATTGGTCACCACCCACCTTTTCCACTTGGGCCCCACCATTTTTCCTTTTAGTTTTTTAGTTTCCTTAATTGTAGCACAATTTACTATTTTTAGCATTTTTTTGGGTCCTGAATTTCTAAATCCGTTTTGAGGCCCTAAACGACATTTTTTTGGAAAAATAGTAAGCAACATGGCCCTTTACGTGATTATACTCACTAAAAAATTTTAGTCCTAGGATAGATCTTTATAATGAGGTATTATGCGCATCAAATGGAGATCGTATGCCAAAGTTATGTCCCTCGGAAGTTGATGTACCAATTTACCCAAACGAGGCCCATAGTTTTGGCGCTTCATCTCCTAGGGTTATTTTTTTGGATTTTTAGGGGTTTTCATTGTTTATATATAATAAATAGGCCTTCGAGCCTCATTGTAACACAGTTCAGAGGCTTGTAGCCACCACATCTCTTCTCAGAGATAAGCTACCAACGCCCTAGCTAGTTTATTTCCATTATGTATGTAAACATATTTTAGCTATTCGATGTTAATGAAATGAAGTGTTATTTACATTTAACCTTTGTATTTATGGTTATATGTGTATTCTGTTGCATTTATTCATAAATTCGAATCAGTGGTATTAGAGCGATCTGATCTTTCTCTGTTTTTATTTGCATGTCCCCGACGAGGTTAGGGTATAAGGAGTTAGGGCCCGATCTAGTTGAAACCTTGCAAGATAGGCTTCACAAACATTGATGACCTCCCATCGAGGAGGCCCTAGAGAAAAAAAGGAACAAAATGATGGATAAATTTTCCCATATCCTTAAATGACTACCCACTGGTGACACATCTGCATCCAACAGCCACTCTGGATGTGCCACTCCTTTCAAGGTACAGGTCAAATTTGATATTCATGTATTTGAAGGCCAAATAGATGAAAAAATGGTAGATATATGGTTGATTTTGTTGGAAGAGTTTCTCTTGGCCCATGATTTCTCCGATCGAGAAAATATTACTTTTTCACTCCTCAAATCCGCTCCGCATGTCAAAGACTGGTGGAAAACCTTATGTGAGCAAAAGGACGGGAAGGAACCCTCTCTCTTCTCGACCACACCAACTTGGAATTCATTGCGAGATCGAATCAAGGAAGAATACTACCCCATGGGGAGCTATCAGGATAAGAACATCCAATGGACCACTTTGTGGCAGCAAAGGGATGAAGATATGCATGAGCTAGTGAATTTGTTCCATAACCTACGCACAGACTTGGGTATTAAATATTTTGAGAAACATTTGGTGCTCAAGTACCGTAGTTGTTTGCATAGATACATTCAGGAGGAAATGGAGTTCCTCAAAATTAACTTGCTTGGCATCACATATCGACATGCCGCAAATATTGAGCAGAAATTCAAGAAGAAGAAGCAAGACTTTGGATTCGTGAATCTGAAGCCAGGGAAAGGTGCCCCTAAACAACAGAATAAGGGGAAAAACAAAAGTGGGGTGAGTCAAAACAACATCGCAAAGCCAAATAAGGACATGGGGAAGTGGTGTGAGTTTCATAATAGCCCCACTCACAACACAAGCGAGTGTCAATCAAATCGCCGAATTGAAGGCATCTAAATCAGATGCATGTTTTGATTTTGAGTTAGAACTAGAAAAATGAAATGGAAAAGGGAAGAAAATAATAGATGTGGAACCTAGTGCTAGCATTTCCACCACCAATATACAGAGGGAGGAGCTCGAGTATCTAGAGGAGGGGGAGTGCCTCTTCCATTCCCAGATGTGGGTGAATTGTTCTCCACTGCAATTCCTTGTCAACAGTGGAAGCCAAAAGAACCTCATTTCAAAATAGGTCGTGAAGTGGCTTAGCCTATTGACCACAACACACCCGCATCTATATACCGTTGGGTGGCTTCACCTAGGAAGAGATTTCCATGTTTCCCAGAAGTGTTGCCTTCTATACAACATCAAGCCATTCACGGATGAGGTCTTTTGTGATGTTGTTGCTCCTGACATGTTTGATGTATTATTAGGCCTGCCATACTTGTGGAAGAGATATTTTTGTATGAGTCTAGGCATTGATCTTTTATTATTACTTTAGGAAATAAGTTTTCCAAGATAGCGGAGGTAGTACCACGTCCTGCCATCGCTTTGAGTACTGCAAAACAATGCAAATGATTATTTCCCAAACTAGGAAATTTGTTTTCATTACGATTCACCCATAGGACAAGAAGAAGATTGTGGATGCAGCCTCCAAATAGGGCTCCCCTGTGTGGTAGCGACATATGGAAAAAGACATTGAGTAATATAAGGACATTTTCTCCTCACCCATAGAGGTTCCTCTACAGTATCAGGTCAAGCACTCCATTGATTCGGCCCCAGGTGCAACACTGCCTCATATTTCCATACCTCATGCGACTACACAGATAAAATCCACACTTGTACTATTTGAGGCTAATAAATAAAATACATTTATTGAACACATCTAGCACATCCACAACATCTTGCAGAAATCCAATGCCAGGTACAAGAAGTGACATGATCCACATTCAGTGCCACACAACTTCCAGGTGGGCGAAAAGGTGGGGCTACAATCACAGGAGCACCTCGTTAGACCCCATTGCAAGATTTTACTCCTCTCATATGGGTTGTACACCATCACCAAGGCTATAGGGGGGAATTCCTTTGAGCTCAGTATTTGACCATTCCTTGGTCTGCACCCAATGTTCACTGTGGACTTCCTTCGACCCTACTTTCCACCTCTACAAAACACATCTGACATGGCAGAACAACTCACAGCAAAAAATTTAAACCTAGACTGCATAGAAAAAGCCACAACTAATTGAATCATGGATACATATATCAATAACACCTTCTAGCAGAGCATCCAACTATATCGATATGTCCAACTACTTCACTAAGGCGAGTGGCTCACAAGGGACTAGGTTTTGAAAATGTTTCCTCATTTCATGGAGGAACTCAACAAAATGGGGACCATTGCTTCCTAATGGGAGAGTAATGTTATAGGTGGATATTGGTAACCCCCGCCTATTCCACCTGGACCCCCACCATTGTTTCTTTCATTTTTTTCAGTTTCCTTAATTGTAGCACAATTTACTATTTTTAGCAGTTTTTTGGGTCCTGAAATTCTGGAGTTGTTTCGAGGCCTAAATGACATTTTTTCAGAATCCTGGGAGTGAAAAGGGTCCTTTATTAATTTTTATAACTAAAAAAATTTAGTCCTCATATAAATATTTCTAACAAGGTATTAGGCACGTGAAACGAAGATTGTATGCCAAAGTTACATCCCCAGGAAGTTGATGTACCAATTTACCCAAACGGGGCCCATAGTTTTGGTGCTTCATCCCCTAGGGCTAGGTTTTTTGATGTTTAGGGTTTTTATTTGTTTCTCAATAATAAATAGGCCTTCGAGCCTCTTTTTAATAGAGTTTAGAGGCCTGTAGCCGCCACATCTCTTCTCAGAGATAAGCTACCAGTGCCTTAGCTAGTTTATTTCCATTATGTATTAAAACATATTTCAGTTATTTTATATTAATGAAATGAAGGGTTATTTCTGATACATATTTTTATTTATGATTATATGTGTATTATATTACGTTCTTGCATAAACTCAGATTAGTGGTATCAGAGTGGTCTACTCTTTCTCTTTTTTTCTTTGTGTGTCCCCAACGAGGTCAAGGTATAAGGAGTTAGGTTTCGATCTAGTTTAACCATTGCAAGATCAACCTTGAAAATCCTGATGACCTCCCATCTAGGAGGCCCTCACGAAAAAAAGGAACGCAATGATGAATAAATTTTCCTAGATCCTTCAACAGCTACCCACCGGTGACACATCTTCATCCAGTAGCCACACTAGAGGCACCAATCCTTTCAAGGCAGAAGTCAACTTTGATATTCCTGTATTTGAAGGCCATCTATATGTATATTCCATAGATATATGGTTTATTTTTTTGGAAGGGTATTCCTCGGTCCATGATTTCTTTGACCAAGAAAATATTACTTTTGCACTCCTCAAATCTGCCCCATGTGTCAAAGAGTGGTGGGAAACCTACTATGAGAAAAAGGACAGGAGGGAACCCTCTCTATTCTCGGCCGCACCCACTTGGAATTAATTTTGAGAAGGCATCAAGAAACAATATTACCCCATTGGGGGCTATGAGGACAAGTACTTTTCCATCCAATGGACCACTTTGCGGTAGAAAAATGATCAAGATGTGCACAAGCTGACGAATTTGTTCCATACTCTGCGCGCAAAGCTGGGTATTAAAGATTCAAAGAAACATTTGGTTCTCAAGTACCATAGTTGTTTGCACAAATATATTAAGGAGGAAATGAAGTTCCTTGAAATTACCTCGCTTGGCACCGAATATTGATATGCTGCCAAGATTGAGCATAAATTTAAGCAGAAGAAGTAAGACTTTGGATCCGAATATCTGAAGCCACTGAAAGGCAGCCCTGAACCATAGAACAAGGGGAAAAGCCAAAACGGGGTGACTCAAAACAACACCACAAAGACAAATAAGGACACAGGGAACTGCTATGAATTTCATAACATGCTCACTTAGAACACAAGTGAGTGTCGGTTAAAAAAGTCGCTGGTGGCCGAAATGAAGGCATCTGAGTCGGACTGGACAAAGGAAATGAAAAAGGGAAGGAAATAATTTATTTGGAATTCAGTTCCACCATTTCCACCACCAAGCTTTAGAGCGAGGAGCCCGAGGATGTATAGGAGGGGGAGCACCTCTTCCATTCCTAGATGTGGGTGAAGGGTTCTCCACTGCAATTCCTTGTCAATGGCGGAAGAAAAAAGAACCTCATTTCAGAAGAGGTCATGAAGCAACTTGACCTACCGACCACTGCACACCTCTAGTCGTATACCATTGGGTTGCTTCACCAAGGAATATTTCCCCATGTCCGCCAATAGTGCCGCCTTCCATACAACATCAAGTCATTCAAGGATGAGGTATTGTGTGATGTTTCTCCTCTTGACGTATCTGGTGTATTATTAGGCCGACCATACTTGTGGAAGCGACATGTTGTGTATGAGTCTAGGCCTCATTCTATTATTATTACTTTGGGAAATATGTTGTACAAGATATTGGACATAGTACCACCTTCCACCATCTCTATGTGTACTACAATGAAATGTAGTAAGATTTTTCCCAAACCAGGAATTTTTTCTTCATTACGATTTGCCCACGGGACAAGAAAAGGATTGTGGCTACAACCTCCAAACAAATCTCCCCTTCATGGCAGCAGCATAAGGAAAAATACATGGAGAAATACAAGGACATTTTCTCCTCACCCAAAGAGGTTTCTCTACACTGTCAGCTCAAGCACTACATTGATCTGACCCCAAGTGCGATACTTCTTGATGTTGCCATACCTCATGCAACCATACAGGGAGAATCCACACATGTATTGTTTGAGGCTGATAAAGAAACTATATTGATTCAATGCATCCATTAGGTCCATTACATCTTGTAGAAATCCAATACCAAGTACATGCAGCGGCATGATCAACATCGAGTGCCACACAACTTCGAGGTGGGAGAAAAAATGGGGCTAAAATTGTAGAAGGAGCGCCTCTCTGGACCCCACCACAATATTTTACCACTCCAATATGGGTTATACACCATCACTAAGGTTTTAGGGTACAATGCCTTTGATCTCAGTATTCCACCATTCCTTGGTCTGCACCCAGTGTTCACTATGGACCACCTTTGGCCCTACTTTCTACCTCTACTGGACAGATCTGACATGGTAGAACAACTCAAACCAACAAAGTTAAACCAAGATTGCATGGAAAAATCCACAATTTATCGGATCATGGAGACACAAATAAATAACACCCTCCAGTAGAACATCCTGCTATATTGAGTTGTCCAGGTACTTCACGAAGGCAAGTGGCTCACCAGGGACGAGGTTCAGCAAACATTTCCTCATCTCATGGAGGAACTCAACACAATTCAGATCATTACTTCCTAGGGCAGAGGAATTATCGACGTCGATATAGGTGGCCACCCACCTATTCCACTTGGACTCCCACCATTGTTTCTTTCATTTTTTCAGTTTCCTTAATTGTGGCACAATTTAATATTTTTAGCAGTTTTTCGTGTCCTCTACTATCGGAGCTGTTTTGACGTCGTAAACAGTTTTTTTTAAAACTTGAGAGAAACTACGGTCCTAAAATAATATTTCTAACAAAAACGTTTTGTCCTCAGCGGGATATTTCTAATGAGGTATTATGCATGTCAAACAAAGATCATATGCCAAAGTTATGTCCTCAGGATGTTGATGTACCAAATTACCAAAATGGGGCCCATAGTTTTGCCGCTTCATCTCCTAGGGTTAGATTTCTGGATGTAGGGTTTTCCATTATTTATCAATAATAAATAGGCCTTTTAGCCTCATTGTAACAGACTACAAAGGACTATATCCACCACATCTCTTCTCAGAGATAAGCTACCAGCACCATAGCTAGTTCATTTCCATTCTGTCTGTAAACATAATTCAATTATTTTATATTAATGAAATGAACTGTTATTCATGTTGCATCTTTGTATTTATGGTTATATGTGTATTATGTTTCATTCCTGCATAAATTTGGATCAGTGGTATCATAGTGGTCTACTCTTTCTCTTTTTTTCTTTGTATGTCCCCAATGAGGTCAGGGTATAAGGAGTTAAGGCTTGATCTTGTTGAATGCTTGCAATAGCAGCCTCGAAAATCCCAACAACCTTCCATCGAGAAGGCCCTCAAGAAACAAAGGTATGCAATGATGGATAAATTTTCCCAAATCCTTCAACGAATGCCCACTGGCGGCACATTTGCATCCAACAGTGGCTCTGGAGGCGCCACTCCTTTCAAGGTACAAGTAAAATTAGATATTGATGTATCTAAAATATAGATAGATGCAGACATCGTAGATATATGTTTGATTTTTCTGGAAGGGTATTTCTAGGTCCATGATTTTTCAAACCGAAAAAATATTACTTTTGCACTCCTCAAATCCACCCCCCATGTCAAAGACTAGTTGGAAACCTACTGTGAGAAAAAGGATGAGAGGGAACCCTCTCTATTCTCAGCTACACCCAAGTGGAGTTCATTTTGAAACTGCATCAAGGAAAAATATTAGCCCGTGGGGAGCTATGAGGATAAGTACATCCCATGGACCACCTTGCAACAAAAAAGGGATCAATATGTGCATGAGATGATGAATTTGCTCCATACCCTACCCACAAAATTGGGTATTAAAGATTCAAAGAAACATTTGGTTCTCAAGTACCACATCTTTTTGTACAGATAAATTCAGGAGGAAATGGAGTTCCTAGACTTTACCTCGCTTCGCACGGCATATTGATATGCCACCAAGATTGAACATGCAAAAGAAGCTAGACTTTGGATTTGAAAATCTGTAGCCAGGGAAAGGCACCCCCGAACTGTAGAATAAGGGAAAATCCAAAGTGGGGTGACTTAGAACAACACTGTAAAGCGAAAGAAGGACAAGAGGAAGTGGTGTGAATTTCATAATATTCCCACTAACAATAGAAGTGATTTTTGGTCAAAACAATCACTGGTGGTCGAACTGAAGGCATCTAAATTAGATGCATGTTATAATTTTGAGTCAGAACCAAAAAAGGGAAATGGAAAAGGGAATAAAATCGTTGATGCAGAACTCAATGCCACTGTTTCCACCACCATGCTGCAGAGGGAGGAGCTTGAGGATATAGAGGAGGGGTAGTGCATATTCCATTCCCATATGAGGGTGAAGGGTTCTCCACTACAATTCCTTGTCAATAGTGGAAGCCAAAATAGCCTCATTTCAGAAGAGGTTGTGAAGTGTCTTGGCCTACCAACCATAACACACCCACAACCATATACCATTGGGTGGCTTCACCAAGGAAGACATATTTGTGTCCGCCTGTAGTGCCATCATCTGTACAACATCAAGCCATTCATGGATGAGGTATTGTGTGATTTTTATCCAATTGACGTGTCTGATGTATTATTAGGCCAACAATTCTTATGGAAGTGACATGTTGTGTATGAGTATATTCCTCGTTGTTGTGTAACCAGCTCCAAAAATAGAAGAAAAGAGATATCAACGCCTTAGAAATGAGGCACTTCGAGGGGGCAACCTCCAATACATTACATAAATGAAAAATTCTTGGATGATACAATTTACAAAACCTCCTTTCTATATATAGGAGTCCATGGGGCCATAATGTAATCCTAGTGGGCCACAATGTAATCCTAGCCCACCTAACAATAATAATTTAAGGGCACAATAATAACAAAATGGGGGTTACAAGGGTACAATAATAACAATAAGGGGGTTACACTAACAACAATAAGGGACTATATTAGTAATATAGGGACCTAACATGCCCCTCTCCTTCAAAAAAGTGTTGTCCTCAACGCTTGAGTAGCTCTGGGTGCTTCTGTATAAAATTCTCATCCTCCCATGTAGAATCTTCAGTGGGTAAGCTCTTCCACTTGTGAGATACTCGAAATTGATCGATTCCGTAGTTGTCGAGTTCTTGTTTCCGTGACCGCTTCAGGTTCCAATATGATTTTTCCTTCCTCATCAAGTTCTGGCAATATTGTTTGAACTGAAATATTTTCACCTATAACCTTCTTTAAGCATGAAACATGGAAAACTGGATGCACTCGTGAAGAAGCAGGAAGCTCCAATTTGTATGCCATAGTACCAATATTTTGTAACACCTTGTAAGGACCATAGTACTTTGGCGATAATTTATTATCCTTCTTAGCTTTCTTGAGGGACATTTGTTTGTATGGTTGTATCCATAAAAATACCCAATCTCCTACATCAAAACTTCTCTCACTGCGATGTTGATCTGCCTGTTGTTTCATTCGATTTTGTGCCAAATTCAGGCTATCCTTTAAGAGTTGGAGAACTTCTTGCTGATGCTCGATGTGATCTTCCACTGCTTGAACCTTCGAATTTTCCCTTAAAGATGATGTGATGGATGGTGGATGATATCCATAAAGTACCATAAATGGGGTCATTTTTGCTGCAGTATGGAAGGAAGTGTTATACCACCATTCAGCAAGAGGTAACCACTTGACCCATTGTGTTTGTTTATCAGATACAAAACAACGAAGATATCCTTCCAAACATTTATTTACTATCTCAGTTTGACCATCACATTGAGGATGATAAGATGAGCTATGAGCTAATTTAGTACCCAAAGAAGAAAATAACTCTGTCCAAAAATTTCCCGTAAAAATGGGATCTCTGTCGCTCACAATAACCCTTGGGCTTCCATGTAGCTTTTGAATTCTGTCCACAAATGTAGTAGCAACTGTACTTGCTTTAAATGGATGAGATAATCCACAAAAGTGTGCATACTTGGTAAGTCTATCAACTACCACCATGATGACATTCTTTCCTTCGGACTTAGGTAAACCTGTGATAAAATCCATTGAAATCTCCTCCCAACGTTGACTTGGAATGGATAAAGGTTGTAGAAGTCCCTGGTCTTAATTGTTTCCACTTTATTCTGCTGGCAAACCAAACATTCCGCCACAAACTTTTGAATATCAGATTTAAGGCCATCCCAAAAAAATTCTTTCTTTGCCCTGTGGTAAGTTTTTAAAAATCCTGAGTGTCCTCCTAAAGGAGAAGTGTGCAATTCCAGAAGAATCTTTTGTTTTAGTTGGGAATTCTTACAAAGATATAAGCGATCTTTGTACCATAAGAAATCATTTTTCCAACTAAATGTATCAGATGTCCTAGGATCTTGCTGCAACTTTTGAATGAGTGTCCATACATCTTTGTCCTTCTTCCATTCATCTCTTGCTTCGGTTATCCAATCTGGTTGGATAATAGAAATGGCACAAAGCAATGCTTCCACCTCTTCATTCTTTCTCGAGAGTGCATCTGCAACAACATTAAGCTTTCCTTTTTTGTAGATTATTTCAAAGTCATAACCCAACATCTTTGTGACCCATTTTTGCTGCTCTTCTGAAGATAGTCTTTGTTCCAAAAAGTGTTTAAGACTATCATGATCAGTTTTTCCCTTGAAGTGTCTTCCCATTAGGTAAGTTCGCCATTTCTTTAGTGCATGTAGTATTGCTAACATTTCCTTCTCATAAATAGGTTTCTGTAAATACTTTCCTTTGATTGGACGACTTTCAAAATAAATGGGTCTTCCTTCCTGCATTAAAACTGCACCAATTCCATTTCCTGAGGCATCACATTCCACAATAAAGGTTTTTGTGAAGTCCGGCGTAGCTAAGACCGGTGCTAGGCACATTGCCTCTTTAAGATGTTCAAAGGCCTTAGTTGCTTCAGGAGTCCATGAAAATGCATCTTTCTTCAATAATGTTGTTAGAGGTGCCGTTATTCTCCCATAATTCTTAACAAACTTGCGATAATACCCTGTTAACCCGAGAAATCCTCGCAACTTCTTTATGGTTGTGGGGACTTTCCATTCCTTAATGGCTTTAATTTTGTTAGGGTCTAATTTAACACCCTCGTGAGATACAATATGACCCAGATATTCCACCTCTTGTACTCCAAAGAAACATTTGGATGTTTTTGCATGTAATTGTTTCTCCTGCAATAGTTTGAGCACCCTGTCAACATGTTCAACATGATCCTTCCAAGACCTGTTGTAGATTAGTATATCATCAAAAAATACTAGCACAAATTTTCTAAGGAAGGGTTTGAAAATGGAATTCATCAACCCTTCAAATGTAGAAGGTGCATTGGTAAGGCCAAAAGGCATGACCAAAAATTCATAATGAACCTCATGAGTTCGAAATGATGTTTTTGGAATATCTTCAGTCTTCATTCTAATTTGATGATATCCTGAACGAAGATCCAACTTGGTAAAATAAATTGCTCCGTGTAATTCATCCAATAATTCATCAATCACAAGAATGGGAAATTTGTCTTTAATGGTGAGCTTATTGAGCTCCCTATAATCTGGCCAAATTCACCATGATCCATCCTTCTTGTGTACCAATACTACAGGAGCAGAGAAAGAACTTTGACTAGGTTGAATTATACTCGCCTCTAACATTTCTGCAATCATACGTTCAATTTCGCTCTTTTGGAAGTAAGGATATCTATAAGGCCTGATGTTTGGAGGAACACTTCCTGGAATCAAATGAATAGCATGATCATGATCACGAATAGGTGGGAGTCCTTTTGGAGTTTCAAACACCTTGGAATGATTGTCCAAGACTTGTTGGAGATCTGCAGAAATAGATGATTTTGATGTTGGAACTTCTAGTGAGCATAATTGTACAATTACGCCTCGTTGTTCTTTCTTTAGAAGCTTTGTCATGCCATTAGAGCTTATTATCCTTCCTGGCTTCCCTTCAATACCCCGTAATTCGACTTCCTTTCCTTCTAAAAAAATTTCAAGAAAAGTTCTTGAAAATTAAAAGCTACCGTCCCCAAAGATTGTAACCATTGTACTCCTAGTACAACATCAACACCTCCCATAGGAATGGAAAGCATTGGACTAGTCAATACATATTCCCCCATGGTTAGCTTAATATTATGGCATTTTCCAAAGCAATTTATAGTTCTTCCATTTGCAACCATCACTTGACATTCTGGTGCTGGGTATAGGAAACAATTTAATTCCTTGGCTACCTTACAATGAATAAAATTATGGGTGCTACCTGAATCAATCAACACTATTACCTTTTTCTTCTTCATTTGTCCTTGTATCTTGAGAGTTTGAGGAGTGGTAATTCCTGCCAGCGCATTACACGATATGGTCGGATTCATTTCTTCGTCTTCTAGGGCTAGTTCTAGGTGTATATCCTCTTCTTGTTCATTTTCTTCTTCCTCTTCACAATCTATGTAGAATAATTTCTTCTCAGCACACTTATGAACTTTAGTGTATTTGCTATCACAACTGTAGCAAAGCCCTTTTGCTCTTTTTTCTTCCAATTTTTGTGGTGTCAACCTTGTAGGTTGTGGAAACCTAGGCGTAGCAACACTTCCTTCTTTATAGAATTGAGTGGTAGGCTTCCTTGTCGCCATAATTTTACATTCAACTTTTCTTGCCAACCTCAATGCCTTCTCCAATGAATTAGGTTCCAGAACGCGAACTTCATGTTGTATGTTATCCTTTAGAGTGCCTATGAAGAGATCAATCATGTGTTCCTATGGAATATCAGTTACCCTTATATTCAATTTTTGGAATTCCTCAATGTGCTGCCCCACGAAACCCTTTTTTTGAGATTTATCAATTGGCTAAAGAAAGTGTTGCTCTTTGTATCCTCATAATGTGCTATCATTTCCTCCATAAAAATTGACCAAGTGACAATTTTTTTACGGGAGCGAAGCCATCGATACCATACAAATGTATTTTTTTCTAAATGTAAAGTTGCAATGTGTACCTTTTGTGTGTTTTGCACGTTATGGAGATCAAAATATTGCTCCATCTGTAGTATCCATGTTACAAGAACCTTTCCATCAAACTTCCTCATATCCATTTTTGGAATATGGTGGTTCTTCCTGCCAACATTAGAGTTTATGAAATCACGATTGACATTTATTTTGTTCTCATCATGAGGTTCTTCTACTATCTTTTCACCATTAGGAAACATTTCTTGTATCAACTTTGTCAAACCTTCGATGTCTGTTTTTAGATCATTCTTCATGTTTTCCATGTTGTCTTTCATGTCATCCATCTTAGCTTCCATGCCAGCTTCCATGCCATCCATCTTAGCTTCCACGCCTTTCTTCAAAACTTCAATTTCATTTTTTGTTGCTCTTTGCGAGAGTGAAATTTGTTGCACTTGCTCTTGTAATTTTCATAAATCATGTTGCAATTCTTCATCTTCATGAGTCATAGTAGAGCCTTCTGAAGGCTTAATGGGTGTTGAATTATTTTTACGGGGCATATTTTAGAACCCAATACTGATATCTATTCTACAATATGCCCTTGGAATCAATTCAAATTGATTCTTCAAACAAGACTTATGAAATTCGCAAAAACAAATACACACCTTTTTCTTGCTTTTGAGGAGCTCGATATTGAAATTGGATTATCTCTGTAATTGAAGCACTTCAATATTTTAATTTCGGTACTCTTGTAGCCCTCTAAATTATCTTTCGAATTCCACATTTCTGACTTGATTTGGATTCTCCAAGACAAAGTTGTGTCCAATATCCCACAATGACCTAATTATGGACTGGTTCAGTACAGTGAACTTGTACGACTTGCCACATGTCATTTTTTCATCCTTCAGCTCTGAAATTGATATCCAAGAAACTAAAATTTGTGTAATAGCAACCAATTTTTACGGCACTCAAATCCGATGCTCAGAGAGAGAGTAATGAAGATTTTTCCACGATCACCTCTTTGAGATGAAATTCAGGAGCCTGAAAAAGCACTACCTTCCACAGATCATATCTCCAAAAATATTGCGAACCAAGCTCTAAAATTTTTTGACGAATTTCTTCAGGATTTTAGCTTCGCATCATAAGAATTTCATATTTTGAACCTTCTTAGAAAAAACGTTATAGCGCAAATTCCACGATGACCTGTTTATGAGCTTGAAACAATACCTAACTTACACAGATGATATCTCCAAAATTATTGTGAACCAAGCTCTGAAATGTTTATAAAATCTTTCTCAGGATGTCAGCTTCGTACCCTAAAAATTTCAGCTTCTGAAACTTCGTAGAAAAAAAGTTATAGTGCAAATGCCATGATGACCTATTTGGAACAGCGAAACCCTAGAATCCAAAGCTCTGATACCAAATGTTGTATAAACAGCTCCAAAAATAGAAGAAAAGAGATATCAATGCCTTAGAAATGAGCCACTTCAATGGGGCAACCTCCAATACATTACATAAATGCACAATTATTAGATGATACAATTTACAAAACCTCCTTTCTATATATAGGAGTCCATGGGGCCATAATGTAATCCTAGTGGGCCACAATGTAATCCTAGCCAGCCTAATAATTATAATTTAAGGGCACAATAATAACAAAATGGGGGTTAAAAGGGTACAATAATAACAATAAAGGGGTTACACTAACAACAATAAGGGACTATACTAGTAATATAGGGACCTAACACTCCTTCTATTATTATTACTTTTGGAAATAAGTTATATGGGATACCAGAGGTAGTACCACCTTCCACCATCTCTTTGAGTATTGCAAAGAAATGTAGTAAGATTATTTCCCAAACCATGAAGTTTATTTTGATTATGATTTTCCCATAGGACAAGAAGAAGAGTGTGGTTGCAGCCTCCAAACAGGGCTCCCCTGCATGGAAGTAGCATATGGAAAAAGGCGTGGAGGAATACAAGGAAAATTTATCCTCACCCATAGAGGTTCCTTTACATTTTTAGGTCAAGCACTCCATTGATCTAAACACAAGTTTGCAACTTCCTAATGTTTCCATACCTCATGCGACCACATAGACAAAATCCGCACATGTACTGTCTAAGGCTAATAAAGAAAATAGATTTATTGAATTCATCCAATAGGTCCACAAAATATTGCATAAATCCAATGGCAGGTACAAGTAGCAACATGATCCACATCGGGTGCCACAAAACTTCCAAGTGGGAAAAAAAGTAGGGCTACAATTGCAGAAGCAGTGCCACGCTAGACCCCATTGCAAGCTTCACCCACTCTGATATAGGTTGTACGCCATCAGCAAGGTTGTAGAGGACAATGCCTTCGAGCTCAGTATTGGACCATTTCTTGGTTTGCACCCAATGTTCACTGTGGACTTCCTTCAGCCCTACTTTCCACCTCTACTGTAGAAATCCGACATGGAAGAACAACTCACACCAACAGAGTTAAACCCAGACTATGTGGAACAAGCCAAAACTGATCGGATGATGGACATAAAGTCCAAGAACACCTGCCAGCAAAGCATCCTGCTATATTTAGTTGTCCAACAACTTCACCAAGGAAAGTGGCTCACGAGGGACTAGGTTCAACAAAAGTTTCATCGTCTCATGGAGGAACTCAACGCAATGGGGACTAGTTCTTCCTAATGGGGGAGGAATGATCCATGTAGATATTTGTGGCCACCTGCCTATTCCACTTGGAACCCCACCATTATTTCTTTCATTTTTTCAGTTTCCTTATTTGTAGCAAAATTTACTTTTTTTAGCAATTTTTCGATTCCTCGACTCCTGGAGCCGTTTTGAGGCCCTAAACAAAGTTTTTTTGGAAAACTGGGAGTTATAAGGGTTTTCTATTGATGTTTCTTTCTCAAAAATTTTATTCTTCAGATAGATATTTATAATAAGGTATTATGCACGCAAAACATATATCGTATACCAAAGTTACTTCCACAATAAATTGATGTACCAATTTACCCAAACGAGGCCCATAATTCTGGCACTTCATCTCCTAGGGTTATGTTTTTGGATGTTTAGGGTTTTCTATTATTTCTAAACAATAAATAGGCCTTTGAGCCTCATTGTAACACATTTCAGAGGCCTGTAGCCTCCACATATATTCTTAGAGATAAGCTATCAACGCCCTAGCTAGTTCATTTCCATTCTGTCTGTAAACATGTAATATTCCAAATTAGGAAAAACAGGAATATAGAACATTAAACTTGAAAATGCAGTAAAATATCACTACATAAATAGGAGAAGATCATAGAGCCATTATATTACACATTATATCAACAAAATGAGTACACGTTTTTTAGGGAAAAGACACTCAAGCTAGGAAAAACAAGCCTCAAATGACCTAGTACATAAAATATGAAATTTCGGAGGACATATGACAACGTATTCCTATGGAGAATAAATATAGGGTAAAACTAAAAATACATAGACCTACTGATATAATTCTTAGAAAATGTCAGGATCAAAGATCTAGGCTTTCTAGCACCAATCCAAGACCAATGCAGAAGGGGATTTTAGAAATACACAAAATGAAAGTTGCAGCCCTAGGGATGAATAACAAACTGCAACTGGATAAATGCCGGGAGGTGGCTTATATGATTAAAAAATGGGTGATACTCCTCCCTACTAATCCTCTGGATGAAGGGATTCTCCCCTCACTAGAAAACACACCCATAAACTTGGGCACTAAGCCCTCCACTGCAACTACCCTGCAAAATAACGCAGTTTCTAAAGGAGACTACACCTTTGAAGATGGATAAAGCTTGGCCTAATTTTGGATGGTGGAAATGAAGCTCAAGGAACCTCTCCTGAGTGGTCACTTGAAGTCCCCCGTGGATGAGGGTGAGATTTCCGCTCAAAAACACTCTTGTGTTAAACAACACAGTAGACTCCACTAAATAGGTGAAGCGTTCGGAATGTCATAAAATAAAAACTATAAACAATAATAAGAATGCCTTCTATGGCTTCCATCTCCTTCCTTATATGCTTTGTGAGCCTCCTCACCCTTGGTCCCACCCATTAAAGATGCTACTCTCATGGAGACTCCCTCCCACAATGACTGTGTTGTCCTTTAATAGCTCTACATTAGCTCCATAACACCATTGTTGATCTGGTCAAACTTAACCCCATACACATGATTTTTCCCCAATTCACACCTAAGAGTGCTTTATTTAACTGATACAATGTTCCACATGTTAGTGCTCCATAATTTCGAGGGTGAAGACAAAATCCTGGAGGCAACATAGAAACCACTTCGAGCCTAGCATCTAGCCCTCCTAGACTGAGAGAGGGATATCTATGTTAGATATAGCTTTGTTTGATTTGGAATTTAGGCTAGTTAATGGGTTCAGAGTTTGGATTTTGAATTTGGTTTGGTTGGGAAAGCAAGGGGAAAAGGGCATTGGGAAATGGAGTCAAAGGGCTTGGGTGACCAATTTGCAAAAGTAATAAAGTATGAGTGAAACAGGGCAAGCTATGTGTACCAATTTGGATATTTGAGAATTAAATGGATTGGAAAGATAAAAGAAGAGTGAAATTCAGTAGAAATTGAGGAGAAATTAAGAATTCCTTGATTATACTAGAATGTAAAATTCAGCAGAAACCAAGGAGCAATTAAGAATTCCTCTATTTGGAATCTATAGAAAACATAAACTATTGTAAACATGACCAGAATAGGGTGCTCTAGATAAAAAATCCTATTCTTCATTTTCTTCTTTACAATAAGAATTCAGAAATACAAAGAAAGGAAGATAATGGAAAAACACATAAAAATAGGAGAAAAATTCACCATTTCAGACAGCACATGAATCCTGAATAGTTGGTCTTGTATTTCTTTACAAATATTCACCTGAAACTTAGTGAACCACTTTCTAGAATAGGATTTTTTCTCATTACAATTTCCCCCCTTCCTACTTCGACTGAATGAAGTATATATGCTAATCCTACTAACTGATTACAATCAATTTCGTAACTAAAAGTTACTTTCTTATTAACTACATAATAGAGAAAGACTAACATTATTTGACATGTGTAAATAAAATAGTTGGAGTTATTAAGGACATCTTGACATCTGGCACTCTTTTGGACATCTGGCGCTGCTTTGATTCCCTAAAATCAGCTTTGTTATATGTTTGCTAGTGTAAATCCTATAAAGCCTTGACATTTGTGCTATTTTACTACCCTTTGATTACTAAAATTTGGAGTTGGATATTCATATGGTTTTATACCTTGAAACACTCAATTTTATCGAATCTCCCATATTCTTTCTAAAAATAGATAAAAATGCTACAAAACTAATGAAATATGTATAACTAATCATAATTATTTAAGGAAGTGATTGCAGCAGGGGTGACATGTGTAAAATGTCATCCTACTTCTCAGGATGATGTTATTAACAAGATATTATTTTCCATTTGAGATATGGACAACATATATGAATAAGGATTTGCATTCATTGGTTGATCTTCGTGATATATTGAGGTCGAGTAAGTGTTGGGACGACTGGACAATATACCTGTAAGACAACATTAAATATTCCCTGTCACATATTGACCTGTACTCTATAGAGATTTTCTAACTTGATTTTATTTTTAGTCTTCTGCACATAGTTAAATTTCTAGTGTACTCTTTTAATAAACTCATCTGCAAGAGCCACAATGTCGGAGGTAACACCATCTACATACCCTTTTATAAGCTTACCCAGGCTCCACACCAAGTAGAGACCTAAACCTATGACTTCTTCAATCTTAGGCTTTTTCGTTTTAACAACAACCATTTGACCAAAGTATCTAAGGTAAGCTCTATAAACTTGGTATAAACTTGCAACTATAATAGGAAATGTTGGTATAATAGAGACAATTTATCCGAGTGGTAATTCCGCCTTCCTTTATTGTTCCAAGTTCATAGAATGAAATAAATCATCCTTTGTTGACTTAGGAAAAATAGACAATGCATGCCCAACATCAAATTGGATATTTATAAAATTCAATTCCATAGAAGACGGGACCTACATATAAACTTGAACCATATGTTTTGCATATTAAACCTCCAGTGTGGTTGTATGAAATGAGAGCATATCATGACTTTGACAAACACATGGCCAACATTCACCATTTCTGGCTTCTTCAACTCAAATATAAAACTCGTATTTTTGTAGACTTCCTTTCATAAGTGTGAAACCCTTCAGAGTCACTTTCCTTTTCATCAGTGTTATTATTTCAGCAAGAACAGAGTTTTGAAAACTCGTGAATTTCTCTGCAAGTTACCCACACCCGTTCTTCCAACAACCTTGAGCCTCCACATACGAGGATTTAACACTCTCTAGGTTGATTTCGATCCAGTTCTTCCTTGTACACCAATGTCTGCCATGAAGAAATTAAGGCAGAGTCAAATTTAATTTCAATAAAATTCATCACCATTGTGTTTGACCTGCAAAAACCTGAAACGGATTTCGGAGCGGGGCATATCTAGTTAGCGGTATTGTGATGGGGGGTGCAAAATTTTTTGGCGATGACTCGTGGGTGTAGGAAAGGAGACTGAAACCATTTATTTTATAACTCCCAAACATTAAAGTTTGAATGGTGAGAGGGGGGGGGGCACGAAAATGATATTGGCAATTGGATGCGAAGCGGGGGTTTAATATGGCTGAAGAGATGACGGGGCTTTCTATGATGAGACGAGATGATGAACGGAAGGAACTAGGATTATATCATAAGTGTAATGCAATGTGCAGGAGGTAAGGAGTTTTACATAATGTTTAATACTTTTTCAAAACATTTCTTCTATGCACTTGTATAGGGATTTCCAAACCTAAGAGAAAACATTATTTTTATTTTTGACTAGCAATACCCACTAGGAAATGAATGGAGCATTATTTTCAATATGAAAAAACTGAAGAAAAATAATCAGTTGCCTTGAGATCCTATATATTATAGGATACTAACAGTGGCTCCAATTGGGGAGGGAAACTACGGAGGAGGTGTCAAGAACACCGTAGATCAATGGCCTAGTCGATTTGGCTGATCTCAAATATGCAACCTGGTCTGTTACAAAACCTCTGTGGCTGAAAATATTTAATCATTTGTTCTAAATCTCGGGCAATAATTTGATCTGTGTACTGCAATCAGAAATGAAACTAAATCTAAACTTATGCACTGCAAACCATCAAAATGAAATCACTATTGCACCTAGAAAATCTAAATGTTGAAATTTGAACTATGCCGAAACTGAAAACTGAAAGAACTTTTAAACTAATACTGCAAATATGCTCAAAGTACTGAGCTTATTTTCACACCTACCTACATCTAGAATGATAAAAATTATTCCATCAAATAATAATCAAACTTCTAATGTAACCAGTCAAGAAAATGAGTGCTTAATTGAAACTGACCTTCCATTTCCTTGGGTAGAAAAATGGGTTTAAAACATGGCAACTTAACTCTTCCACTGAATTCAATAACTTCGTTGATCCACATGCTAGGTTATTCCTTCAATGATAACTGTAATAAATTTCCCAAAGGATCTAGGTAAACATGCAACATGAGATCCCTCAAATGATTAGTGACATATAAACATACCTCATCCCAAAATGCTCCTGTTCTTCAATGCTCGTACTTACTGTCTTCACATGGCAAAAAAAAAACTTGTTTTTCTTCTCTTTCCATGATAATCAGTTGTTCTGTGTTCTCTTCATCATTCCCTTTATCATTCAGAAACTTTCAAGGAAGTTGCAAACTCCCAATCATCTCGGGCAAAGTATCATTAACTATAAAAATATGTTATGCAAATTTTTCAATATCCCAAGAAGAAAATAATGATGGAGAAATTTGGTGATCTTCTTCAAGGTTTGCACACTCAGAAAGAGAATTAGAGTGGTCTTTAATCAAAAAAGCTAATTGGTCTTATTTTGGAAAACTTTCTTAGATTTTGTTAGGAAAACTTGATTGGTATTCAATCTTTGAATAAAAGAATGCTAGTTGAAGATGCTCTTGTGAATCTGGGTCATCAAACTCTGCTGCTTTTTCTTCTAGATTACTAGACTAATGGAGGTTTTCATTGATGTCCTCTGCTGGATCTAGTTCAGGGTGCTAAGATTCTTCTTTAACCATCTACTGATTAGATGGTCCTTGTGCTACTAGTGATGCTTCCTATGATGAAACTTCATGAAATTCTCGACAACATATATCATTTCCTTTTTCATAATGAGAATAAATTTCAGACAAAACTTCGACTTTCTGAAAAGGGTATTTCTTCAAAAAATTCTAATATTTAATCATTCATAAACTGATCATCATCATAGTAATCCTCTATATTTTCAATAAAACTTTGAAACTTATCACAACAGTCTTGAACTAGTGACAAAGAGGGATAATCTTCTTTATACTTGTCACAAAACACAACATGAAAACAATTTAAAGAACTTATACTTGCAGCTGGTAGATATTGGTACCAAATCCTAGCCTTCTCTTCTAAACTGGCACAAACATTTTCATAAGACAGTCCTCTGGAAATTGGATTTTAAATATTTGGTCATCCATATAACATCTTAACAAATTTATAGTAGCATCATCTCCTTTGTTATCTCTAAACACCAAAAAATATTTTATCCAATCAATGTTTGGCATGGGATTTGGAAAACCTGGGACCTTAGATCTATCCAAAGGAGCATACCTATGTGGTATTCTTGAATTCATCTTGTTAATCAATCAGAGAATGGAGTCACCATATGTTCACAACAAATCTAGATTCTTCTACTAGTGGAGTCACCAGGTGGATGATTTCAACATTATTTTGTGTCATTGTTTGTCCACCATCATCAGCTAGATCTGAAATTGATAATTTATACTGAGGAACACACAACTCGGTCCCTAGTGGAGTCTCCACTATGTTAGCGCTCTGTTAATACGAGGCTAAATACATAATCCCAAAGGCAACATCAAAACTGCTTCAAGCCTAGGATGTAGCCCTCCTAGACCTAGAGGGGGATCTATCTGTTAGATATAGCTTTATTTGATTTCGCATTTAGGCTAGTTAATGGGTTCAAATTTTGGATTTGGAATTTGGTTTGGTGGGGAAAGAAAGGGGAAAAGGCCATTCGGAAATGAAGTCAAAGGGCTTGGGTGATGAATTTGCAGAAGTAATCAAGCATGAGTGAAACATGGCAAGCTATGTGTACTAATTTGGATGTTTGAGAATTTAATGGATTGTAAATATAAAAGAAGAGTGGAATTCATTAGAAATTGAGGAGAAATTAAGAATTCCTCAATTATACTAGAATGTAAATTTCAGCAGAAACCAAGGAGAAATTAAGAATTCCTTGATTTGGCATCAGTAGAAAACATAGACTATTGTAAACACAGCCAGATAGGGTGCTCTAGCTAACAAAATCCTATTCTTGATTTTCTTCTTTACAATAAGAATTCAAAAATACTAAGAAAGGAAGATAATGCAAAAACACATAAAAATAGGAGAAAACTTCACTATTTTAGACACCACATGAATCCTGAACATCTGGTCTTGTATTACTTTGCAAATAGTCACCTGAAACTCAATGAACCACATTCCAGAATAGGATTGTTTGTCATTACAATTTCCCCCCTCTCCTACTTTGACTGAATTAATTATATATGCTAATCCTACTAACTTATTACAATCAATGTCGTAACTAACATTTACTTTCCTATTAAATACATAACAGAGAAGGGCTAACATTATTTGAGATGTGTAAATAAAACAATTGGAGTTATTAAGGATATCTGGACATTTGGCACTTTTTTGGACAATTGGCACTGCTTTGATTCCCTGAAATCAAGTTTGTTATATGTTTGTTGGTGTAAATCCTATCAAGCCTTGACACTTGTGCTATTTGAATGTCCTTTGATTTCTAAAATCTGGATTTATATATTCATATAGTTTTATACCCTGAAACACTCAGTTTGATCGAATCTCCCATCTTCTTTCTAAAATAGACAAAACTGCTACAAAAATAATGAAAAATGTATAACTAATCATCAGTCTTTAAGGAAGTGATTGCAGCAGGGGTGACATGTGTAAAAAATTCTCCTACTTCTCATGATGTTGTTATTAACAAGATCTTCTTTGCCATTCAAGAGATGGATACCATATATGAATAAGGATTTTCATTCAGTGGTTGATCTACGTGATACCTTAAGATTGAGTAAGTGCTAGGAAATCTAGAATATATAACTCTAAAATAGCATTGAATATGCCCTGTCATCTATTGACCTGTACTCTATAGAACTTTTCAAACTTGATTGTATTTTTAGTCTTCTACACATAGTTAACTTTCTGGTGTATTCTTAACTTTCTGGTGTATTCTTTTAGTAAACTCATCTGCAAGAGCCACAATGTCAAAGGTAACACCATCTACATCCCATTTTATAAGCTTACCCAGGCTCCACACCAAGTAGAGACCTAAATCCGTGACTTCTTCAATCTTAGGCCTTTGGGTTTTAACAACAACTATTTGACCAAAGTATCTAAGGTAAGCTTTATAAACTTGGTATAAACTTGCAGCTGTAATAGGAAATGATGGTATAATCGAGACAATTTATGTGAGTGGTAATTCTGTCTTCCTTTATTGTGCCAAGTTCATAGAACGAAATAAATCATCCTTCGGGACAATGCATGCCCAACATCAAAGGGGGGGGGGGGGGGGGTGCAACAACGAAAAATGATATTGGCTATTGGATGCGAAGCAGGGTTTTAATATGGGCGAAGAGATGATGGAGCTTTCTATGATGAGACAAGATGATGAATGGAAGGAACTAGGCTTATATTGTAAGTGTAATGCAATGTGTGGGAGGTAAGGAGTTTTACCTAGTTTTAGAATTTTTCAAAAAATTTCTTCCATTCACTTGAAAGGGATTTCCAAACCTAAGAGAAAACATTCTTTGTCATTTTGACCAGCAGTACCCACTAGGAAATGAATGGAGCATTATTTTCAATATGAAAAATATGAAGAAAAATAATTAGTCGACTTAAGATCCTATAGATCATAGGATACTAACACCACATTCACATTAGAAGTGGTTTTATTCCTACTAAGGATATTTATGGGTCTCTCCACCCTTTTCTTCATCTATCTTAATGAGAAAAGAAAAAATTAATATTCCAACTAGCTAAAAGCTAATTAGTAATATTACAAAACATATTTCAGTTATTTGATATTTAATAAAATGAAGTGTTATTTCAACTGCGTCTTTGTATTTGTGATTATATGTGTATTTTGTTACCTTCCTGCATAATTTTTTATCAACCTACTCTCTACATCAAGAAAGTGACAGTATGATTCTTATTGTCTTTTTGTATGTAGATGATTTGATTTTTACATGGAGTGATGATTTCATCATCACTGTGAAAAGTGAGTTTGAAATGACTAACTTGGGGTTGTTAAGATATGTTTTGGGCATACAAGTGAAGAAAATAGAAAATGGAATGTTTATATCTCAAGAAAAGTATGTTGTAGACATTCTAGAGAGGTTTAATATGCAAGTCATCAATCCACCACCAACTCCAACTGTTATGGAGTTGAGGTTGAGGAAGGAAAATTGCAACAACAATATCAATCTGAGATTTTACAAAAGCATAGTGGGTGGCATAATGTATTTGACCGCAACTAGGCCTGATGTAATGTATGAAGTGAGTTTGGTGTCAAGGCTCATGGAGACACCCAAAGAGACACATTGGCAAGTAGTGATTTTTATTTTAAATTATGTCAATGGGACAAAGGAGTATGGAATTGTGTACACCGCAATAGATGATTTTAGGCTGGTTAGTTACATTCACAGTGACTAGGTTGGAAGTGTTGATGACAAAAAGAGCACGTCAGGATATGTTTCTCATTTAGTTTCGGGATCCATTTCATGGGCTTCCAAGAAGAAGTCGATAATGTCATTGTCAACAACAGAAGCTGAATATGTCATTGCAACAACAATTGTATGTCAAGCAGTTTGGATAACGAACAAGACAGAACAACTACTATTCCTATGAAAACAATTCAACAATTGCAGTATCAAACAATTCTATTTTTCACAAGAGGACAAAACACATTGATGATAAATTTCATTTCATAGAGAATTTGTTAGCAATGGTGTGATTGTGTTGCAGCACTACAGGTCAGAAGAACACTTCACAGAAATCTTCACAAAGCCATTGGCACATGAAAATTTTGTTTGTGTCATATATTATTTGGGAATGGTCAATGGTGGCAGTTATGATTAATGTGGAGTTTTGGAAAATTAACCTCAACCACCGTGTTTAATTTTATGACAACAACCATACCTGAGTAATTGTTTTTCACATTGCGGATTGAGTTGGTAGGAAAGGACATCGCGTTAATGAATTTCTGAACATGAGAAAATCTACCCATTCTGCAACAAATTAAATAGTTAAAATTGAAATATAAATTTAATACAAATTTAGTAGAAACGTATGGGAAAACATTTATTTTGCAAGTGTTATTTCCTTCACACAACCTCTGCAAATTCCAAAAATGATTTTCGGCCATCTTGTGTATTAAATTTTGTCTGTCATGTAGGAATGTCTTAGATATTTATGTTTTGAATTAACAAGAAAGAATAGGTTGACTAAATTCTGGTGGATGTAGGTGTGGAAAGAGAAGGGGAGAAAATCGTGGAGAGAATTTTGGTGGGTGCATGAAAACAACAGTTATAGGTTTTACTATTTGTTAATAATGAAACCCTTGGTGAATGTAAATCTCAGTAAGAACACTCATTTTACTGGTGATGGAGCCAAAACCTCCATATGAATTATCTCTTGTTTTTTTAATCATAATATAAATTATTTTTAGTTTAGATATGGTTCTGGAAATTTCACAAGTGATTTTTACCGCAATCATTATGTGTTACATTGTTATACCACGAGTAATTTGTTTGATTTCGTTTACTCCATTATAGTTGTGCAAGTGACTTATTTTAATCTCTGCCACTCTGTGTTAAAAGGAAGTCTCATCTTATTTGATTTCTGCAACTGCATTATCTGGATTACCATCTTTCCACAAGTATATGTGTTGAGTAAAAGTATTCCCATGTCTCTCTTTAAATTCTTAACAACTTTAAGACTTCTAGCTCGATAAATGTCTTCTTGCATTTTTGACAAGAGGAAGACATCCACTTACAAAGGGATATAGTTGCATTAAATCTAGTCATGGTGGATATTACACCCAGGGTTATCCAAAGCACATTAAATCTTTTTTCTTCTGGATATTTGCACATGGATTATCAAATAATGTGATTTTTTTAGGCTACTAAACTGAAATATTTGTAATCATTAATACATTATTTATAATTACAAAATATATGCAAGAATTATTTGAAAATGACATTGTTTTATTTCACCAAAATGAAATCTTTACAAAATTATCACTATAACCTTGATAATTATAAATTATGTAAAAGAAGATACCAGATTATAGAAGGATTTCTTATGGATTCGGTGACGGATATGGCGACAAAAAAAGCATATAAGTTTTGAAAAATGCATAAACCTTGAACGAAAAATAGATGTTCATGTTAAAGATAGATAATTACTCCCACATGGAAAGTTGTCTAAAATTAGAGAGCTAATTAACTCAGTCAAGTTGAGTGAGGTTGAGTTAAGTATTATTTTTGGTAAATTCGAATTTACTGTGTGTGGACATGTAAAAGTTATTTTAAGTCGGTTTCTAGTTGAGAAAGGTTAAATACCCCTCACCAGGTTCATTGTAATCATCAAGTTTGTGTGATCAATAGAAGAGTCACAAATCCTTGTTAAATTTTGTATATTTCTTCCTCTACCTTTCCAATAGATTGGTATGAGAGCCAAGGAAGGAACACAAGGTTCGTGGAGCCTGAAAATCTAGTTAAAAGAGGACCAGGTGAAGAAGGTCAATAGTTAAATTTCTTTAATTAGGTTGCGTAATTTTCACTTAAATTTCTTTAATTAGGTTGCATAATTTTCACACTCATAAGGAGTTCAAAGTATAGCAATTGTGTGTGAAATTCGCACATTGTTAGTGCTAAAAGTATCAAAATTTGGTGCAAACTAGGACTCCACTGAATTGGGGTCACTTGCGCAAGTATCGTATGTCAAAATTTCTTACAACAACACTTTATTAAAAAGCACGTAACAAAAAATAGTTAAAATTTTTTGTTTGAAAAATTCACATGGGGTGTTAAATAAGGATGGGGTGAGATATATACATGACAACATTTTTTCAAAAAATATTTTTGATTTATTATATGAAAAATACTTTACATTAGTTTTTAGAAGAGGTATTATTAAAAAAAATATTAAAACGATTTTGAAAACTTTTTTTTTTAAAAAGGATTAATTATAAATATTAAAAACAAAATCTTATTATAAAAGGGTGTCATATTTTCCACCATTTACAAGGAAATATTATGGTGTGTGGGCACTTAATATGGAGACCATGTTAAAGGCTCATGATGTTTGGGATTATGTCATGGATGGATTTCCAAAACCTAAAGATGGAGTAGCTAAAAGAGTCCTCAATAATGCACAAAGGGTACAATGGAAGAAAGACAAAAAGAATGATGCACAAGTGTGGTATCTTATCTAGTAAAGAGTGGACCTAGCAATGTTCTAGAATATTATGGCCACATTAAAAAAAATACAACATCAAAGACTATGGCAACAAGATATAAAGGTATGGCCAAAGTCAATAATTTTAAGTTGCATAATACGATGAGATATTTTGAAATTTTGCAGATGAAGGAAAATAATTACATCGATTCATTCATGAACCAGGTCTTGACTATCATAAATCAATTAAAAATTTATGGTGATGATATTAAATATCAAACAATGGTTCATAATCTCCTCGGATCTTTTTCTAACAAATTTGATGTTGTAGTAGTAGCCATAGAATAAGCCAAGGATTTGGAAACATTGGAAATTGATGAGTTAATAGGATCAATTCTATCCCATGAGGCAAGGATGGACACAAATAAGGATTCCACCTCGAAAACCACTTTTAAAATCCAAGTTTCAATTTCAAGAGACATAGGTTGACGCAGATGTAGATCGAGAGGCAAAGGACAAGGCATAATACATGGTGCTTAGAGAGATGGAAGAGAGAAGAAGGAACATGAAAATGGAAGCAATAGCATAAGCTCCAACAACAATAAGTGAGTCGACAAATTATAGGTGTCGTGTTATTATTACAATAAATTTGGTCATGATGCCCATGATTGCAGCAAGAAGACAACAAATCAAGGAAAATGGAGAGCTAAGGTCACTACAGAGAATATTGACTACATGTTCCTATTTTTCCATACCATGCATGAACCTTCTAATAATGTGTGGCTATTAGATAGTGGTTGCAGTAATGACATGACAGGAAACAAGAACTTGGTTTCCAATCTGGATGAATCTTTGAAGATAGAGATAAGTTTGGGCACTGATAAGACTATGGATATCGATAGAAAAGGAGTCGTTAACATTCTGACCAAGAACGGGGAGCCAAAAACAATATCAAAGGTATATTATGTCCCTGATCTCAAATATAATTTAGTTAGTGTTGGTGAATTAATGGAGAAGGGATACATAGTTATTTTTGAAGGACAAGAATGTGTTATATATGACAAGCCCCCAAACAAGAAACCAATATTAAAGTTACATATTATTAGTAACAAACTCTTTCCTCTAATCATGAATTACAATGATCAAGTCATTTATTTCATATTTGTATGTTCTAATGAATACTGGTTATGGAACCTTTGGCTTGGACACTTTTATTTCTACGGTTTAATATTGTTGCAGTAAAAACATATGGTTAGAGGGTTACCTCTCACCAAAGAACCTTCTAGTACTTATGAGTGTTACATCTTGGGAAAGCAATACCATGAATTTTTTCCAAAGGGATTTGCATATAGAGCAAAGACACCACTAGAGTTGGACCTATGAGGACATAGTCGATTAATGGAATTTCTTGCTTCCTCACTTTCATTGATGATTATAGAATAAAGGCTTGGGTTTACTTTCTAAAGAATAAGCCTAAAAAATTTACAAAATTCAAAGAATTCAAAGCCTTAGAAGAGAACCAAAGTGATCGATAGATCAAGGTATTGAGGTTAGATTGCAGTGGAGAATCTAATTCGAAATCATTCCATAATTACTCCAAACAACATGGAATCAGAAAGTAGTTTACAACTAGATACACACCCCAGTAGAATGGTGTAACAGAGAGAAAGAAAGAAAAAGTTATGAATATGCCAAGGAGCATGTTGAAAGGAAGAAACTTGTCCATTGAGTGTTGGGAGGAAGCACTTGCATGTTCTATTTATGTCATAAAAAAATCTCCTACAATGAGTGTGATTAACATAGTTCCAGAAGAAGCATGATCAAGTATGTGTTGCACTGCATCTCATCTTAGAGTGTTTGGATGTGTAGCTTATGCACATGTACCTAAGGAGCTAAGAGAAAATTTGGATGATAAAAGTAAAATATGCATATTTAATAGTTATATTGAGATATCAGAAGCTTACAAATTGTATAATCATGTCACCAAGAAGAACATATTTAGCAGAGATGTTGTGTTTAAAGGATAAGAGTCATGGAATGGGATGGTAGATAAAATAGTTGATGCAAGAGTGCCATTGACTGAAGAAGAGGATGTAGCAGAAAAGGAGTAGCGGGGATCACAAGAGAAGACGCCAAACAAAGTCATGCCAATAAGGACTCTAAGATATTCTGAACAACATGGGTCTTCAAGTAGATAAGAAAATCAAAATTCTCCCAGCAGCTATTCAAGTGATGAATTAATAAATTGTAAAAGAAAAATGAGAAATCTGAAAGATATCTATGACTATTTGGATGTTATTTCAAATTTTTCATTGTTGTCTTTCTAACCTTCTCTGTTTGAAGAACCATCTATTGAAAATAATGATACTTGGGATTTGGTTGATTTTCCAAAACGTAAAAATCTCATTGGTGTGAAATGGGTTTATAAGATAAATTTGAATGTGAAAGGTGAAACTGACAGATTTAAGGCAAGACTTGTAGAAAAAGGGTTCTCGCAGCAACCACAATTAGATTTTGGAGAAATTCTTGCTCTAGTTGCCAAATTGGATATTGTAAGAGTAGTCTTAGCCACAAAAACTTGGAACAAGTGGAAAGTATATCATATTGATGTGAAATCATCCTTCTTGAATAGAATTATATAAGAAGAGACCTATTTGCAACAACCTCCATGATATGAAGTTGAAGGAAAAGAAGATAAGGGTTACAAGTTGAAGAAAGAACTCTATGGACTCAAACAAGTGCCTAGAGGCTGGTATAGCAGAATCGACATCTACATGATCATGAATGAATTTTGTAGAAGAAAAATTAAGCCTGTCCTGTACATAAAGATAAATGAACATGGGAAAATTTTGATTGTTTGTTTAAATGTTGATGACATGATTTATACATGTGATATTGAATTGGCTGAATTTAAAACAACCATGAAGAAATAATTTGAGATGAAAAATCTTGGTCTTATGAAATATGTTATTGGCATAGAAGTTGAAAAATATGAAAAAAGAATTTTTATTTTTCAAAATAAATATGCCAAATATTTGGTGAAAAGATGCATAATGGAAAATTGTAAACCTTCCCCTAAACTAGTTGCAACAAGTACAAATTTAAGTAAGGATGATTAATGATCATATGTAAGTCCAACTCTATTCAAAATATTGGTCAGTACCCTCATGTATCTCATATCTACAAGACCGTATATTATGCAAGGAGTGAATTTGATTTCTAGTTTTATGGAGACTCCAAAAGACTCACATTGGAGATAAGGAAAGAGAATTATAAGATACATAGCAAGAACTATATATTGTGTAATAATGTATGCAGGAACACATAAGAAATATTTGATTGGATATAGAGATAGTGATTTTGTAGGAATTTTGGATGATAGGAAGAGCACTTATAGTTATGTGTTCCATCTTGGTTTAGGTGCAATTTCATGGGCATCTAAGAAGCATCCTATTGTGACACTTTCGTTAGTAGAAGAAGAATATGTCCCAGCAACATCAACAACGTATCAAGTAGTTGTAAAGAAGAGTATTAGATGAACTCAAGTAGAAACAACAAAGATCAACAATAATATATTGCGACAACACTTCAACCATTGCACTATACAAGAATATTTTGTTTCATTAAAAGAGAAAGCATATTGATACTAGATGTAAATTTATTAGAGAACTTATGAGAAATGGAGAAGTCTACTCGAAGCCTTGTAAATTGAGTGAGAAAATGGCTGATATATTCATTAATTCATTAGAAAAATATGTATTGTAAACCTAGCTAAGACTTAGACCAGTAGACATGGTTGAGTTTTCATGACTCGTGTATTAGTTTAACGGTCGTAATTATGGGGGAGTGTTAAAGATATCCAACTACTCCCACATAGAGATTCGTCTAAAATTAGAGAGTGAGTTAACTAAGTCAATTTGAGTCAAGTAAAGTTAAGATCTATTTTGGGTAAAGTTAGATTTAGAGTGTGTCTGCATGTCAAAGTTATTTTAATTGAGTCTCTAGTTGATAAAGGTTAAATACCCCTCACCGGGTTCATTATAATCATCAAGTTTCTGTGATCAATAGAAGAATTGCAGCTCATGTTATTATGCGTGTGTTAAATTTTATGTCTTTCCTCCTCTTCCTTTCTAACAGTTCATGGATATGAATCCTAACCCAAGACCTCCAACTGTGCAGTGGTAATATTTTATTGAAAACACAAACTCTAGGCAAGCCTCGTAGTCTTCACTCGACAACAAGGAAAATTTTAAGAACCCCCTTAAATTTATATGTATAATAAATGGGCGAATCCCCATGATACATAAGAAAAATGGAAGACGATTTTATTAATAATATAATATGTATATATAATTTTTTGGAGAATCTCTCACGAGATTATATTAACTTGCAAAATCATGGCGAATCACGAGTACAAATGGCGAATCACTAGTACAAATTGGTGAATCTTTTTCTAGTGGAGTTTCGTGTGTTGGTTCCAATGAAGATATGGTAGTTGAACCAGGAGTTGAAGGAAGAAAACCACCGAGACCAATATGGCACATGGTGACTCGTGAGGGACATAGTTCTCGTGCAGTTTGGAAAATGTGTTCTAGTTCTACTAATCGTAGTTTTGTTGCTCATGCTACTACTAGCACTGATATTGAGGTTGGAGAAGAGTTTTAGGAAACATGGAAGATTAAGTGATTTTTTCTTCAAGCACTCAAAAATGAAGAAGATATATTGATTGATTGAAGAAGATAACAAGGAAAGTTAGCTCAAAAAAGTAGAAATGATTGATATGGCCAAATAGGGAGACATGCTGAATGTGGATGCTATGGTTCAACAAGAAATTGCCACCATTCATCAGAAAGGAAAGGATCATTAGGACTCTTTAACATTGGATGGAATCAGGGGATCAAAGAGAGCTCATGTCTCTGAGAGCTTGGATTCTAACAAAGGAGTCCCAAAAGTGGGACGTGAATTGACTTTGGTTCTTGTTGAACCAAATCCCAAGGGTTGGAAAAAAGTGGAAAAAAGGAAAAAAAATGAAAATATTAGCTCTAGTTGTCATACTTTATTTTCTTTGTTTCTTTTGATGTTATTTTCCCTGTAGTTCTTAGTCATAAAAAAATCTTTCTTTTTCCTTCTATTATTTTTAGCTTCATCATGTACTTTCTGATCCTATATGCATACACATTATGTGTGTCTACAAAATATAATTTTTATACCATTAACAAAATTTTAGGTTTTTTTCAAGGGGAAAAATTAAAAAAAATAAAAAAAATAAAAAAAAAGAGAGAGTTGAAGATGAAAAGCACTTTATATTAAAATATTTTGTGTCCACCCATATTACATCACAATTTCAAAATATTTGTCACAATACCAACATTCTTAACTTTCTAATTTATCAAAATTATATGAATCTTAAAATGGTTTTTTTTTTTACTATTTAACAAAAAAAATGAATAATTCCTTATCTTTATTAATATCTAATGAATAAAATATAGTTCCAATAAATATTAACTACCATCATCAAACCATAACCATACTATAATAAATTTTCTAAAATAGTAAAATTACTAAAATAGAATTATATGACAATATTAGTAAAAAGAAGTCCACAAAAACAACATAATTAATTTCAATGGATGTTTAAATAAAATGGTCATCATCATCCTAAAATATTTAAACCATAATCCCCACATACCACCATAACATAATAGAATTTACTAAAGTAAAATATTACATAAAAGATAGTCTAAGTTGTTTGTCATTATCATAACTGGTCTAACATTCTTTATAAAAGCCTAATGGTCGCATAATTGGACCCCCTTACGACAAGTTTTCTCAATTTTATAATTGTTATTTAGTGATTAAATATCATTTTGAAAGGGCAACAACCTCCCATGTATCCTTTACTAGCAAGCGAATCTTTGTTACAATGTCGTGGTCTATCGCACAATTATAAATACTATTTGTGCATTCCTCCGATTAGGAAGTTTATAATTTATTTGTCAACCGCCATTTTAAACAAATTTATAATTTATTTATCAATCGTTGTCACAAACACTGAGAATATGCTCAACAGATCATCTTATTCATTCTAATTATTTTATTGGAGAAAATTCCATTCAAATCGAAATGTCAAAAACAAACAGTCAACAACTTATAGTGGGAGTTAGAGGTGGAGAACACATCTCAAGCAATTGCCTGCCAACAAAAATTCAAAAGCTTTGTTGATCTCTGAAAATGGTAACTCATGGGTAATAAATCCTCCACTCTAATCTCCTGCAACCACATGTACATATTCAGAAAACAATGCAAGAGAAAACCATGATTAATTGGTCATCAAATGGAATTGAGAGTTATGTTCTAATATCTTATTCATAAACATTTCTATCAGGCATGGCAGTTTGAGTTTTAAACATTTCTTATTCATAAACATTTCTACCTTATTCATGGAATTGTAAGTTTGAGTTTTATAATCTACACAATTAAAGTTCCTCAGAGTTTTTCAGGGCACTAAATCTATTTATACATTCAAAAACACATTTTAAACATAAAAAATTCACAATCTCCCAAACAAAAAGTAGCACAAATTCCAACCAAAAAGTAGTAACATATGGTTAATATCATGAATTCCAACCAAAAAGGTAATTACGTGAAATGATTAATATACACCCCATCAAAAACATTGTTGCAAACATCCCAATTTTATCACTTTTTTTTGGCCTATTTGGTGGTATCTTAATTTTGCCATTTTTTACCAATATTTTCTCAATTTTTATGTTTTTTACCAATATTTTCTCGATTTTTATGTTTTTCTTTGTTTTTCTAAAACGATTACTGATTTTATCTAAATTTTTGCAACATTGACCGAAAGTATAAGATATAGTTAAAAATTGGAGAATACCTATGCTAATTAAACTAGAGATTTGAAAAATTAAGAGGAGAAATAGAAGTCCCAAGATGAGGGAAGCCAATACATACGATGGGACAAATAATACATCAGAATTACAAGTGACAAGAGGAACCCCAAAATGAAATTGTGCTATACAACGGATGCAGACAATGATCTTGGTCTACTCGCATTGGAAGATGAGAAAATCTTTCCAGAATGAAGAACAACATAGGTAGTTGCAATAAAATTTGAAGAAAATTCCTTCTCAAAGAACTGGTTATCAAAATAAAACCACCTAAAAGCCAAAAAAGCATACCATAGTAAAATAATTAGAAAATTAGCCAAGGATAAGCTGAAAGAAAGTGAGCTCCTAGCCAACTCAGGGAAGACTCAAACGGGATTTGTGGGTTATGTCACTTACGAGAAACTGAGATAGAAATGCATCTCATAATAAAAAACCCTTTTAACTATGAGATCAAATGTCATTGTTATTATCGTTTACAGGACTCAGAGGATCCCTTCCCACTTTCTTTTCTATCCTGACCAAATGTGCCTTGCTCTATTCGTGAAATATGGTACTCAGAGACAAATCTCGATCTTTTCTCATCCCATATTGGCCCAAGGCTCCCTATCCACTTTATTTTTCTATCCTGACCAAAGATGCCTTACTCTATTTTTGAAAGAAGCACTTAGAGACAAATCTCAACCTTTGCTCATCCCATCTTATTGGCCTGAGAATTTCAAGGGTATCATTTCACAGTCCCAGGTCATCCCCTCTGATCAGGTCAAAAAGTGAAAGGAAAAGGCCCAAAATACTTTAGACCATAGATTGGTTGGGCCTTGGGTCTCTTCTCAACCTCCCTCCTCAATGGCCGACTGTTATCATCCATGCCTATGAAAAACTGGCACTCAAGGCCACATATTATGCACCACCAAACACAGACAAACCAGTTTTCGAGATAGAATTTGGACCAAGTCTTGGAATTCAAAATATTGGCCCAAGGTCACAACCTTCATGTATACTGACATGACAAAACCTATGCATAATTAGGATACATTTGGCCTTTGAGATGCAAATTCTACCAGACCGGTTAGGAAAACATCAAGAATCAACCACTTGTTTCTTCATTGTGACATCTCTGGATGTTGCTGAGGGTCGAGACACGGTTCCAAAGATGAGAAGCATTAGGAAAATATATGAGATCTAAAGTTTCATCAGGTGCTGGCCCAAGGAGCTTTTAGACCTGAACTTATGAGCATGCCATGAGGACATAGCACTTGGTTTCATAATATGGAATATATGCAAGAGGCATAACAATACAATTATACCATAGAATCGAAAGAAATATAAAGGTGACCATTGAAGTAAAACCTTGGAGAGAGCAGAGTTGCAGATCTCACCTGCGCATGGCCTAAAACTGGCAGAATGGGACATCTTGGTTAAGGACTCAGTATAGATCAGCAAGGAAAAGATAAACATGAAGGAAACATAGAATCCCCCTCCATTCCTCCTCCCTCAAATTCAACTTTGACACCATCTCCAAAGGAAATCCCAACACACCTAGAATTGAGGCTTCATCAGGAATCATGAGGTAAACTTTGTCCATATGTATACCCATAACATTGGCATAATCACAAAAAACATGGCCGCAATTCTGACTGTCATGAAAGACATCCATACTAGAATAAATTTAGGGATCAAACATGTGAACATAAAAGGAGTTTCTAACATAATAATCAATATGCCACATAACTAAATCCATGGGAGTACCTGATCCGTAAATGGCTTTTGGTTACTCCTCTTGCAAAGACAACTAGATTGAAAGACTACCTGCAAGAAGTGGATTTCAATCATTATCTATGAGCTGAAAATAAGGTTGAAAATATATTGGAAAACATCAATGCAGACTCTAAATGGGGTGATAAACCCCTATCTTCCATTAGGGTGATCTAGATGCAGGAAAGGGAAAGGGAATGAGCTTCATTTCTTGATTGATGATAATAGGAAGCTTCATGTAAGAAATGGTAGTTCCAGTCAGCATAACTTAGCTCCACCACGTGAATGCCACCTCATCATGAATGAGGTGCTGACACAGAGTAGAGAAGCTCATTGATGGGGAGAGAATGACCTGATAGCAGAGAACCTGGGAAGCAAACCTCAGGCTGGGATGGAAAAAGTTGACAGTATTAACATTGATTGAAAGGGAAATATGAGACACTATACTGAAAATATTTACATCCCAAGGAAATTAATTAAGCATCCTAGAAGAAGAAAACCTTCTAGTACTTTTCCTTTTGTAACCCAAAATCGGAATTTGTTTCCTAACACCCCTACCATGAAATCCCAAGGATCGTCCCTTGCCCACCCCCCTAACATGACTTCCCAAGGATTGCCACTTTCCCACTACCATGAATTTCCCAAGGATCACCCCTTGCCCCTTATATTATTTTCTTTTAAAGTATCTATCAATTCACCCTCCCTGGTCGCAGGACATTAAGGCATCACCATCAAATTTATTAGCAGTTCATTTATATCACGTAGGATTTCCCACTGTAGCCTCTCAGCCCTAAGATAGAATTTTATACTGATAATTTCTTGAATATTGGTCATGGTCTCATTATCCATCCTCACCACATACAGCACTGTTATCATGGCCTCAGGTCTCCCCTCAGTTGAAAATGCACTTGCACCATCTACAGATAAAGACAGTCACAAGATTCTACACAGGATAGGATTTGTTGGTTTTGCTCCCTCTGAGAGGTGAAGACAGGCACATTTATTTTGAATAGGTTAGTATAGCTCATGTTAAGAAAGCAATTTTCCTCCAGATACTCCATATAGCAGAATTATAGTAGCTTGAGGACTAAATTTATTTATTTTTCCATCTTCTTTGAGTTGCGGTCTTTATGAAGATATTACTTTTATGAAACTCAGTCCCTCCCCTATGATAGTCAATGTCACGGGACTTCATTATGGTAATTTTTTATATGGCCTGTGCAGAGTGAAGAATTTATGGGACATGAGCAATGTTAAATTGCCCAAGGGATACATGTATGGTTGTAATTGTATGGCCTACAGTAATATACTGAAAATATTATTGTTTACCACAAATAATGAAAAGAAAGTCAATTTCTTATATTACAAGGGCAGTGACTGACTGAATAATTTTCAACTGGAAGATACAAGGAAACCTTTGACTATACAATACGAACTGAATATTACTCAAATCAATTGCAAGATATTGAGCCAATAGACATGTTAACACATGTCACCAGTGCAGAAGCCAATAGAAATACAAATCCACATCGACTGGACTAGTGCCTCTTTGACATTCACAGCTATTATTGCCATTTTATAAACAAGTCGTTTATGTAAGTAGACAAAATCTTTTAGTATAGAAGCTACAGCCAAGAAAACATAAGTTTTTTTTTAAAATTGATAATACAAAGGTTTATTATTGAATAACAAGTTCATAAGCTTCATTTGGAAATTGCAAATGATATGTGATTATAGGCCCTACGAAGGTAGAACTATAGAAAAAATTTTGATCAAGTGCATTATCTTTCTGCAAATAGGAATAGTTTATTTGTTTACTAAGTTTGATTTTACCATATCGCAGACAGTAATACCAATTTTGGTAAAAATATCCATGGCTATTGGCATTTGGAAGTTTTAAGAAGTTGTTCAGTCATATGGAACATGCTTCATGGTGGCATCGTATCATATATCAAATTTTTTGATGATATCATTATATCATGACACGTTTGATTTTGCCATCGGATCATGTAAATAACATTTATAATTTTAGCGACAATTGTAGATTTTTGTCAAAAACAGATGGGAAACTGTTAATCAACTTAGAAACAAATATAGAGTGGTCACAATTATTGACCTTCATGCTGCAGAAACATCATATATCCAGGGTGCTATTATCACATCCACTTAATACACTATTATTTTACATAAAGCACTTGACTCCATTAGTAAATAAAAGTCAAAGTGAAGCCCTTTACCACTTCTCATTTAGAAATTCCTATTAGCAATGTCATTAATTGTTCATTTATCTTTGTACATTTTACATATTTACTCAATTGAAAGATAAACCACAACGTAATGTCCCCAACAAATTATCAGCACCTTGTTCAAACTAAATGCACACTGGTTTATTTATCACATAGAACAAAACCATTCACATGTGAATTCGCATCTCAAGCAGATCAAAACACATGAATACAACATCTTGGGTAAATTGTTTTTTCTACTATTTAATTATAATTTAGAAACTTGCAATATTAAAATATAATTCCTTTTAAAGTTAGAGTGGCTGAGAATCAGCCGAGCTGTGGTCTATCAGCTACATGGAGCTGTTGAAATCCTGACAGGCATGCTCTTTCCTTGCATTTGGTTTGTGTCTGTTATTGATATTGATGTGGCCTTCATGCAATTATCAAGATTAAAAAATGTAACATTCTTCATTCAAGTAAAGGAAGGTGAGACAAATTATTCCGAGGCCTACCATTTATCCAAAATATAGATTCCCCCTATAAGAAATTAAAACCAACTAAAGGAAAATAATTTTGACTTTGAGCTTGCAAAGCTTAAGGCTCATACATAAGTCCATGCTTATTTGGTACCAACATTATCGCTAGGGCTTGAATGGTCGGCATCACATTTTTTATCAAGATTCAACCACTTAAAATATTTCTCACAGCTGGGTTCTAGTGATCTAGGGCAATTTCCAAACATTTTATCTTACAAGTTAAGAGATACATGCAAGTTCTGAATATACCAAAAAAAATGCAAGGGCGTTTTCCAGTGTTTACTCAACAATAAGATGACACGACAAGTTGGATTCTAACATTGGCTGATAAGCCATGTTTGGAAAAAATGAACAAAATTAGTTGGACTAGTGTCTCTTTGGAAGACATGGCTATAAATGTAATTAGTAATTTTGACTGATTGATGGATATTTCAAGAACAATAGTTACAAACCAAGAAGTCACTCTAATCAGATGGTTAGCAGTAGAATCAATTTAAAAGGCCAATGACTAAGTAAAATATGTTATTTATAATAGGTGTGAGGTCATTAGAACAATCGGTAAAGCATGGGTTCATGATGAGAAACAAACCTTTCCTCATGCATTAGGCAATCACATTGGAAGCTGCAAGCATATTAAATTGCCAGGGGATTACAGCATATTGAGGAATGTTATTAACCAATATAATCCAAGCTATCAAGATGTGCAGACAATTCAATATCAAAGCATTCATGAGTCAAACAAAGATATCTAGAGGTGAGAATATTAGATATCATCTACTACCAATATACTCTACATGTACATTATTGCTGCTACCATACACCATTATTTCTCCTGCAACTATTGCCGCTATTCACAACTGCAGTTACACCACCACTGCTCCAAATGTCCATAGTCACTACTCCTACACTCCTCCTACACTTCACTGCCTAAAAACATTATGCTGATTAGCCTATCTGATTTCTATTGCTCAACTCATCAAGCTCTCTTAGACACTAAAGTCAAAGTTACTATCTTATTGATTATTGTCATCATCGCTCTTAGTGGTGCCTCTAACGTCTCTGTTCAAACAAACTTAAAGTCTTTGGTCAAGTTATATCAGCTAGTATCATACATTGATCAAATGCATTTGAAGCAACCTGCCTATTGTTCTTTGTTTTGCATGTGTCAATGATAATTATACCTTAAGTGTGATGATGCCTTTTTGTTCTAAAGCTTCTTGCTATCAACAGTATACCACAATATTTAGGCTTGTTGATGCCTTTTAGGATCCCTTCAGGCTGTTGGCCTTGTTATGCAAACCACTCATTCAAGATAGTGTCAATGACTATAATATCATGCCAGAAAACTCTAGAAGATATTTGTGCTTACTGAAACTGTATGATCTTTAGAACTTACTCACCGCAGGTATAATTCAGTTAGGCCCACAGGAGGAGTATCATGAAGACTTTAGGATTATTGTCATACAAAAGGTTATTGTCACAAGGGTGTGGTATCAAAAAATTGCAATGATAGTCATTTAATCATGCATTGGAAGATCAGATCGTGGATGCTCTATGCACTCTACTTGAATTACTACCATATCCTAACCTTTTTGCTTTTAATTTCCTTTAGAGTACAGGGCAGACGCTTTCTTATTTTTCTGAGAATTGTAGTAATGAAATTGTAGATACTTTTTAGCCTGCCAACATTGACATGAAGCCAAAATTCTCTTTTGAACATGGATAATGTGGATACTGTTAAGATTTTGAGTTCATGGTAACAGTTCACCACAGACATATATGAAACCCTGAAATCTGACATGGAATACTTAGAGAGAACTCTAAAAAATGTATGCTATAACCTGCAATACATCATATAAAAAATATAAAGGACAAGATCTAACCATCAAACCCGCTATTGCCTTCACACCATGTCTGAAAGAAAACTCTTCTATGACCACTACAGAAAATCACTTTATTCACAGAAGCTGCAAAACTGACCTAACTAAACTACTCCCTAGTCTTACTTTTATGATAGAAGCAGAGTGCAAAGGTTTACGATCAAAGTGTACCTAATAAAACAATTAGATGCCTAGGAGAATGAACCCTGCTTGCATGAGGAGGAATGCCTAGATTATCATTAAAGCACCCAAAGGAAAGCATGCACCACCCTTCATGGGAAAGCTAACCAAGTCTAATAATGGCCAACCTATGCACACTGCCTCCTTTAATTTTCATTCTTGACTTAGTCCCGCCGGAAGAGAAAATATGCTAAAATAAGAAATCAAAGAGAAATATAACTTCTGTTCTAAAAATAAGAAGAGATATTATGGGAAAACTTCAGATCTGATGCATGCATGCTCTTCTAGTTTTCTGAAAGAAAACCAATTTTCCTCTAAGAGGCTTAGTATTGCACCCTAAATAGGCGATATATGAAACCCTAAAAGCTGACATGGAATACTTAGAAAACTCTCAAAAATGTATGCTATAACCTGCAAAACATCATATAAAAAATATAAAGGGAAAGATATAACTATCAAACCCGCTACTGTCTTCACACCATGTATGAATCAGAGTAGGAGAACCATAATCCGCAGCCACAGAATTATTAGAAGCAGTGGTCGTAACAGCGGCATCCCAGGGTCTTGAAACCCATGGTCCAGGCCCCCATCTAGTAGGAGGAGGAAAGTAGGATCCAGGAACCATGGGCCAAGACAAACCGGGCCAACTAGGGGAAATAGAAGCAACAACAATATTCCATGTTGGGTTTGGAAAATTCCACCCATATGACCAGGCACCTCCAAAAAAATGCAGCCCTAGCAGCCCCATTCGTCCAATTCGATGGTGGATCCATCTGTGGCTGAGGGGCTGCTGGATTCATATGACTCAGAGTGATTTCCAACTCTCATCGAGGATATATAGTAGGTCATTGAGCCTTTAGAAAAAGTGGGAATGAAAGGATACTTGATCCTTTTGTTCAAATATGCCCATGCACATGGTGGCTCGGGACCAAAAATGGAAGTTCTGGTCCTATATAGTATCAAAAGGGTGTAATAAGGTAAATAATATTACAATTATGGATTTCATGACAGGAGAGATATCAAAAAATAAAAAATAATATATGGACAACCATTTGATTTGGAGATTTAATAGGTAGTCGATCTTGAGTTTCAGCAAATGAACTAAAAGACCAATTTTTAAAATGGGTTGAAGCATGTAAGGTTTTATTCCATGCTCCAAATTTTATTTATTTTTCCTTTTGAATCTTTGAAGTCACAAGAGACACTGATATGGGAAGATTCATGGCTCTATGGTAATGATGGATTAGCAATAAAGCTGTGGTTTCATTGATTTAATCTGGAACCCATGAGCCATGCACGATGAAACCACTAATATGGGAAGGGTCATGGTTCTATGGTATTGTTGGATTAGCAAGGAAGTGGTTTCATGGTTTAATCCAGTGGAAATGGAGTTATTTTTCAGTCCTGAGTCCTAGTTATAGTATATTGGGAACCCTGGAGTCTATTGGTAACTTTCTCTCTGTAATATTGTTAATGTAGTGGTATGGAGCCTTTTAGTAGAAATGTTTCTACAATTGGGTTTTATTGTTGTTAATACATCTACATATTTATCTAATTCAACTTATATGAGAGCGAAGTTGCTATAGATCGCAAAATATACTTATATGAGCTCATCATAACTACACAATGTTTCCTATATTCATTAGATAAATTGTTGCAACCTAGACTTATAAAAACATTTTCTTAATCCTTTCTAACATGGTATCACTCAACTCAATACATACCTTAAAAAATCTTTCTATTTTCACTTCACCTACAAATAATATGGATTTTCTACAAGATGGGAATCTTCTCTCAAAGATAATTAGAAATCACAATGCTTAGATGGTCTTAACAAGAAAAAAAATATCAGGTGTTTTGTATATGTTTTGAATCAATTTCATCCCACCTTGTTAGCATCAACACATAGAAGTGTTTGAAGCCAATTAATTTCTCTTGTACTAGTCGATAAGAAAATGACATCATGGATGTGAATCAAATCTTTAAGCTATATAAAATCCTTCCTAATATTCGATAGTTCATCTCTTGTCACAAAATTTCCAAGCATTGGAATGGTTATAGAAACACCCTCTGCTTTGTACTGAGTAAGGTTTGAACCAAATTTTTTTAGCAAAGTACAGTCATGTGGATCTCAAAATAAGGAAAAAATAAATCAACCCAGTAAAGGATACATAAACTACCATACCAAGAAAAATGCACTGCAAATTCTCTATTGCTGCATTTCCTTTTAGTTGACCTCCATTCAAACAATCATCATGATTATATAAATGTTGGCACAGAGGATTCGACATAGCCACATGATCATGGTAATTTAACGTAATATTTGTAACACCCCAAGCCTACATATTGAAAAAGAAAAACACTTTACCTTCAAAGACAAGTAGTGACTGTAGGAGTGCCTTCTTAGATTAACCTAACCTTCTTTTTTTTTTTACAAGAACGGGTATGAGTTTATATTATAGAGTGGCCAAAGCCTTCATCGATTACAATTTGTCAGGGCTAGCCCTTATTCTTTCATCCTCAGTCTGATCAAAGACTCCAAAATTTGGAGATCCACGATTTTTACAGGAGGCTAAAGAGTCTATCTTTGTTATTTTTCCTAACTTATAAAGACACACAAACTGTTGTAAAATGATGCGGAAAAACATTGCAGCATTATGGGATAGAGTCCCACTCCTCAGTTTCATCTATCAGGAGGGAACCTGCTGAAAGGGACACCGCCCTGTTGGCTTCCAAGTCTGCATCTTTATTATTTACTATCAATACATGGAGGAAACTTGCAGTTCGGAAAGATTTCAACATGTTTCTTATTCTTAGGATCACTCTAGCCAATCTAAGATCCACCGGATTGGAGTCCTCCACTAAAAATTTGATGATGGACTGAGAATCTCCTATTACACTTAAATCTGCAATTCCAATTGCCTTTGCTTGTTTAAGACCCTGTAAAAGTGCCAATGCTTCAGCTTGGATACTGGTGGAATGTCCAAGACCCCAAGCATATTTGGTCACTGTTATACCCTCCTTATGCTTTATAATTCCTCCTGCCCCTGCCCTGCCGGGGTTGCCTTTTGCAGCCCCATCAAAGAATAGCCAAGATCTGTCTTGTCTGGTGAGAAAGTCTGACAGCTCTTGCTCATTTCCTCTGAATTGCCACTCTTTCATGCTCTTAGGCTGCCTTGTTTCGCCAGTGAACTGAAGGCCCATCGAGGCGCCCCAATCTAAATCATTTGGATTTAAATTGACTTCCATTAGCTGTTCACCCAAGGTTTCTTTCCAGAGGCTTTTGACTTTGCTGGTGATGAGCTGAGGATTTAATTTTTCATCCCTGAAGACTCTTCTGTTGCGCTCAAGCCAGATTTGCCAGCATGTGAATTTTGGTAAGGTAAACCATGCTGCTTTAAATATTTCATTTTTTGGAAGGGTTCCTGGATAACAAGTGTGCCAGTTAGCAAATAGGTCAGAAATATACCTAGGAAGAATGAATTATGTCTTCCAGTGATTCATAAGGATCTGCCAGATTCTTCTTGAGAAACTACAGTCCAACATAATATGCTGGGCACTCTCTTCATTTTCACAGCAAAGATGACATCTTGATGGTCCTTGAAAACCTTTTTTTTTTCAATCTGTCCTCTGTTAGTATTCCTCTGTGGCAGAGTAGCCAACAGAAAATGTCAACCTTTGGCATAGATTTAAATTTCCACAGCCCCTTCCATACAGCAGGGTCGGGGGCAACATATGGGCGTTTTTGGAGGCACGTGTACCCTTGAGCAACTGTGTAATTACCTGTATCGGATCCCCATCCACGAACATCTCTTTTACCAGCGTTTAAAGGTGCTTTCCCATTTAATGATTCGAGCAACATATGTTTGGCTTGCGTTAGTTCTGGTGGCGTTGGAGGGAGGCACCATTGTTGCCAAACGCTGCCAGACCATTTCGATATGTCCCACAGCGTGACATAACCAGCGCTGTCCAACCAATGTTTCAGCTCGTGCAATGTTCTGTTCATCGCTAATGGAGGTTGCTGCATTATTTTGTCATCCCATATTTTAATACATCTTCCATTGCCCGGTATCCAGAACGCTGAGTCATTAATGAGTGAGATTTCTTTCTGACAGCGCTTGATTAAGTGTGATCCTGTAGATGGAGTAAAATTTTCCAGTGCTCTTTTCCTGTTCCCCGAGAGGTATTTCCTCCAGATGGCTCGTTGTGCCCAGCCTGGGTGCGGAGCAATAACTCGCCAGAAAAGTTTGGCCTCCATTGCTATATTTTGCAAGCCAAAATCTTTAAAATTAAGACCTCCTTCCATCAGAGGCTTACCCAGTTTCTCCCAGCTGACCAAAGGGAATTTTCTGTCATTAAGATTGCCTCCTTTCCAAAAAAACTTGCGCACGTAACCTTCCATCTTTTTAATAATGCCAGTGGGTGCTAAAAGCACAGAAAATTGGAATATGGGAAGACTGTTGAGGACAGAGTTGATTAGAACAAGTTTGCCTGCTAGATTCAACCAGGAGAAGCCCCAGGCCTGGAATTTTGCCTTGAATTTGTCCATAAGAGGGTTCCAATCTCTGCTATAAGCAAGATTGCGAAAGATGGGAAGGCCCAGATAAATGAAGGAGGACCAGCTTATGGAAGCAGTGAACCCCAAAGTTCTGGAGATGGCAGACAGAGTGAGAGCAGAAATATTCCAGCAGAAAGCTTTACATTTTCCTTTGTTTAAACTACTACCTGAAGCTTCACTGAAATCATCTAACACCTCTTTAAACCTTGAGGCAGATCTAACTGTGGCAGCTCCCAACAGAAGAGTGTCGTCTGCAAAAAGAGTGTGGTTTACATTTTTCACCCCCCTGGCTATATTAAGCCCCGGGATCTCCTGTTCTTCCAATTTCTGATCAAGGAAGAAACTTAAGGCAGAGGCTTGGAGGACGAAGAGCAGCGGAGAGAAGGGGCAGCCTTGCCTGAGCCCTCTTGAAGCTTTGAAGAAGCCAGCTGCTCTTCCATTCACCAAGGGGGCGATCCATGGGTCTGCAATACTTGCTCGGATCCAATTTACAAACCCCAACCCAAAGCCAAACTTTTTCAGAACTTCCCAAAGGAAACTTTGCCTGACCCGATCAAAGGCATTTTCCAGATCTAATTTAATCACCATACCCTCCTCTTTGCGAATTTGACTCGAATGGATCGCCTCTTGTACCAGAATGTAATTGTCGACAATCTGTCTCCCCTGAACAAATCCCCCCTGGTTCTTAGGTATGATCGCTGGGAGGATGCCTTTTAGCCTATTTGCTATTACCTTTGTAATTAATTTGTATCCAATGTTGCAAAGAGAGATTGGGCGGAACCGGCTGAAGTCTTTTGCCCCCTTTTCCTTGGGGATTAGGGCGAGGAAGGCAGAATTGGTGCTGCCCCCAATTTTTGGACAATTTTGAGATTTCAGGATCATCTTGAAGAGATCTTTCTCCACAATCTGCCAGCATGTTTGAATGAATCTGGTCGTGTAGCCATCCGGGCCTGGGGCTTTGTCAGGCTCCATACTGGCCAGAGCATCCTTTATTTCTTGTATGGAAATCTTCTCTTCGAGCTGCTTGTTGATAAGAGGGGTGATCCTTGTAGGTATTACCTCCAGAAATTTGGAATTTGGATCAGTCTCTCCCTCTTCTTTATACAAGGTTTTGAAGTGATTGTAGGCTGTTTTCTTTATACTCTCAAAGTCTTTGTGAATCAAGTTGCTCTCTTTTATTTCTGATATGGTATTAAAGCTTTTTCTTGCTTGTGCTTGTTTATGAAAGAAGGCTGAATTTCTATCTCCCGCTTTAAGCCATAGACTCCTAGATTTTTGTCTCCAATGCTCTTCCTCTGTAAGGCAGGCTTTGTGGTAGATTTGTTGAAGCTCCACCTCTTTGTTTAATATTTCTGTGGTAATTTCCACCTCCTCACTTTGGGCTTGATGCAGTATAAGGTTATCTTGGGCCTGCTTTCTTTCTTTTGCAGGGGTGGGAAGGCCTCTGGCCCATGTTTTGAGGGCAGCTTTCAATCTTCTAAGTTTTTCTTCCCAAATGAAGAAGGGAGAACCCTTTACTGGCAGTTTCCAGCTGTCCTGGACCACATGCAAGAACTCAGGCTCCTTAACCCAAAGAGCATTGAATCTGAATGGGATGGGACCGAGATCCTTGTGGCCTGATACCTCTAACAATATGGGCTTGTGATCTGAGACACTGCATGGGAGGATGTGCAATCTAGATTCTAAACCTAGCAAAAGAAAGGAACTTTGCACCAAACATCTATCTAGTCTAGCAGCAATATGACCAGGGCCTATTCTCTTATTGGTCCAGGTGTACTTACCGTTATCTGGAGGGGTATCAAGAAGGTCCCAGTCCTGCATGAGGTCTTCCACCCACTCCCATGCTGGGTCCCTTACGATTGTGCCTCCTCGCTTTTCGTCCGAGCGAAGAGTGAGGTTTAGGTCCCCTGCAATAATGATGTTTTCCAGGTTCTCTGTCTCTGCCAGCTGTCTTATGGAGTCCCAGCACTCCCTTTTCTCCCCTATGTTGTTAGGAGCATAAACATTGAACAGGCAGATTGTCTCCCTTGTTTCTTCTGCATGTAATTTCAAGCACTGCCAATGGCTTTTGTGTGCCTCCATGACCAATCTGTACTTGAGAGGGTTCCAGAGAGAGCCCAGTCCCCCCGATGCTCCCCTTGATGACACTGCTAGTCCACTACTTCCTTTCCATAGCTTTTTGCTGATTTGGAGAAATTCATTTTCCTCCATTTTGGTCTCCTGGATCAACAGAATATCCGGGGTTTCTCTTCTAATAAGGCTTCTCACTGCTTCTTCTTTTACTGTACTCCCCATTCCTCTGCAGTTCCAGGAGATGGTCTTCATCATTTATTTCTTTGGTGTGTGGCTCCCCTGGAGCCATGAGCTTGGTTTTTCATTGCCTTCGGATTCTTACAAAGAAGTTTTTCCAGCGTAGGCTGACTACCCTGGAGCTTATCTTTGTAGGTTTCCTGATCTCTTTTTTCTCTTGCAGATTTTCGGCCCCTTGCAGATCTTCTAACTGACGTCTGCGTTTCTCCGATTTCTCCATCTTCCTCAGATTCCTCTGAGTCCTGTTCCTCCTCGGAGGTTTCTATTTGCTTTTCCTTGTCCCTTGCCATGTTACTCTCTTCGGGTCTTATTTCTACTGAGTTTATTTTTTCTGCTGGAGTGACAGGCCTCTCCTCTTCCCTGTGTGCTTCTTCCGCTGTGCTTAAGATCTCGAACCTATTTTCTTGATTTCTTGACGAGGAAACATTTTGGGCTGCAGCAGGAAGAGGTCCTTGTGCCCCGGATTTCTTATGATTTATCTTTGATCTCTTTACTTGATTCCATCCTTCATCCTTCCCTTTTTCTGTTTCACCTTTGTTCGGGCATCCTCTAGCAAAATGGCCGTAGATGTGACATTTGCGGCATTTGAAAGGGAGCTGCTCGTAATCCAACACTTGAACATGCGTCCAGCTGCCAACCTTTAGTTTGATGGCCTCGGGAAGACCTACCTCTAAATCTACCTCGACACAGATCCTGGCGCAGTCATATTGATCGTTGTTGTTGGCTCTGTCGATGAACTTGCCCAGTGTGTTGCCAATATGTTTAAGGGAATCCCAGTTCCAACAGTGTACCGGTAGGTTAGGGAGCCGGACCCAAACAGGGACAGCCGATGGCACATCCACAGCTGGATCAAAATCTGGAGTCCATTTATTGAGATATAGACCTTGTGGTCCCATGAAATAGGGCCCATTCCTGAAGATCAGGTCTTTATCCTCCTTAGTGTTGAATTCAAACAGGAAGTAGCCTCTTCCCGGAAAATATGAGGTGACTTTATTCTTGATCAGCGGAATCCAATTCTTAATAACCCAGGTTTCCGTTGATTTGGGTGAGGGCCATAGGCCCGTGAATTGACCCACCAGGGCTCGATCAGTTAGAGATAAGGCGACCTGGATCGGTCCCTCAGGAGGTAGGTTTACCTCCGGAACATCATCGATCTTCTTCATGAACTTAGAGGCATCTGATTTCTTCTTCTTAGGTAGCGAGGCGATCAAGTTTGAAAAGGCAGTTGAGGCATCCGGAGGAGAAGACTGGGTAGGCCCTAGAGGCGATCCTTGTGTCTCCATGGTCAGCAGAAAGAACACGCCCAACCTGCTCTAGACATCGCCAAATCCAAGCAAGAGATTCAGTCCAGATCTGAGAGCCAGCACCGGATCTGGGCAGCAGATCAGTGCGTAAGATGGGGAGGCCAGAATCTAGCTAAGAGAGGTGGATCCGAACTGGTCCAATCAGGACTGGGGCCCCAGAGGCCGAGAGGGCCGAGTCAGCAAGAGAAGGGCCGTGAGAGCGCCCTGGTCTGGGCTGCGCAGGCCTGCAGCGCGTTCTTACGCGCAGAGCATCTCCCGAGCTAGGTTTTCCATCAAGCGGATTAAAGACATGCAATATGTTATTAGCAATTAACCTAACCTTCTTTACCTTCATTAAAATCATCATTAATTATTTTAAAATGCATGTCAACTAATGATGCATCTACCATTAGGTTCTTTTGCACAATAGCTTCGCTTGTAACAATATATATTTTAGATATCTCATTTCTTCAATATCAATTTTTGATACTAGCTAGAAGTGGAGCCAAGTGAGAAACGTTGAATGGTTCTTTTAAGTGAGATAGACACCAATCTTGCTCTATTGAATCAAAGAGCATAATATCAACTAACTTTTTATTGAAGCTCTAATGTTTAACAGAATTCCTGTTAATCTCATTTTCTTTAAACAATGAAGTCCACTCTCTTTATGCAAGTAATTGTGATACTTTTATATAGGGTTACCTAATCATCCTAAGAAGTGCTCCAAGATAAAAATGCACCACTTGTAACTAGGGCATTTGCAAATAAACACTCATTTATGATGGGACACTTTCAACATAGAAATCAAGGATAGCATGTACTGTACCTAGCTCTACAATTTGTCTTGCCTGAGAGTAATGCCACTCTACCTGAACAGAGATGCCTTAACAATTCTCTTAAATATCTCAACATATGCTCATGAAGGAAGAAGTGGCCTTCCGCTCAAGGATTCCTCGTCCTCATAAGAAATATCTCTTTGGGATTTTTTATACTGATAGCAGTTGGCTAAGAACATGTAAATGCAAAGATTGATCGCACTCAGAGAGGCTACAAGCCAATAAAAGTAGTCTAAATGAGCTTTGTTCAAGTTGTTTGTGAACCAACAAACCCCCTTGCTTCTGCAACTAACCTTCTCAGTAACTGAAATAAGGAAGCTGCTAATGAAACTAGAAACTCCTACAACACTCAGATTCACAACAATACCCAGGCTTTTCATAGTTTCTGGCATCTGATCATAAATTTATTCTTGCATTCCTACCATTGCAAATACATCTGCTATGCCAAATAGCACATATTGTTGAAGCAGCAGAAAAATGCTCAAGGGAATTGTTGCATTGGGCAGGTCTATCAGTCCATTGTCCTTTGCTACCTCGATTATTCTAATCTCTATCAATGCAAAAACAATCATTGATATAATGGAGAAAAACATGCCAGTGCCTATCCTTTCCAGCATAGTAATCCCTCGTTCATTCCCTGTCAAGCACGTTGCAATTGGAACAAATATGCGGTCATAAACATGCACTAATAGGAGAATAGATAGGCTATTAAAACATTATAAGCTTGCAGCAGGGGTCTCAAAATGTGTTCCAATCTTTCTATCCATTGTACTCCCATGTTTTGTGAAAAATTTTGAAGATTGTGCAAAGACAACCCCATACATCAAACATGCCATCCAAATTGGTAACAGCTCAAGAACATCTTTCACCTCTTCAACCTCTTGGACTGTGCATAGTCGCCAATTGAAGTTTGTTTTACACTCATCGTCCAAATCATCTTCAACTATAGCTTTGTCAAGAAACCTGAAAATTGAGAATGAGGATATGCATCACAAATATCTCAGTTCATCTAAAATTGAATATGATCTTTGCTACAAAGGAGATGGAAGCAAGATGCTTCATATGTATGGGTTTGTTCATAATGAAAAATCGACCGGTGCATATCTATTTACATTGTTTGGAGTTGTGAATTCGGTGTAAGAGACAATAAGTGGATGCCCGCTCCTAATCAAAGTAAAGTACATTGCAACATCAAAGACTTCCAAGCACATTTTTTGTTTGTCACAATTATGCACAGATATTGGACTTTTAACATGGACCCATCCGTACTTGTTACAAGTATAATGCAATTACCTTGGGAAAGAATCACAAGTTGTATCCATGGAAAAATCATATCATGGTGAAATTCTGCTATTTTAGAGAGGTTTAATTGAGTCTAGTGAGGTATCAATACTCAAGGCTAGGACTTAAGGTAATGAAATATGTTCTTCAACTAAAGTAATGGATAGGAGGAAATTCGCTTGGTGTAGGGGTAATTTGGGTATTCAACCTTCAACAATGTATTTCCAAGTGGGAAATTGTTAGGGTATTCCCAATTGCATAACATGTCACTGGAAGATTCTATTTGTAAACAAAATGTGCAAAGAAAGTTTTGGATTGCATTCTTGTATTTTAGAAGCGAAGTTGTTTCCAAATTGCATTCAGAATTTTAGAAGCAACATCATTTCTGTGTTTGCACATTCTTTATAAAAGAAGACAAATAAAAAAGGTGAGCAATAATTTGTTCCTGATGAGAAAAAAATCTTGGTTGTTGTATGTGCTTCTTTGCTATGGTTGTTATATTGATTAAATTTCATCTTTATGTTGAAGATATTTACATTGTAAATTATTTGTCCATTTGTTATAAGTTGCACTCAAATTTTAACAATCATAACTCATAATCATCCTTTCATCCCAGGTGAAACCTAGAAATAGTGCATGTTACTCCGGTTATAGACACCAAAGACCCAGGTATAACACAATAGATACTAATAGATAATGAGGATGTTGAAAAAATCGATAAATGAGAGTTATATATTGTAGTTATTTAAATTGAACAAGATCATGGCTATTATTGAACCATGTGATTTAACTCACCCAATCACAACCAACTAAGATGGTGCTTTCATAACAAACACAAGTATCCATGTGAAGAGTGCCTTATTAGATTAACCTAACCTTCTTTACCTTCATTAAAATCATCATTAATTATTTTAAAATGCATGTCAACTAATGATGCATCTACCATTAGGTTCTTTTGCACAATAGCTTTGCTTGTAACAATATATATTTTAGATATCTCATTTCTTCAATATCAATTTTTGATACGGGCTAGAAGTGGAGCCAAGTGATAAATGTCGAATGGTTCTTTTAAGTGAGCTAGACACCAAACTTGCTCTAGTGAATCAAAGAGCATAATCTCAACTAACTTTGTATTAAAGCTCTAATGTTTAACAGAATTCCTGTTAATATCATTCTCTTTAAACAGTGAAGGCCACTCTCTTTACGCAAGTAACTGTGATATTTGTATATAGGGTTACCTAATCATCCTAAGAAGGGCTCCAAGATACAAATGCACCACTTATAACTAAGGCATTTGCAAATAAACACTCATTTATGATGGGACACTTTCAACATAGAAATCAAGGATAGCATGTACTATACCTAGCTCTACAATTTGTCTTTCCTGAGAGTAATGCAACTCTGCCTGAACAGATATTCCCTTAAATATCTCAACATATGCTCATGAAGGAAGAAGTGGCCTTCCGCTCAAGGATTCCTCGTCCTCATAAGAAATATCCTTTTGGGCATTTTTATACTGATAGCAGCTGGCTAAGAACATGTAAATGCAGAGATTGATCACACTCAGAGAGGCTAGAAGCCAAGAAAATTAGTCTAAATGAGATTTGTTCAAGTTGTTTGTGAACCAGCAACCCCCCTTGCTTCTACAACTAACCTTCTCAGTAACTGAAATAAGAAAACTACTAATGAAACTAGAAACTCCTACAACACTTAGATTCACAGCAAAACCCAGGCTTTTCATAGTGTCTGGAATTTGATCATAAAATTATTCTTGCATTCCTACCATTGCAAATACATCCGCTATGCCAAATAGCACATATTGTGGAAGTAGCAGAAAAATGCTCAAGAGAATTGTTGCATTGTGCAGATCTATCAGTCCATTGTCCTTTGCTACCTCGATTCTTCTAATCTCTATAAATGTGGCAAAAATCATTGATATAATGGAGAAAAACATGCCAGTGCCTATCCTTTGCAGCACAGTAATCCCCCGTTCATTCCCTGTCAAGCGCCTTGCGATTGGAACAAAGATGCGGTCATAAACAGGCACCAATAGGAGAATAGATAGGCTAGTAAAACATTGTAAGCTTGTAGCAGGGATCTCAAAATTTGTTCCAATCTTTCTGTCCATTGTGCTCCCATGTTTTGTGAAATTTTTTGAATATTGTGCAAAGACAACCCCATACATCAAACATGCCATCCAAATTGGTAACAGCCCAATAACATCTTTCACCTCTTCAACCTCTTGGACTGTGCATAGTCACCAATTGAAGATTGTTTTACACTCATCTTCAACTATAGCTTTTTCAAGAAACTTGCAAAATGAGAATGAGGATATGCATCACAAATATCTCAGTTCATCTAAAATTGAACATAACAAAGTGCAACCCACAAGAAGAAACAAGGAGAAGACTAAAATAAAATAGAAATATGACTTAAGGATAGACTATACCTTACCCAGGGTTAGGAAGTAGCTATATCCTTAAAACTAAATTTTCAGTCCACCCTCTTCCTACAAAATATTATTTCAATTACCAAGAATTTCAATATTTTCCATGTCAAATGGAAAAACCACTGTGACTCCAACAAATTGAGTCACGACATTGGCCACTTTTAGCAATGTACGAGAAATTTTGTGGCAATTATTTTCCATAGGTTTGTACTAATAAATGCAATATAACTAGATGTAAACTGAGCAAGACCAGAGAGGAATTACCTACATTGATCAGTACACAATTGCTGTCTTCTTGGTCCAAAAATCAAAACTTCTTTTTCTTCAATGCGATCTACGTTCTTTTCTTCCTGATAGGTGGAAACGTTCCATTTATAAAATGTTGCAACAAAGACATGGATAATTCAAGTAAGAGGACGACCACCAGGTAGTTTATGCCGGTAAAATTTTTTCCCACACAAGAAGATAAGCAGTGCTATTTCCATAGCCACATCAGGAATGGAAAATCTTAGGCCCCATCCTATGTCATCCTGAATATATGTGAGTACAGTGAATCCTGTAAGATTACCAATGCAAATACTAAAATACCACCAATTAAAGAATGAACTCTTATACTTATTCTCTTCCGGGTCGTCCTCATCAAAATGATTGGCACCAAATGCTTTTAAATAGGGTTTGAAGCCTCCTTGCCCCAAAGCAACCAAATAGATTGAGACGAAGAAAATCCCAGTGACCACTGACCAAAATAAATCCATGTAACAATCCATCTCATGTAGTGTTTATTAGTAGGATTCCATGCACGAGATTAAAGCAAAAAAGGAACAATCATTTTCAAACCCTATTGTCCTTTTAAACATGGGTTCAATGCACCCAAATATATAGACAAATCTTCTTGTGTCCATCGAAATTTGCATGAGTCCACTGGAAAAAAATTATAAAGATACTAAATTATCCATTGTTTAATGCTGGAACACGAAAAAAAATATAAACCAATGTGATGTCATCAAGCCATAAAATCGTGCTCAAGCCGGTAAAATCCAGATCAACCCTGGTGGTTACGAAGGGCTTGTACTTCAAGGTAGATTTTTCGAAAGTAAGGTCCTCATTGCCTTTAATGTGCTGGTCTTGAATTAAATTAGTCCTGAAGCAATCAGGTAAGGGTCTGTGCCATCAATCTTAGGTGTAAAAATTACTGACTGTTTAACTATCCAAGGTTGTCCCATTCTTGTGTGTTATGCCCCCGCCGTATGGAATGAGTTTCAAAGAGATAAGGTTCGGTGCAAATCCTCGATGGTTTTCATGTAACAGATATTTCTCAAACCTGGCACCTAAACCCAACAAAGCTCGCTTGTTGCAGTCTAATTGCTTGGGTATGCAGCCTCCAACCAGTGAAAAAATGGAGCGAAACACTCCAACCCCTCCTTCGGACTCAATAAATCTAGGCAAATTCCATTGAAGTCTACTCCAAACAAGAAAATCGGGAGCGAATTCTATTTTTTTAGTTATATCGGCATTTAATTGGGTCGGCTAATATTTAATAATTAATTATTTTTAAAATAATTTAGGACTAACTTTATAAAACTATAGAAAATATATTTTATATACAAAATTCACCCTATCAAAATTTAAACTCCTTAAAATTCTCCTTTGAGCTAAAATTCGCCCCTAAAATTTTCCCTACTCGACAAAGCTCTCCAACAATATGCCAAGTTATAGATGTGATAAGTGGAATTATAAGGAAGAACATCTTGCTCTGAAACAAAAATATTGGACTCTTCCCATCTTTACAAAGAGTATTCTCGAGTAGGGCCCTAATAATCCATAATAATAATTTATATCTCTGCTTAACTCTTTTTTTCATTGTTGCACTCAACATAGTATTCATCTCTCTGACTAAAAATGTTGGAAAAACTATGATTATTGTAACGTAAGAAGCAACCTTATAGTATAGTAGATGTAGAAATTATGTTGCGTCCATGAATGTTGGATATAATGACGATACTTACACATGCCACACACTATTTGCAATTAGAGGAATTTAAATCTCCCTTGCATTGGGAAACCCCATAAACCGTACTCTAACTAATTTTCCCCTCCTCCAGACTAGAAGTATATAGTCCCATCATATAAACATTCCCTATGAGTGAGTCCAAAACCTCGTTTAGATCATAGTTACCAAGATCGCCAGAATCGGGCCAAAAAATATGAAAATTCACCAGATTGATACGAATTTCGTATTATTCGCTAAAATTTGATTCGGTTGTGAGGATTGTTGTTTAATTAATATGTAGTAGTGGAATATCCAGAGCCTTAACTAAGCCAAACTCATAGTGGAAGTAAGATTATAAAGAAAGTGGATGGGTGGTAAAAATGGTTTGTGTAACCGGTCAAATGGTACATCTTACTCTTCTTCTCGACAAAAATTTTACTAATTAAAATCTTAGAAGTTCAACTAGCGGAATCTCCAAAGGCTTAACTAGGCTGAACTCATAGTGGAGTAAGATTATAAAGACTAAGTGGAGGGGGTGGTAAAAATGGCTTGTGTAGCTAGTCAAATGGTACATCTTACTCTTCCTCTCGACAACAATTTTATTAATTAAAATCTTAGAAGTTTAACCAGCCATGTGGTTAATTCGATTCTGTTGTGAGGATGGAGGTTTAATTAATAAAATATTATTTAAAATTTTAGAAGTTTAGTCACTTATGTCATTCAAGGATAAGAACCTCAATATTTACCCAAATACAAAATAGTGGGATGAAGTTTATATAAAAGGAAAAAGCATTTACATAAGTATATAATAAGGTAAGAAAAAATAAAAGAAAATGGAAAATCGTAGTGGTATAATAAGGTAAGAAAAAATAAAAGAAAATGAAAAATCATAGTGGAATAATAAGGTTTAAGGTTTTTTAATTTCCTTTTTGTTTTTAAAAGCCTAAAAAATTGGAAAATGTGAAAGGGAATGTAGGAAAATGCAAAATAAAATGGAAAATCATAGTGGAATAAGAATGCTTACCATTTTCTAATTTCATTTTTGCTTTCGATGGCTTAAAAATCTTAGAAAATAGAAAAAGAAAGAATATGTATGTTAATTTGTAATATATTGCTAATTTTAAAAGGAGTGATTATTTTTTGAATTTTATATATTTTTTAAATATGGTTATATTTATTATCAAAAATTTTAGATAAATAAGTTCTTAAATTAGAAAAATATTTCAAATTTAAGTTTAGAAAAGAATATAAACTTTGAAGAGTGATATCTGTGGTTTTCTAATTCAAAATAAATTAAAAAAATAGTAAGTGAAAAATATTGTTCTTATCAAGACAAAACACTTTAGGATGTAATATAGGATGTAATATAGTGTCAGAATTTTTTTTAAATTAAAAATATCTGATTCAAATTTTTATAGTATCTTATCGAATTCGAGAATTGGAATTTAAATTTAGTAACTATGGTTTAAATTACTGGAAAGGAACTACCATTCCTATATTTCCTATCCTCACAAGACTCCACAAAAAATTTATTATATGGATCAGCGGCTAAAGCGTCGTAAGCATACATACCCTTATGATAAGTAAGATGTTCTTGATAAATTATTTTCTATTTATCGCCATCTCCTAGTCGGGCGTCAGTACAATGCTTTACTCTCTGCTAAATTGACGAGTGGAGCTGCTTCAACAATGGTGATGGAAAATTCAAATTACAGTATCGTATTGGGAATCCACTTCATGCACCTTTCATGGAATCAGATGTGTGTCGACGAATGTTGGAAGAAAATTCATTGAATTGGTTGTGTGTCGAGGAAACGTGGGAACAAAAATAAGAGGAGGTTATCAACTTCCAATTTTCTCGAAATTGGCTGTGTAGAGGAACGTAGGAATGCAAATGGATACATTATGCATAATTGGAGTTTTTGTTACAAGACATGGATACACCTCCATTTGTTATGTCCCTAGGGATATCTATGATCTGTCTGGCAGTATTAACTTGACCATGCAATGTTTCAATTTTTTTAAGCATAAAATTCAACTTGGGTATACGATTTTTTATTACTTTTTGAAAAATGATTTTTGGGAATGCTATTGGATAGCTGAGGGAGAACGCAAGCTTCGCAATTTGATTTCGGAATGATGTCTCCATATTCCTGGGGAGAAAAATAATCAGTTTCTTTTGAGATCATTTTATGACATTCATTTGAATATGAAAGCTGTGAACCTCTACTTATGATTTTTTAGGGTAGTACAGGTGATCTTTTTTCCTTATCCATTTTATCTCTCACGCTTTTTCCAATTTATCGGATAATGGAAAAAATACTTTGATTCTGATTACCCAACTGGAATAACTTCTTTTAATATACATGTAAAAACAACAGTCAATTATGAATTTTTTAATTAATTAAAGGTATGCAACGAGTACAAGATTAATCACTAGCAATATTCGAAGAAGAAACGAGGCATATTCAATATATTTTGATTGATGAAATGGGCTTCCTAGAGTCGAGTTTATTCATACATATAAATTATTTTATTACGAAAATAATTTACAGATATACAAAGGATTTTCCATCTATTAATATGTTCAACTCTATATAAAATAAATTTCCCATTCCTTTTATTATCCTCTTCTTTTAATATTAATGTAATAAGAAGTTTCATATACTTTTCCTATGAGTACATTCATCATATTCACATGAACATTGGAGAAACGTGTTTGTATCATTTTTCATGTTGCTTAAATTAGTTTCTCTTTTTGAATTGTCTATTATGCTTTTGTTTACAATCAACCATTGATATGCAAAACTCACTCTATTAGTTACATAGGTAATATCATTATCACATATTAAATGGTGTTTCTAATATATGTATGTCTAGCTACATATAAATTAAGTAGGCTTGATTGTGGGGAAAACTCTACAATTAAGCGCGCTTGAGCCAGAGGAGTTTTTGGATGGGTGACCTTCGAGGAAGTCCTGGTTACCATGTGAAAGCCCCAAAAGTGATGATTGACGCTATGTGATTCATTTCACTAGTTTCAATCCCACTTCGCCACCTCTGTGAGCATCACCTGATGCAATGAGTTCTAAGTGGACTATTAAAAAATCATGAGAAATTAGTCAGTTACGACTACCTCTCATGGAAATGGTCATAGGTTAATGACTTACTTAACACAGTTGAATCCCAAAAATGATATCTAATGCATGTAAATTGTTACCAATCAATATTATGCATGTAACATCTGCACACTTTAAATACTACGCATACAACATTTGCACACTTTAAATATTAGAAAAAATAAAAAAAGAATGAAGAATTAATATTTTTATATTGTCAACCTCAGGAAGAAAAACTATTGTATTCGTACTTGAATATATTTTTATTTTTATTTGTTCCATAATTTGTGGAAATTAAGATTTCCTTAAAATTTCACACATAAAACCATACTAACTAATTTTATTTGTTTTTGTTTACATTAATATACAATTATGAATAATGAATATGTTTCATAATTTGTGTCAATTATCCATGCAACCAATGCAAATGAAGGTTTGTTTAGGTATACACAAAATAAGATTAATATAAGAAATAGATCGCCAACCCACATTTTTAATGATCACTTCAAACTTTTAGCTAAGAAAAATTCCATCATCAAATATTTACTACATGTGATATAGAAGCAAGTAGAAAATTAAGAAGAGAATGGCTACAAATTCAAAGGTGCCACCCATATATATATATAATAATTATTCAAATTCTATAAATCTCATTAATTACTTTATACCAATTATTAAATGCAATAATATGACTGTTATAAAATATTTAGACTTCAAACTAATAAATTTGCAAAATTTACAATTACCTAGAGTTAAAATATTTTTATTTTAAATTTTAAATAATTATTGAATAACTAATAATATAAAAGAGTTTTGTTACATTTATAAATCTTTATAAGTTTACATTGACAATAAAGTAAATAATAATAATAAGTTTTTGTTGTTAGGTTTTGATAAAGTATGTTATAAAAAGAAATGTTAATATATCAGAGATATATGTATTTGATATTAGAAAATTCATTTTATATATTATTTTTTGAATTTATTTTAGAAATAAACATCACTATTTTTTCATGAAATAATTACTGAAGTTCAATTTCATTATATAGTTAAATATTTAAAAAGATTAAAAATTGTACAAGTTTGATGTTGAAATAATCGAAAGTTCAATAAATATAAATGCAAGATTTTAATTATTTTTAAATAATTAGAAATGTAGATACTTAAACACTAAAAATAAAAATTGAAATTTTGGTGTGATGTGACAAATAAAAATGTATGTTACAATTTAACGATAAAAACATTGATATTATAATTTGAAATACAAAACTTGTTGTTGTGTGTCTAATATAATTTGATGTCACAATGTGACCAAAGTAAATTGAAAATATTGATAACCATATTTACTAATGTAATAAAAAAAACCATCGAATTTATAATGTGACAAAAAGATGTTGATGCCGTTGTGTGACAAATATAAATTAGTGTCACACAGTGACAAACACAAATTAATGTTATATTTGAATGACCAAATAAATCACATTACAATTGTGAAACAAACATTGAGATCGTGAGAAATCAATGTTGACAATATAATTTAAATTTAGGTAAAATATAAAAAAATATAAATTAATAAAATGTAAAATGGAAACTTTATTTTAGATAAACAATGTTGATCTCACTATGTGTCAAATATAAATTTACATCACAATGTGATGAACACAAATTGAGTATCTTATCTTGGTCAAACCCGGTCAATCATAATTTAATAGGTATACCATACTTTCTTGTCTTCAAACTTCATTAGCTATGGTAAAAAATAATTAACCATAGTCAATGGTAAATTATTGACCAAATAAATTTAAGTAATTAATAAATTTTTATGTTGAAATCAAGGAATGTAAAATAATCATAATTTTTCTTTTCCATTTTTTTACAAATAATTAGATATATAACTACTTAAACATTAAAGATAAAAAATATGACATATTAAAGTGACAAATTAAATGATATGTTTCAGTGTAACAATTAAAACATTGACATCATGAGTGACAAACAAATTTTAAGTCACTATGTGTTGAATATAAATTGATTTTGTGATGTGGTGAACACAAATTGATGTTCTATTTTGAGAAACCAAAAAATTGACAGTGTGTTGCATAAAAAATGTATCCTTATTGAAATATGATGGTAAAAGCATTAACATCATCACATATAAACACATGTTGATGGTGCTATGTGTAAAATATAAACTAATGCACACTATGACAAACAAAAATTGATGTTCTATTTTGAGAAATAGAAAAATTGACATTAAAATGCATGGGGCATGCTTGTCGTAATATGAAAATAAAAATAATTATTCAAGAGACTGCTACGCGTGCTTGACCTAGGCCGCCACTCTACATATCGCTGGTTCTCCTTCGCTTGAGGCCGCTGGCCTGTCATGGCCCCTCCGGATGCTACATCGGAGGGGGCCGATGCGCAATCTGCATTTTCTGCTCTGGTAAAATCATTACCACCCCAACTTCCTCGCCCCGCTCTTTCGAAGTTTGTCAAGAAATTAGATGAACTGCAAGAGGTCGATCTGCCTCCTACTCTCCCGTGAATGGTTGCACTCTCACTAGCTGAATGGGGTCTCATCGGACAATTCACCGGCTTATGGCCATCCCCAAAAACAGTTCAACGATGGATCGAGAGAAACTGGGCAGACTAAGTAAGTGGTAAAATCTCCATTCGTTTCTGTGGGAAAGGATATTATACATTTCATTTTGAATCTAGAGAAGACAAGGATTTAATCTTCAAAAATGGACCATATTTTATGCATTCTATAGGACTGTATCTGAACAAGTGGACTCCAGACTTCGATCCCGAACTAGATGTCCCTAATGCAATCCCGGTCTGGGTCCGGCTTCCACATCTCCCGCTCCACTGTTGGGGAGATGACTCGGTTTGAGCCATCGACAATGCTGTTGGGAAATACATTGATCGGAGCGAGCCCAAGGACAATATGCAAGCTTGTGTGCGTATATGTGTTGAAGTTGATATCGGCAAGGGTCTTCCAGAGGCAATCAAGCTAAAGGTGGATGATTGGATGCACATTCAACAACTGGAATACGAACAAATCCCATTTAAATGAAAGGTATGTCACGAGTACGACCATTTTTCCAATCACTTCTCTAAACTAGTTAATGTTGAAAATGCTCAATCAGAGGAACAATGGGAAACTATTAAAAATAAGAAGACTACTACTGCCCTGAAAGAAAACTCTAAAGCTGAACCTCCCAAAGTTGCCCCTCCCAAAATTACCCCCTCAGCAGCACCTCCCTCCTCCTCGTTCTTGGATCCTCCCATCATTCCCACCTCTGGCCCTATCTCTGATTCTCTTTTGGAATCTTCAAACCCCTTTAGCACCCTCTCCCTCCCTGAAAATGATCCCCCGATTTCCCTTGAAAATGACCCTCCCATCCCTTTTACCCTTTCTCAAACCTCCCCCTCCCATTCTCATGAACCTCCCCCAGCTTGATCAACCAGGAGCTCCTCGAAAGAACATGGTGTCAATCAGGAAGCATAAAAAAAAGGACCTGGCAGGAAATCTGGCAAGAAGCAAAGGGATGAAAACGCCCAAAAATATATAGCCATGGGAACTCAAAATCCCATAGAAACTTATATATTGGGTCAAAGCAGCAAAGAAGAAACACACAAGGAACATGGGGGACGAGCATCTCTCTAAAACCCCCATACTCAATGATGAAAGTAATATCATGGAATAGTAGGGGACTAGGGCACCCCTCTAAAACTGTTGCCCTGAAAGATCTAATAGATCATGAGAAGCCAGGAATCGTAATGATCCATGAAACTAAACAAAGATTTCAAGAGATGAAAGGAATTATATATCATCTTAGACAGTATGATAGACATATATGTGAATCAAGAGGAGCTTTCGGTGGAATCACCACTATTTGGAACAAAAACATATGGACATGCACATCCAATACAGTTAGTCAATTTTGGATCAAAGTCACATTAGAGAAACAAGCAGAGCACAAACAAATAGTCATCTAGAATATTTATTCACTGAACCATTTCAGAGATAAAGAGCAATGTTGGGACACTCTACAAGCAGACATTGATGTCGAAGACAACTGCAATATCATTCTTGGTGGAGATTTCAATCTTATATTACATTCCAATGAGAAAAGAGGAGGTGTCTTTGTACATGATCCCTACAGATCAAAGCTGGAAGAAATCATGCAAGAACACAATTTAGTCGATGTCATTCCAAAAAACTAGAAATACACTTGGAATAATCGCAGGTTGCGCAAAGACAACATAATGGAGCAGCTTGATAGAATTATGATAAATACCACTCTCCTTTCTGAGTACTCCACATCTTATGCTGCAATTCTTCCATATTTGGCATCCGACCACTATCCCACAAGCCTTGTTCTTGAGGCACACTATCCATTGGGGTCGTTTCCCTTTAAATACAACTCCCTATGGCACAACAATCCAATTGTGGACCAAATTGTTAAAGTAACTTGGCAGCATCACATAGAAGGATCACCGGGGTACATTTGGGAATGTAAATTGAAAAATACAAAACATTCCTTGAAGGACTGGGTGAAGCAGCATTACAAAGAACCAGAAAAGGCCAAAACAGAAATAAAAAATAAATTGGAAGAAATCCATAGAAAAATAGAGGAGCATGGGCTCTCCCAAGAGGATAAATCACTATAAGGCGATTTATATTATCAGCTGTACCATGTTAATATATATGAAGAGAAGAAGTGGATAATAAAGTCAAGACAACTTTGGCTTCAAGGAGGGGATAAAAATTCTGCTTTCTTCCATAAGCAGGCAACTGTCAGGAAAGTCAGAAATAATGTCACCATGGTCAATGATGAGGAAGGTCACCCTCAAAAAACCCAAGAAGATATCAAACAAATGACCTCATATTATTACAACTCTCTCTTAACAGAGATAAAGGAAACAGAGCATTATTCAGATCTCCTACAGTACTTGCCCAAAGGAATCAGTAAGGACATCAATGCAAATTTGACCAAAGAAATTGATGAAGAAGAAATACAAAATGTCATTTGGGTGCTTCAGCCGGATAAAGCCCTAGGTCCAGATGGCTTCCCCGTCTGTTTCTATAGAAAATACTGGGGAACAATTAAAAAATACCTTGTCAAGATGCTATGATGGGCTCAGTGCAAATGCAAAATAGGAGGATTTACTAATGCCACCCATCTTGCCCTTATTCCTAAGGAAAATCGACCTTTGTCCTTCTCTCGTTTTCGACCCGTATCATTGTGCAACTCATCTTACAAAATCTTCACTAAAATCTTGGCCACACACCTTAAACCTCTCCTCCCCTCTCTCATTTCAGAAAATCAAGGAGGTTTTTTGGCCAATAGGTAGATCTTGGACTCCATCCTTCTTTTCCAAGAGGCCATACATTCCAGCCAAGCAAGAAATGAGAAAGGCTTCATCTTAAATTTAGACTTAGCGAATGCCTTTGATCGAGTCAGGCACTCCTTTCTATTTGTTGTTTTAGAAAAAATGGGATTTGCCACATCCTTTATCGACCTTGTTAAAGCCTGCATCTCTGGCCCTTGGATATCCCCTCTCATTAACGGTAGACCTGGACCCTCCTTCCAATCAACCCAAGGACTAAGACAAGGTTGTCCGCTCTCACCTTGTCTTTTTATATTGATGACTGAATCCTTTAGTAGAGCTCTGGATTTCAACCGTCGTATGGGCCTCATCACTGGGATTAAATTTGAAAATGGAGTCAAGAACATCAATCATTCTCAGTTTGCTGACGATACTCTTTTAATGGGGGGAGCCTCAAATATCATAGCCTGCCATTTCAAAACTCTTCTAGATAAATACATGAGCTATTCAAAAGGTTTGATTAATTACCACAAGAGCTGTATATATGGGTGGAACGCCTCTACACAAACTCTTCATAGCATTTCCAATACTTTTGGAGTCCCATGTAAGTTGGACTGAGACAACTTTACCTATTTGGGCATGCCAGTGAGTGACGGCAATCTGAAAGTAGCATCTTGGGAAGTTATTATTGATAAGATGAAAAGGAAGGTGCAGCAATGGGGCACCTCTTGGCTTAATCCAGCAGGGCGCCTAATCCTTCTTAAAGCAGGTCTCTTTTCCCTGCCCTTGTACTGCTTTACACTCCTACAAGCCCCAGCTAGCTTTCATAACAAAGTGGATGCACTCCTTCGTCACTTTCTTTGGCAAGGGGGGAGAACTGAAAGGAAGAAATATAATCTAATAAGCTGGAAGCAGGTCATTCAAACTTAGGAGAAAGGAGGGCTAGGAATCAGATCTTCAAAACTTCTAAACCTTGCCTTTGTTGGAAAACTTGTTTGGAGAATCATAACTGGCAAGAATGCATGGTGGAAGAAAGTATTAGAAAATAAATATCTCGGCTTCCCAAGGCACCAGCTTTTGGATCATGAGCTCCCTAACAGAGTGTGCTAAAAAATATGGAGGATGTGTAAGAAAGCAATACCATTTCTTGAACAGAATACTTCCAAAATGCCCAAAGGTGGCAGTCACATTAGAATTGGGGATGATAAAATAATGGGGCAACAACCCATAAGTAGATGATATGATACACAGCAGATCCTAACTTTTCTTAACAGCACACGGATACAAACTTTGGAACAGATCTCTCAGTGGGATGCCCACACTCATACTTGGAAAGGTTGGACCTTCCCACACATTCCTGCTGATATAGAAACTAGTCTCATCAATCTGCAAGCCCATCTCCATGGCATGGCACCTTCCAAACACTACAATTCTGATGATTTTCGATGGGATCCTTCAGGTACCATCTATACTATTAAAGCCGCCTACCATCATATTTGTAGCATCGACTTTCCCATGTCTATTTGGGTGCAGTGGAGACTAGTATGGAAGGTGGAGACTCTTCCAAAAATTAATTTTTTTCTATGGGTCCTCCTAAGAGGGAAAGTCCTCACCTCTGAGAATCTTAAAAAGTGACGAATAAATGGCCCATCTCGCTGCCCAAACTATTAATCAGATGAAGAGACCAGTCAACATGTTTTCATAGACTGCCCCTTTACCATAGCTTATTGGAAGGAAGCTTTCCGGAGCATCGATCTCGCGTGGGCGCCTAGCACTAGCATCTTTGAAGCTCTGCAAATATGGAAAAAAATCTATCCTTGGCAAAAAAAAACAAATAACATTGCTCAAAGAGTCTAGAATGCCTTGCCCTGTACTCTTCTATGGAATACTTGTTTGGCAAGAAACCGCACGGTCTTCAAAGATAAAGAAACCAGCATCAAAAATCTCTACAACCAAGCTTGGAGTCTCAATGTGGAAGCTCTGTCCATGAAATGTCAAGGGCAATTAAACACGATGGATTTTCATATTGAAGAAAGAAATTACATAGGGTATCTTCTAGACAGAAACAAGATAGCCCAAAGTAGAAGTAATACCAGTAGCAGAACCAACTCCAGGTATAGCTGGAAAATCAGAATGAAAGATGAGGAAATTTCACAATGGCTCAGGAACTGCAATACTCATTATCTTTTTTTCAATGGCGCCTCCAAATCCAACCCAGGAATGGCTGGTGCTGGAGGAATCATTTTTAATGATAATGGTGATGTTTTAATTGCATATGAATGGGGACTGGGTAATTTATCCAATAACAGAGTAGAAGCATTAGCTCTCTATCAAGGTCTGCTACAACTACAGAGATTGGCATAAGCACAACAGTAATTATTGGAGATTCGGCCATTGTAATTAGCTTGATGGTCGACAACAGAAAAGCCTCCAACTTGATTCTACGGAAAATTATAGGACGATGCCAAGCTCTTGATCAACAGATGAAAGGAAACATTTTTTACCATTTTCTACGCTCCCTCAACAAGGAAGCAGATGAACGGGAAAACAGAGCATGTCTTCATAATGTTGGAATAATTCGATGTAATGGCTCTGATCAGCAGTGTTGTTCGCCATGAACAGAATTATATACCATTGCAGACTCATCGCATAAAGGAACAGTGCCCTCGGACTCCGAAACCCCATGCCTATCGTTGTAGTTAAGTCTCATAATATAACTATTAAACATCTTGAAACGATTCCCTCGGATGTACAGTCTGTAGAAAACTATTATTATTCCCTCTGTGACTTTCCCTTAATCCTCGCGCCCCTACCTATTCACTACCATTCTCATGATCCATCCATCATCCATCATGTGATCGAATCTCATCTCCTCGAAGACTATTTAAACCATGTGCTCCATAATAACCCTTGTGGTCTTGTAATCTTAGACAGTGTATGTCAACCCCACAGGTCTGTTTTCCCTAGCAACCAAGTTATGGATTCAAGTAATAGCTTGGAAAAACCCCGAATGTTTGAAGCGGAAGGCAATTTTGAAGATTTTAATCAGCAGAAAATCAATCACACACACAAAGATTGAACATGAAATGCAAATTTTGTTTTTTATTATTCCAGTTTGTAAGAATTTTCACCAATTCATCTTTTCTCACTGTGAAGAAAGTTGGGTGCATAAGGGAATTTGACATAAATAATGTCTGTAATTTCTCCACTTCTCGCCTACATTACCATCTAAAATTGGAGCTCCGACTCCTATATCTTTTTTGAATACAAATCAGCACCCAACTTTGTGAAAAAAAAAAAATATGAAAAAAAAAACCAATGTCAATGCTCGTCAAATATAGTTATATTGGTCAACCATATTTAAGTAGGTCAGTCATATTTTCTCATTGTCGAACTTGGTCAACACATTCATCCATGATTAACCATAATAGACAATAAAAAACAAAGTCAACAATGATATACTTGGTCAGCCCTCTTTAAAAATGATTGACCTCATCAACCCTCTTCAACCACTAGTGAAATCATTTTTGCAGCATTAAGGTACTATTAACATTAATATTAATGTAACACCAACAATGGTCAAAATTAATGTAACAATGTAATAATTGATAACATTAATGTTACATTATTAGATTAATTTAACATAAATACATTATTATATTATGGTTAATCTTGTTCAGACTTAGTTAACCATTTTCATTTTCAATCATCACTTTCTACCCTTGCTCATGCATGGTAAACTAATTTTAACCATAATATTCCCCTTAAACCTTTGTTAATCATGGTAATCATTGTTAATCATGCTCAAATAAGGTCAATCATAGTAATTATTGGTAATCATGGTTAACAAAGGTCCACCACATCAACCCACTTCAACCATTTGTATAATATTGATATTAGCACTATGATTAATGCAATATCAACTATGGTTAATCATGGTCAACACTATCATACCATTGATGCAACCATGTAACAGTGCTCAACCATGGTCAATAATGGTAAGTCATTATCAACCAATATAATATTAACATTAACATTAATTTCACTCAGAGGCACTCTGCAACCCATTATGGGAGGGACGTTGTCTTATAATACATTACATTTAAAAATAATAAAGCAATAATTATATTAACAAATCAAAAATAGTAATAAAATACTTTAATATCCATCTTAGTTTTAAATTAACTTTTTAGAAGGAGATAAAGTAATTGAAAGTAAAAAAATAATTTACTTTTTATTATAAGGGATATATGTACTTTATTCACTACTTAATATGAAATTGACAGAACCTTTTTGGTTTTTAAACTCCTGTGGTGATCATTTTGTAAGAAGTTTTCCGAATTATCCACAGTATTGAGTATACAAGATTGATTGTTCATGCAGGAAAAGTTATATTGGGGAGACTGGGCGCTCACTTCAGAAAAGACTTAAAGAACATGGAGCTGATATCAGGTATGAACGATCACGCACCTCGGCCCTTACAGAACACTCCTAAAAAACCAAACATCAAATTCGTCTTCGGGATGCAAATATTATTGCGAGAGAAGAGCACTATCAAATAAGAAAGATAAGAGAGGCCCTCGAGATTATAAAGCATCCAGATAATCTTAATAGGGATGGGGGAGTAGAAATCAGTGACACTTGGAGACCTCTTCTTCGAAAAATCTGCTCCTCCAAAACACCTTTCTCAGGTATAGCAGTCTTCTTCTTCTTCTTCTTCTTCTTCTTCTTCTTCTTCTTCTTCTTCTTCTTCTTCTTCTTCTTCTTCTTCTTCTTCTTCTTCTTCTTCTTCTTCTAAATTAAATAAGATTATAATTAATTAAACAATAATTATAAGTAATAGATTTTTTCTACTTTCCTATATATAAATTATTAATAATTTATTAAATGGACAGTGACACTTGGAGACCTCTTCTTCGAAAAATCTGCTCCTCCAAAACACCTTTCTCAGGTATAGCCTTCTTCTTCTTCTTCTTCTTCTTCTTCTTCTTCTTCTTCTTCTTCTTCTTCTTCTTCTTCTTCTTCTTCTTCTTCTTCTTCTTCTTCTTCTTCTTCTTCTTCTTCTTCTTCTTCTTCTTCTTCTTCTTCTTCTTCTTCTTCTTCTTCTTCTTCTTCTAAATTAAATAAGATTATAATTAATTAAACAATAATTATAAGTAATAGATTTTTTCTACTTTCCTATATATAAATTATTAATAATTTATTAAATTATTAATATAATTAATTAAAAACAATTAATTATTTATAAATGAATAATTAATTATAAAAATAATTAATTATATTTATGATTAATTGAGTTATTGATTTTATCTATTTATATTTTTAAAATCGATCAAAATCAATAATTTTCCTATTTAATTAATTATATAATTAATTAATTAATTAATTAATTAATTATATAGACTTTTCTTAACTAATTTTATAATTAATTAATTGATTTAAAAAAGTTTATAAAAAAGTTTATAAATTTTTTTTATAATTAATTAATAAATTATATTTGAAGTTGATTATTTTAAATATTTATAAGTAATTTTCTAGGATTTAAATAGATAAAAAAATTTCATCAACCAATTTTTAAGTAAAATATAATAAAATAAACATAGTCAGAATAAAAATTTATTTAGAAATATTAAAATTAATAATAATATAGATTTATTAAATAGAAATGTAATTATTAAAATAAAAATTAATAAAAAGTACAAAATTAAAAAACCTTTGTCGGCTCTTTTTCAAGAAAATGTTCTCTATTAAAGGTGTGATACCCTTCTTAAAATTTCTTCATTCTAATTGTCTTGATGATGGATCCCAGTTGGGATTTGAAACGTCGACACATGTTCCTCAATACTGTGGATAATCTGGAAAACTTCTTACAAAATGACAGAACCTTGAGATGGATATTAAAGTTAAGAAGAAGAGGAATCAAATGGATATTAGAATCAAAAGCTGAGAGGAATAAAATATATCAAGGTTCAAACTTTTCCTCAAGTTAGACATTGAAAAATAGGTTTACATCTTGAGATATTTGATACCTCTCGACACTTGGTAGAACTAGAGGTAGATGGATCTATGTTGGTGTAACATCAATCATTTTCAACCATGATTGATAATGGTAAACCATGGTTAATATTAATGTAACATTAATGTAGGATTGTTATATCAATATTACATTAATGGTTGACCATGGCCAGCCAATGCAACCCTTAATCAACACTTTCTGACTTGGTCAATATTTTCAACCATGATCAAACTCATTAACCTTCTTCAACTATGGTCAATAGATCAACCTCGCATGTATCAGTTGTTAACTAGCACAACCACCTTAGAAATTGTGGTTTGTATACACTAATCAATGATATTTTCCATGTTTTATATGACAATTAACATATGAAAATGGTTTCGATTGCCATATATCAACAAAATTTACAATGTGATTGTGCTAGTATAGCTATTGATATCACCTACAATGATGAAAATCAAGAGAACACAATGAATCTAATCCTGCAAAATAAGAGCCACGTAGGTTTAAACCCACTAGAATTGTGTGATCTCCCCCACTTGGGCAACATTCAACCTTTCCTACGAGATGTTTTGGGATTCCATTTCTTCTCCACTTTTTGAATGGCATAATTTCTCATTGATAGTTCTTTCACTTTCAAAAACCATATAAGTGGCATCCTTCGTTAAGAAAACCCATCATTTCAAATCAGACCCTTTATAAATATGTTTTCTTAAATTATTTATTTTTCATTTTCAATAATGACTGGAACAAAATAAAAAATTATAGTAACTGAGTTGATTGGTTCCCCATCATTAAAGGACCTCTGTTATTGAGAAGTGAAAGGTTCAATTATCTCGACAATCTCAGGGTCAGGCTTCATGGTTGAGTCGGTTGGAAGTGATCCTCTCGAGTAGATCTATCTAGTACAATTATTCCATGGACATAGTGGTCAACAATCTTTGGGGATTGTGAAGAAAAAAAAAATATTTTATTTCATATATGTGTGTGTGTGTGTGTGTGTGTGTGTGTGTGTGTGTGTGTGTTCAATTAATTCATAAAAATCAACATTTTCGATAAATTACTAATTCAACTAATAAGAAAAAATACTAAAATAAATTTGAAAGTAGCATAACCATATAAATTAAATTGTCAATAAATGCAAATAGACATCAAAACACTTACTTTATGATACATCTCAAATTGCTAAAATAAAAAAAAATCATAAAAATTTATAAATTTATATATTTATCTTAAACTACTATTATTAAGTATAAAAATGAATTAATATATACGATTAAACATATATACATTTAAATAAACATGTAATAATATTTTTAATCATTAATATTCACCCTATTATATTATGGAAATTTTGAATCTGTAAAAAGGTTGTGTTACCATATTATGAGTTACAAATGTCAAAAAATCATAACCATTTCATATAAAACTTATTCATATAACTATTTTTTTAATTAATCAATTTAATTAAAAAGAAAAAAAGAACATAATTATTTTGAAAATAAATCTCAACTTTATATTTATAAATACTATGAAAAAATAAACCTTATAATCAATTTATTAATTATTAATAATTAAATTAAAATTCTAAAAAATCCATTTCAAAATAAACACTTATTAATATAGTCATTAATTTCAAATATAATTTATACACATTAATTTATAATTCAAATAAATATTATTTGCAACGGTTTAAAACTCTATTATGGCAATGTGATACCATACATATCCATGACCTCTTATAATTAAAACCTTTTTTCAAACCATTTAAATTTAATAAATCTTTTTTAAGCAATTTAAATTTAATATTTTTATTTTATATATTTTTATGTTAGTGTGACAATAAGAAATTTGAACATTAAATTTCTTATTTAACATAATACTTTATAATTAGGCAATTACCAATTATAGTTAAGGTAACTTGTTCTTAAGACTTACAATTTAATTAAGATTTATTGATTGAATTATTTGTTATTTATTTTCTTGGGTTTTTCTCAAACTGAAGTGAAGTGTTAGTTAATATTTGTTTGACCTTTTTATTTTTTAATAGAATATTTTGATAAATATGTGTTTAAAGTTGTGAAGTTTTAATAGCAGAAGGTGTTTAGGGTGAGTTTAGTCAGTAAGGTAATTCATAATCAAATTTTAGTTGGTGAAGGTGGTTATGCCTTATATTAAGAGAGGAAACATGTTAAAAAATCTAGTTTTTTTAAGAATGGTGCACTCGAGCCTAAGTACCATCTCCTTGTAATTTTAAAAAATTAAAATCTTATAAAATATCAATATTGTAATTTTTGATATTATAAATATACATTTAAAACAGAATTTCCATAGGATTTAAGTTGATACAATTTTATTATAAAAATAATGTTATCGAATAACACTATGCGAAAATGCGATGCCAGATTTTCACCTTGGATCCAAAGAAATTGATGTACCGCTTGATGTTTTGTCACAAGCGGGTGCGCCAACACTATCCAGATCAACGAAAGCAGGTGTTGCGGGTGAAGGAAGATATTCTCTCTCACTAGTCAGCATCGACACCACCCGAGACATTGAGGGCCTCAACGACGCAGCTGCTTGAATGCATAGGAGGCCAATCTTAATCACTCTAATCCCTTCCTCCCGCGAATGGCTGCCCTCGAACGTGGAATCCATAACTTCTAAAGCTCTGTCTGCATTATACAGTCTCCATGCCTGCTAATTGAACAATTCCAACAAGGTTTAGTCAGCAAGGATTCATATTTCTATGGACATGCTACAAAATATCTATTTCAAATATGACTTCCACGTTAGCCTTACTCGTTGAATGAGAAACTCCGTTTCTTCGGCCAGACTCTGACTCTTTCTTCCGCTGACAATCTCAACTACAAGCACTCCAAAACTGAATACATCTGCTTTTTCTGTTAGCTGTCCGCGGCACGCGTACTCAGGCTCCATGTAACCGCTGCACAGCACAATAGTGTGTACAATGAAATCTCCATATGTCAATAACGCTCTGAAAGTTATATGAACGATATTGAAGATAAAATACTTACTAAGTTCCTGCAACTCTAGTGCTGACATGGGTTTTATCGTCATCCAAATGTTTGGCTACGCCAAAGTCTGTTATTTTGGGTTTGTGTTGATGATCGAGTAAAATATTGCTTGCTTTAATATCTCTATCAATGATTCGAATTTCGGATTCTTCGTGAAGATAAGCCAGTCCACGTGCAGTTCCAACAATGATTTCATACCTATGTCTCCAATTGAGTAAATGGCGTTTTTTTATATCTAAAAAACATACACTGAAAACATTAGCAAGGTACAAACACAATCTCAATAATCCAACAAATCAGGATCAGTGCACAGCCATTAAAGAGGGAGAAGCTACCGAATATAAATTTGTCGAGGCTACCGTTCTGGAGATATTCGTAAACAAGTAGCCTTTCCGCACTTATCACTGAGCAACCAAGCAGCTTCACTAGGTTCCTGTGCCGAATACGACTGATGAAATTTATTTCGTTCAGAAATTCGGCATCTCTTTGACTTGAACCTATTTTCAAACGTTTAACTGCAACCTCTCTGCCATCTGGTAGATCCCCCTGCCACTCAATAAACATTATGACACGTCAAAATGTCTTTTGTGTTTTCTCCGGTAACAGTGGGTTCTACTTTAAACTAAATTAAATTGGATGTAACACTAAACGCTAACCTTAAACACGGACCGGAGACCACCTTCGCCAAGTATTTTCTCTGTATGAAAATTAGATGTAGCCTTTCTCAAAGTATCGTATTTGAAAATAAACTCCGGATTCGCTGTACTCACAGACAAGCTAATTTCTGCTTGGTTGCCTGCTGAAATAATTACAAGGCGTTTAATTAGCTTGCTGTAAAGAAATCAGAGAGTAGTTCATAGTATACAAGCTAATCAGAAGAATACTTAATCATTTAGCAACTTGAAGACCTCCAGTTCGAGAAAGATCTTCCTGGTGTTTCCGACAAGAGGACGATTTCCACTTGCAAAGGGATATGGCTACAATCAATCCAACGATAGCGGCAACTACGCCCAGGGTTATCCGGAGCACGTCAGATCCTTTTGCTTCTGCAAATTTGCACAGAATTATCAGAGAATTGGCATTATTGTATGTCACCAGAACGAAATCTTTATAATTATAAACTATACACAAGAATTCTCAGACGATGGCATTGTTTTATTTCACTATAATGAAATATTTTCGAAACTGCCACTATATTCCTGATAATTGTAGACTATGTAAAAGGAGATACCGGATTCAGGAGTGGGCGACGGTGACTGCGACGGAATCGGCGAGGGTGAGGACGAGGGCGAGGGCGACTGCGACGGCGACTGCGAAAGAATCCAAGTGTTGAAAAATGGATATAACTCGGAACGCAAATAGCAGTCCACAGATGCGAATTGTGACCCAACTTCTCCAGCTGTGCAATTGTAATATATTTGGGACAACGCAAACTGTAGTCACGCCTCGCAGTCTTCTGTTGACAGAGCTCTCCAACACTGCGCCAAACTGTAGATGTGATCGGTGGAATTATAAGGTGGAACGGTTTGCTCTGCAGCAAAAAGATTGGGACTATTGGCAGCTTTATAGAGAATATTTTGGAGCAGGGCTGATTGTGAACTCTGGCTGACTGTTATCCCCAGGATTGCACCTAACCTCATTATCTGCGCTCTCGCTAAAATTGTTGGAAAAACTTTGATTGTCGTAACGTAAGAAGCAGCCGTCTAGTATAATTGATGCAGAAGTTCTGCTGCATCCATTACTGCCGGATATAATAGTGCTACTAGCAGTAGCCACACACTGTTTGCAATCCGAGGAATTTAAATCTCCCCTGCATTGGGCAACCCCATAAACCGTACTATGGCTACCCTGCATCTCATATACACTACTTGTATCGTATGGGATCGTAGAAACATTTTCCACGAGTAAGTTCAAAACCTGGTTAAGATTACTGTGGAAGGCGCTACCGTTGGTATATTCGCTATTCTCACAACACTCCGCAATTATATTAGTGTAAGGATCAGCGGCTGCGAGGGGCGTAAGTATACAGACGCTCACGATAAGTAAGATGTTATTCATGAATTGCTTTATCATTATCGCCCTCTGGCGGGCATCAGCGCGACGCTTTGCCATATGCTATATTAATGAGTGGAGCTGCTTCGGTAATGGCGATGGCAAATTCAAGTTGCCTTTTCGTGTTCGACAGTCAGTTCAGGATCGTCGCCACTCCCTGGTGCCTTTCTTGGAATTAGAAGCTCCTTTGATTTCATTTTTATTATTCTTTGTGGGTCCTTCCTACTCTTAGGACATGAAGCGTCACTTACAGGGGTGGATTCTCTTACTACATGAAGCATCACTAACAGGGGTGGATCTAAACAGAAGTCTGTTATTAAAATAATGAAGTGCCTTTCTTGGAATTAGAAGCTCCTTTGATTTCATTTTTATTATTCTTTGTGGGTCCTTCCTACTCTTACTACATGAAGCATCACTTACAGGGGTGGATTCTCTTACTACATGAAGCATCACTAACAGGGGTGGATCTAAACAGAAGTCTGTTATTAAAATTAGAAGCTCCTTTGATTTCATTTTTATTATTCTTTGTGGGTCCTTCCCACTCTTACTACATGAAGCATCACTTACAAAAATTAGAAGCTCCTTTGATTTCATTTTTATTATTCTTTGTGGGTCCTTCCCACTCTTACTACATGAAGCGTCACTTACAGGGGTGGATTCTCTTACTACATGAAGCATCACTAACAGGGGTGGATCTAAACAGAAGTCTGTCATTAAAATAATGACAGACTTCTGTTTAGATCCACCCCTGTTAGTGATGCTTCATGTAGTAAGAGAATCCAAAATAATGACAGACTTCTGTTTAGATCCACCCCTGTTAGTGATGCTTCATGTAGTAAGAGAATCCACCCCTGTAAGTGACGCTTCATGTCCTAAGAGGAGGAAGGACCCACAAAGAATAATAAAAATGAAATCAAAGGAACGAAGCGGCCATTTCCATTCCGTTTATCGCCAGTTGACTTAGCCGTTGGTACCAAACCCTTGGACACCATCGAAAGTGGAAGTTGTTGTTTCTCAAGTTTGTTCGTGAGGATACGGCCATTGACAAGTACTTCCTCCTTGGAATGTACCGTTTGCGGGATCATTCTATGGGAGCCTTTGCTCCTTCATTCACCGGGTCGTAACTTCTGATGAAGGGATGCACGTTTTTTTTGGGATAAGTTTTATATAGTTTATATTAGGTAGATATTGAAATATATAGTGGGGAAGAGGAGAAAAATAGAAAAAAAATTTGTCTTTGAGGGAAAATGAAGAAAAAGAAATAAAAATGAAAAGAAATGAGAGAACATTTTAGCATTTTCGTGGAGGAAAAAGGGAGAAAAAATGAAAGAGAACAATTACAACAAGAAAGAAGATTAGAGGACTACGACACAAGGAGACAAGGAAGGAAACCAAGGAGCACAAGAGGAATTCGTGTGGCAGCCAAGAATAAGGCTTTGAACAAAAGTTAGCAAGGGCAGAAATCAAGCAGAGGAAAGTGCAGCGAACAGGAGGATTATCACAGGTAATAGTGTGCATATTTGATTAGCTTGCTGGGATTTGAATGCATGGTTCATGCATTGGTTACTCGTCATTTTGTTGTCATTGGCGTAAACATTTTCCTTCATTGATAGTCATGTACAACTTTGTCGTATGCCATTTTCTAGATAGCCACAATGTAGTGGGTTTCCTCTTTGGTTGAGCTTTCGATGCTGATAGATTTTGGATCCTAGTTGAGGTGGTTCCACAAAAATCCCAAGGGTTGAGAGTTGATATGGTTTTCTTCAGGTAAGTTCTTGACATGTGAGTGATGAAAGGAAAATTCCTCTGGGTATGGTGAAGAAATTCTAACACATCCAAGCTTGTATTAGTTTTGGTGATTTTTGGACCTCCTATTAGTTGAAATCACTATGGCTTGAGGGTGGAGGTGCTTTCCTCTAAATTCCCTATTTGGTTATGTTTTGGTTCATCCCATGTGATTCCAAATTCAGGCTTGGAATATGGCATGAGGTTGATTGGGCTTGAAGAAATATTTTTTCAATTCCAATCTATGGTCGGGTGGTACGTGGAAGTCACTAACTTGGTTAGAATATATGTATGCTAATATGTGTTAGACTTTAATGAGATCAATGAGCACAAGTTTTGGTTTAATGTGTTGATTATGTGACTAGTATGTCATGGCTTAATTATAGTTTAAGTGCATGTTACATGCATGGTGTATTTCTTGTGATATGAAGTGATCTTGTTATTCATCTTGCTCACGATTTTGATAGGTTCAAGGATATTTTATATTGATGCATGAGCTAATATATGTTTTATTGCATCTAGTATCATAGGGTAACGAGATTTCTTGATGATTTTTTTATGAAACTAATGAAAGCAATGACCAAAATATGCATTCATGACCTACAGGTAAAATGTGTTACCAAGTGTTTATAGAAATGACTAACATGTGTTGTGTAAGCTTGAGCAAGGCTAGAACTTGGAAATAGAGTTTGATTCCTTATATAGACTATTGATAGTGTTGTAGGAAGTTCTTAGTAGTTGACCTATAAGATAGCCATAAAACTCTAAAAAGAGTCATTGGCCATGATATGATATGGTGGTTGAATTGTTTTGCTATGCAAGCACCTCCCACTCAATTAAAACCAATTAAGGATCTTGCTTATACATGCATGTCCGGAATTGACTTCTAGATCCAGGTATATGTGTTTTAACTGGTTTAAGGCTTTATGGGTGAGAAATTAAACATTTGTTTAAGCTGATTAGAAGAATGTACAACAACCATAAATTGCAACAAATTAACCAATAACACATAACAACAAACATAATAAAGGATTTCACCCTCAACACTTGGCCTACGTCTCCTTGAGCCTCTGTCAATGGACTTGGCTCTTTGGGATTAAGATGGTCAATTTATTTTAGAAGTTGATGCTCATCTCCAATGGTTTTTTGGACTGTACCGATGGGTTTAGAATACCAAAATACCCCTCAATTGACTGCTCAATCTCTGGAAATGGACCTAGGCTCCCCTGTGCTTGACCTCTTCTATCGATGTCCTTGAGCTTCCCTAAGCTTCTCTATGGCACAAACTCTCCTAGAAGTCCTCTTCTACTCCTGAAACCTATTATACTATCTCCAACACATATCAATCATCCAAAATAAGTTGTTCATTCACTCAGAATGAACTCAGGCACCCTGTTTTATGCCTCCAACACCTAGTGGCAGTAGGCTCTGTAAAACTTCCCTGTGGCTTCTTTAGCTCTCCAAGTCTCCAAATGCTTCTGCAAACCCCATCATTAGATTAAGAAGGTTCAAGATAGTCATAAATGACTATTGGTTTCCTGAGAATGGCCTCTGGCTGCCCTAGCTAGGCCTCATTCTCCTGTTGGCTCCTGGTGGCCCTTGTGGCCCTTGGAACTTCTCTGAAGCAAAATCACACTCAGAAGTCCTTAGATGTCTCTGCAAACCTCACCAATGGCTCTAGAATGCTCGAATTAGTTAATAATGACTCTTCATTCCTTCAAAAAAATGTTCGAAAATTGACCCTTCTGCACTTTTTCCCAATATCTCCTAGGAAAACTCCACTAACTATGGAGAACTCCAGTTAACTGGAGTTAGATTAGGGCTGACCACCAAATTTTGTGCACTCTTATTCACTCCGCCAATAATTTTGTGCATTAAAATTTGTGGTTAGGGCAGTGGCCACATGCGGACCCCCAACCGTTAAGAGGCTTGATAGATAGAAAAAAAAATGGAATACAATATCGAAGTTCCATTAAACATACATACGTTCACAATCAAACAACGCTTACATTTAAAATAGATCGCACATAGCCTTAAATAACTTACATACACGCAGAAAGGGTTCTCGGGCCCCATAACGCAAAAGCAATCATACCGCATCGCAAATGGCTTGCCCGCAGGTTTAACTTGGTATCGATAATGCTAAAACCATAATTTGTGCTTTGTGCGCTCATGCACAATGCCGGCACGTGGCTCCCCTCATCGCATCGCATATTTTAACTTTACTACATCGCAACCAATTTAACATATCTTGCGAACTCTTAACTTCTAAATATTGCGATTTGCGAAATTTCTTTCCAGGTGCTACAATCTCCACCGTTGGTTTGTTTCTCAATCCAAAGATCCATGTTATATCTCCACCTTCTCACTTCGCATCGCAGGTTAAAGAATTTAACTTGTGAAACTATTTAACAGTAAACTCTATTTTGTGCGATGTTTCTCAATTGTGATGAGATCTCTCCCTTTGATTGGTGTCAAATCCATGGTCCTCGCTACCGCTTCGTTCTGCGGCTTGCTCTTACTATATGTTACACCTTGAACATTCCATTGCTGTGAAATCCCCGATTCTATAAGAAAATTTCAAGACTTCGTGACAGCCACCAATTCATATCCCACTCTGTTGGTTGATATGGTTCTGAACCTGTTCTGGAAAGCGAACAACAGGCCATAACTCAATCATACAAACTCAGAATTTGACGAAACGAGTTGCGTTGGAATATTGGTGATGAGCTCTACACTCTCGTCTTAATTTGAATAATTTTTTAGAACTTTGAAATTTTAGCTAATCCTTAGGCCCTGATTCCAATCTGATCACTCCTTCCCTATAACGGGCTTTTGGACCCAAAATAGCTGATGATTATTTTCCTTGAACTTCAACACTCTGTTTCTTTCAAGTTATATCAACTAATTTTTCTTGACAAGTCTCTTTGGAAATCACCCTGACATGCCTTGCACTGCAACTGGCTATGTCTCTTGACCACTACTCTCTAACTATTGCTGACCCACTTCAGCATTGCTAGATGCTGTAAACTGATGCATACCTTGTTGTATCATTTCTCTCTCTATGTTCTTGGAAAATTGTTAGCCTTCCCACTAAGAATGAAGTCCATCTTGCAACTATGGCATACAAGCTCTATCTTGGAAATCCACTTTCCAAATTAAGCTCGGAAGATGAGTGAACTCTTGTCATCAACAAAAACACCAACTTGTTCTGCAATGGCTGCAAAACACCTTGAATCTTGTTCACTTCTTCACTGAATGGACCAAAACTTCCTGCAACATCTTGTCACAAGAACACACTATCAATCTTGAAAAGAAAATCTTATGCAAGAATTGAAATGAAGACCACCTATTTTTGCTTCTTCAAAGCACTGATTTTCACATTTTTGTAACATCACATACATGGAGATCCTCTTGCACAATGGTGTATCCATTTATCTTCTCACAATTAAAAAACACCCTCGACTAAAACATGAGTCATGCAACATGCGACATCAACAACAAGTCGACATGAAATGTGCAATACAATTGACACAAGACGATATGAAAAGTGTGCAACACAATCGACACAAGTCGACAAACATGTGTGCAACACAATTGACACAAGTCGATATACAACATGATACATATTGACAGCAATTGTGCATGTATCTATTTACAATGAATCTATTTACAAGTTCGCCATTTACACATACAAACTCATGTGTATGTACACTTTCAACTCTTCTTTTCAAGTACCAACAAGTACATAATCCCAAAACATGTGGGTGACTATAAGAGCTGAATTGAATGATATTTCTGCAACATAAATTAGTGACATACCCATATTTTACACCTCTACGGTGAAATTTTGCAACAAAAATAAATGCCTTCAACTGAACAACATTCACATGCAATCTTGCATCATACAAGTTGTGATAATATGATGCAACTTGTCATACTTTCAACAGAAATCTAGGCATACATAAGGCTAAAATTTGCATCTATGTACAAAGTAAATGCATGCCTTACTTGGTCAAGAAATCGAGCCATTTATTTCCAACCCACTTCAATGGTGATTTTTCCTGTTGAACATCTTCCCATGAATCATCTGGACTCACATTGATGATGGAATCGCTGGTTACATTCTCGCCAGTATTTTTATCCTCTTGCTTTATGTGCTTGGGATGAGTGGTTGGATGCAGTGTCCAACATTGGGCAATGAGATGTCCCTTTTTTTGACCATGTGTGCAACTATTTTTCATCTACTGTGAAAGTCGGCTTCGCTTCGATTGTTTCGTGTATGCTTTGATTCTCTTCCATCATTTTGAAACTTCATGGTTACACAAACCACAATAGGAATAACAACTCTTTCTCCCATTCATGCATGCACAATTGTCATGTTTAACATACTCATAAACAACATGATTATGGGGAGAATTATACCTTGAATGCTCCTTTGAATGTCCATATTTTTCACCTTCTTGAGAAGATGAACTTGAAGAGGTTCCAGCTCTTTTTTGAAGAACAACAACATTGTTCATGTCCTTAGAGCTGTCACAACTCTCTTGTTCTCCATAAGCTGCATGTCTACAAGCATCCTGTTGCAACATGGTTTTTAAAAAATTTCATTCATCTTGATTACAACCTTTGCATGTTTGAGGTTTTTAACTTGCAACAAAAGTCCTTCTTGGAGCTGTTTCAAGTGCCTTCATGGGTTTAGAACTTTCTCCATAAAATTGTCCATAGCCAAGACCCAAATACTTAGGCCTTTCCTCAACCATAATTGGCTCAAGTATTCCTTGTGCATGTTTTCCTAATACTTTACCTTCATAGCCCATTATGATCATCAATTTGGACCCTATTCCTTTAGTGTGTTTTTCAAATGAACCTACACATTTATCTTGAGAGGAAATTCAAGACAAATTTGAATTATTTACCTCTTCTTCAAGCAGATGCTTGGCTACGGCTTCTTTGGCATCATGGAGCTGAATCTCCATCTCATGCATCTTTTGAAGAAGTTATTTATTCTCTTTCTTCATAACAACCAATTTCTCTTGAAGTTTAGTGCTCTCCATTACATCTTCATACAACTGTTGCACCATATCTTTCATGATGTGAAAGTCCTACTTCATCTCTTTATCAAAGAGTCTTGCAAAGGAGGGGGATTTAGAAACATCACTTGATGAAGTTGTCATCACTATGTAAATGAATTAAATAAATTCAACAACAATTCACAAAGATTCAAAAAAAATTGACAAAGCTTCAAAAAAAATTTGGTTGTAGATTCAAGCTTTTCTCTGCAACTTGTATCTCTTCTTCAAGTAGCCTCTTTTCCAAACAATCCCTCTTGTGCTTCAAGGGTTGCCTTGAGGTCCTTTGGGTAAGGAGGATGCTTTCAACCTTATTCATACTTGTCCTCTTATGGATTAGCTAGCATTAGCTCCCCTTCACCTCTAGCAAACCCAAACTTGTAAGCATCAATCAATTTTCAAACAGTTAAATTCTTTGCACTGTTAGACACCCTTCAAGTCAAACAAGCAAGAAAGAAACCTTGTGCTCTGTCAAGCAAGAAACCTAGTGCTATGATACCAACTTGATTCGATATGGGTGGCTGACTTTTTTTTTCTATGCAACCACCTCCCACTCAATTAAAACAAATTAAGGATCTTTCTTATACATGCATGTGCGTAATTGAATTCTTGATTCAGGTGTATGTGTTTTAACTAATTTAAGGTTTTATGTGTGAGAAATTAAACATTTGTTTAAGCTGATTAAAGTCATGTACAAAAACCATAAATTGAAAAAAATTAACCAACAACACATAACAACAATCATAATAAAGGAGTTCACCCTCAACACTTGGGCTACGTCTCCTTGAGCCTCTGTCAATGGACTTGGCTATTTTGGATTAAGATGATCAACTTATATTACAAGCTGATGCTCAACTAAAATGGTTATTTGGACTATAGCAATGGGTTTAGAATACCAAAATTCCCATGGATTAACTCCTCAATCTCTGGAAATGGACCTACGATCCCTTGGTCTTGACCTCTTCGGTCGGTGTCCTTGAGCTTCCCTGAGATTGTCTATTGCACAAAATATCCTATAAGTCCTCTTCTACTCCTAAAACCTGTTCTACTATCTCCATCACATACCAATCGTCCAAAATAGTTTGCTCATTCGCTTAGAATTAACTTAGGCTCCCCGTTCTATGCCTCCAACACCTGGTGGCACTAGGCTCCCTGAAACTTCCTTGTGGCTTCTTCAGCTCTAGAAGTCTTAAAATTATTCTAAAAACCCCATAATTGGATTCAAAAGGTTCAATATAGTCATAAATGAATATTGGTTTCCTGAGAATGGCCTCTGGCTGCCCTGGCTAGGCCTCATTCTCCTGCTGGTTCCTGGTGGCCCTAATGGCCCTTGGAACTAATATGAAGAAAAATCACACTCAGAAGTCCTTATATGGCTCTCAAAACCTCACCAATGGCTCCAAAATTCTCGAATTAGTCAAGAATGACTCTTCATTCCTTCAGAAAAATGGTCAAAATTTGAGCCTTCTGCACTTTTTCCCAATATCTCCGAGGAAAAATCCACTAAATGTGGAGAACTCCAGTTAACTGGAGTTATATTAGGGATGACCACAAAATTTGGTGCGCCATTATCCCCTCCACCAATAATTATGTGCATTAAAAGTTATGGTTAGGGCGGTGGCCACATGCACACCCCCAACCGTTAAGAGGTTTGACAGTTAGCAAAAATAATGAAATACAATATCAGAGTTTCATTAAACATACATACATTTGCAATCAAAAAATGCTTACATTTAAAACAGATCACACATATCCTTAAACAACTTACATACACGCAGAACAAGGTTCTTGAGTCCCACAACACACAAACAATCACAGGGCATTGCAAATCGCTTGCCCGCAAGTTTAACTTGTTAACGATAACACTAAGACCATAATTTATGCGATGTGTGCTCTTGTGAAATGCTGACACGTGGCTCCCCTCATCACATCACATATTTAAACTTTACCACATCGTAACCAATTTAACATATCTTACAAACTCTTAACTTCTAAATGTTGTGATTTGCGAAATTGCTTTCTGGGTGCTATAATCTCCACCGTTGGTTTGTTTCTTGATCCAATGATCCATGTTATATCTCTGCCTTCTCACTTCGCATCGCAGGTTAAAAAATTTAACTGGCGAAATTCTTTAACAGTAAACTCTGTTCTATGTGATGTGCGATGTTTCTCAAGTGTGATGAGATTTCTCTCATCGATTGGTGTCAGATCCATGGTCCTCTCTATCACTTCATTCTACGGCTTTCTCTTATTGTTTGTTCCATATTCAACGTTCCATGGTTGTGAAATCCCCGATTCTATATGCAGAGTTCAAGACTCCATGAAAGCCACCAATTTGAATCCCACTCTGCTTGTTGATCCGGCACTAAACCTATTTTGGAAACCAAAAAATAGGCCATAACTCAATCATACGAACTCAAGATTTTATGAAACGCGTTGCATTGCAATCCTGGTGACGAGGTCTATGCTCTCGTATTGGTTTTTATCATTTTTTAGCACTTTTAAATTTTAGCTAATCCTTAGGCCCTGATCCCAATCGGCTCAGGCCGCACTCTCAAAACTGGGTATTTTTTTGTTGTAGTCACATGGAGAATGGGTTGCGCATGAAGTTGGAGGCCTCTGTCCACACTAAATGGCCTCCATTGTGCGAAGAGGTTGAAATTTAGGTCATAATGTCATTCCTTCTCAAGGAAATGTCACTAGTGGGAATTGTCTAACCTTTGTGTGATAATGTGTCTCTGAGTGTTGTAATAAATTTTGTATAAGTTGGCTAGTTAGGCCCCATTTCCATAACTGAATCTTTCAAGTTAGGTGATGCATAGTAATTATCATTTCATGTTTACCTTGGTAATATGTTAAAGTGGGTAAATGTGGGGCGGGGTGTTACAGAGTAGTATCAAGGGAAGTTCATAACAATGGAGCTGAGAGTAAATTCAAATTGTTATGCATGCATGCCAATTATCTATATGTTTACCATGCATCTATGTGAGCTATTTTTTGTTATTTCTATTATATCCATGTGCATTATATGCTTGTGATATTATTATATATCATGCTAATCTAGATTGACCTATGAAAATGTAGTATCCTTCTGTACAGTAAATTGAGGTAATGTTTTTTTACTATGCCTTTTATTCGTTTTATCTAACAGTGTTACGTTGTAAAAAAGTATAAGGCCAATAGATGAAGAGAAGAATGGTTGAGTACAATTCGTATGACTTCCCCTAGAATCCAAAAGATAAATTAGTGGGATGGGATAAATCAATTGGGAAACATGGAGAGGGAGACTCTTCTAATATTGCGAGCACATTAAGAAGTTTGAAGGAAGAGATCAGAAGTTGTAAAGTGGATAGTGAGTGGTTGATTGAAGCTCAAGAAAGACTTGGAAACGCTTAAGAAAAGAAATTTTAGGTTAACGACATCATCCTTCAAATCCATTCATATTTACAGAAGAAGGGAGAGTTGGAAACCAATCACGGAGAAATACGGGAAGAAAAGAGTAATGGAGTGGATGGAAAATAGTCTCAAAAAAGGTACAAGGTGGACATGGATGATACAATAAATACTGTCAAACTCTTGGATACAACTGAGAGAAGGGCTAATATGCATCAAATTTATTCTGTCTCTACTTCTAGGAGACATCATCACCATCACCTCCAACATCATTAGAGGAGGAATGAAGAGGAATATTTTCCAATTGAATTCAAGAAATGCAATCCTCCTACTTTTGAGGATGAGTAGGCTAAATTAGAAGATATAGAAGCAAGGTTTCTTGGAAAGAGAAAATTTTTCATACTTCATTATCACTGAGAGATAATTAAAATTAATATAGCTACCTTAAGTCTCAAATGAAAATCAAATATCTCGCTTGAAGATGTTAACCATGTCAAGTGAATTAGGGAAGAGAAGCTAACTTGGGAAGAATTTGAAGGAATATTTAGAATTAAGTACCTATATGATAGGTATTATGATGGAAAGTCCAAGGAATTTTATGATATCAAGATGGGTTCCATGTGAGATGAAGAATATAAAACCATACTTCCACAACTATTGAGATATGTGTCATATCTTAAGGATTAGAAAGAAAAGATCCAACAGTTCATCAATGGATTTCAATTATCATTCAAAGACAAAATTGTGTTTGACAAGCCTCAATTATTCGAGGAAGCCTTCAAGAAGTTTAAGAATTTTTATGAACAATAAAAGTGCAAGCCTGAGTTCAAGAGTGACTAGAAGGGTAGTGAGAATACTAAAGGAAAATGGCCCAACAAGCCAAGAATATCTCAGGATGCAGGTGAGAAGCAAAATGTGGCCCCTCATAAGAACTTTACTGCAGCTGAGAAAGGACACAGGTCTCAACCAAGGGAGGAGTAGAATAAATACAGTGGAAGAGAACGATTGAAGCATTGGACTTGTGGTCGAGACCATCATAAGAGATATTATCCAGTATATCAGGGTGATAGGCCTTAGATCTACAATGCTTAAGAGGTGGAGACAATTTGGGATGTAGCTAAGAGAATTCCCAGGATTGCTATAGTATGACTACAGTGACAAGTACTGAGTAGATTCCCTAGGGTAACCCAACTGGGATTGAAAAATTTCATGGTTGGATGATGTAGTTGAAATTAAGAGGGGGAATCTCTTAACTCAAATCCTGCTAGTTTATAATTTTATTTCATGTTTTTAGAAGTTTTCATAAGTTGATGAATAATATCATATGCATGCAAAAAAAGAATTAACTTAGAGATGCATATTCATCAAATCAATATTCAATAATAATATTTTATAAGCATGAATGTAAGCATGAAGGTATGGTATCCAATAATGTATGTGCATGAATACTCTTAGTTTGTTGTCATAACATGATTCAAATGACTAAGAGTAGTTATAATGATAATCTAACCATCTGTACGTTGAGAACATAATTGAGAAAGCAATGAGATTATGGTATGTATCCTTGAGGAACCAAGGCTATGAAAATTAAGTTGTTGATGAGAAAATGTCACGAGTGGAACCTACGCTTCTTGATATGCATATTGTGAAAAATTCGTGAGTGCATTTATGAGAAATTTGCTATCAGTAAGTGGTTTTCTCTAGGTATGTGTTCTAATAACCATTGATTATGACTCTTGAAATTATCCACTCTAAATGTATTGTTGTAATGTTTGATTTAGTGAATGATATGGGGATGCGCTTATGAGAGTGCATGAAGGAATGTTCTTGTTTTAACACAATTGTACTAACACTATGTGTGTTGAGACAGTTAATATGCACATGAGTGCAAGTGCGTGATATTTGTAGCACTATGGATAATGACTATGTTTTTATTGCATACTATGTCATGGTTGTTAATCCTTATAAAAATAATGATTTTAAATTTTTTGATTCCAGTATTGATAAAAGACTAATTTTCATTTGTTGATGCTAGTATTAGTGAGAGGATAATTTCAAATTAATATATATGATGATTTGATCTTGGAACATGTGACTAACATGTGTGAATAATTGCATGGAAACATGCTTGGTATTAGCATGGGAATGTAACAATTGATTTGTTTATGTTGATATAACTAACAATTGGGTGAATCCGATAGTTCATAATAAGATTCAATTGTAGCAAGGTAAAAAGGTAAAAGAAAGGAATTGGATAAGAATTATTTTGGCTATGTTTGGAAATTGTTGTTCCAAATTAATGCTTGCTTTGCACGAATATGGGGGGTTCCCCTAACCTTGATTTTAGATGAAATTATGTGAATATGTTCCACATTCATAAAAATGTTGATGATTAAATGAGTATATGCAATTTGATTGTACTAGATGGGTTGTTTTCAGGAATCATTCTTGTGGAAGGATGATTGATTATGCTTATTAAAAATAATGAAGATATGAATGGCATGGTTTGGATAACGCAATAAGTTTATTTGATGAAATTTCCTATTTTTTTAGGAGTACAATGAGCAAGTGGGAATTATTTTTGTTAATTATTTCTATTATCATCTCATTATTACATTCTTGGGCCCATGTTTGTATTATTTTTATGTCCGAACAATAGTAATTTTGATTTCAACAGGTGCACTAATTACCACCTTGAATCCTTGGTTAAAGGAATGGACATATAATCGACCAAGTGTTGTGCCTTGTAGTCCTCAAATATTTCTCTCTAACAAGGTATTGTTCGCATCAAATGGAGATCGTATGCCAAAGTTACATCCCTAGGAAGTTGTGGTACCAATTTACCCAAACGGGGCCCATAGTTTTGGCTCTTCATCTCCTAGGGTTAGGTTTTTGGATATTTAGGGTTTTCCATTGTTTCTAAATCATAAATAGGCCTTCGAGCCTCATTTTAACACAGTTCAGAGGCCTGTAGCTGCCACATCTCTTCCCAGAGATAAGCTACCAATGCCCTAGCTAGTTAATTTCCATTCTGTCTATAAGCATATTTAAGTTATTTGATATTAATGAAATGAAGTGTTATGTCCGCTGCATATTTGTATTGATGGTTACCTTCGTATTCTGTTGCATTCTTGCATAAATTCAGATCATATAATTAACCTTAAGCCTAGTTAATGTCAAGCTTATGTTTAGCATTAATATTTCATAATAGTTAAGGTTGTGCTTACTTAACCCCTAATCTTGAATTACAATTATTAAATTTTATTTAAACATGACTATTTAATATTCAATTTATTATATTCCTTGAAATCAATAATATTGACAAACATGATTAAATTTTAATATTTTAATCATTATTATTATTATTATACTATTTATTTATTCTTAGGTCTCACAATGACGTTCCCTTGAATTAATTCAAGGATAAGGGAAAGTGCGGGGGATTAAGGAGAGGCATGGGGAGAATTTAATGAAATTTAATTCTAAGGGAGTGGGTGACATTGATTTGGAATGGAGTGGTTGGAACTCATGGGGAAGGGAGGCATAAGTGAAAGGAGTGGGGAGGTCAAGGGGATCATGAATTTTGGTTATTTTTTCTTGAGAGGGGGAACCAAGAGGATGCACTAAACCGAGAGAGGAGAGTGAGAATTGAGACTTGATTTTGGTTTTTAGTTAGGAGGTGGTTAGATTCATTTTGAACACAATAAAACTACGGTTGAACTTGGGCTTGGAGGGATAGTGAACTTTTGGAGGTTGTTTGAGCTAGGAAGTCGAATAGACATTCCTAGTTAATAGGGTGGCATATTCAGTCAAGTGGTCCCATGATGAACATTGCAACCTAGCCACAATACCATGTATTCTTCTTGTTGTCATTTAAACTATTCAAATTATTGAAAATAGATTCTATTACATATCTTTTTACATGCTATAATGGAAAAAGAAAAAACAAGAAAAATATTGTATTGTAAATATGATATTGTTTTTGTTGTGAAATTATGTGAGAATTTTATTTAACATTTGAAGACGCTTAAATAAATCTCACATATTCTATTTCTATACCTATTTTTTCTCTTCAGGGATAGCTATAGAAAATCTATTTTCTTAGTTAACAGATATCCTTTCATCTTGTTTGTCTATTTTTTCTCAATATTATATATATATGATCTAAATGTTTGAATCCCATAATATTTCATTATGATAATTGTATAAGATAAAACCAAATAAAAATAAAATAAATATAAGAAAAGTTTTCTCCCTTTATTACAAATCTACCTTTTCTTTCATTTTCTTATTGTGATTTGGATTTTTAAGTTCATAATCATTTGATCGAGTGTATCTAAACTAAATCATATTTTTATCATTGTATTCATTAAGATTCATATATATCTTGTACTAACCTATGGTTTATTCAGTACCTTTATTTCCGTTGGTACAATTTAGGATTATAAGGACTATTATCTCTTAACATAACCCTATGTAACAAGCTAATCCTTGTGTTAGTGATTTCATATCATTGTTGTGGATCCTCATTGGCTAATTCTTTCATTAGTCTTATCATTTAAATTAGAAAATTAGACTTTCAGTTTATCCCTTGAGTATTTTCTGAAATTTAATATGGGATAACATTATTAGACATACACTAAAATTATGATCTAGAATCCCTCAATGTTTATCATTTGAAATATTTAATATGAGACATAATGATCTAGCACGTTTACATTCATGGTGAATATAACTACTTTTTGATTCGACATATTGAATTTCTATACTTAATACAATAATAGTTATTTTGTGATCTGGCATCACTGATCACATGAGAAATGGAATATCATCATGCTTTCTATTGGTTCATGATACTTAGACCTATTATCCTGAATTGGTATAAAAACTACCCATCAGTATTTTTTGATCTAGTTATTGAAGTTATTTCATGCATACTTGTAAAGTGTCACACTAATTTTCATGTGTTTCATTACTAGTTCATTAATCACCAATCATAATGGCTCCATTATCGACATTTACATTTTTAGTACATTATTTCTTTTTGACATCCATGACCTCATTTTTTTGTTTTTAATTTGCATAAAATCATGCTTAGAGATGCATATTCATAAAATCGATATTCAATAATGCTATTTTATATGCATGAATGTATGAATGAAGATATGTTATACAATAATTTATGTGCATGAATACTCTTAGTTTGTTTTCATAACATGATTCAAATGACTAAGAGAGTTATAATGATAATATAACCATGTGTGCATTGAAAACATAATTCAGAAAACAATGAGAGTATGATATGTATCCTTGAAGAATCAAGGCTATGAAAATTAAGGTGTTGATGAGAAAATGTCACAAGTGGCACCTGCGCTTGTTGATATGCATATTGTGACAAATTTGTGAGTGCATTTATGAGAGGTCTACTACCAGTAAGTGGTTTTCTCTAGGTATGTGTTCTAAGAACCATTGATTATCACTCTTGAACTTATCCACTCTAAACGTATTGTTGGCATGTTTGATTCAATGCACGATATGAGTATGCGCTTATGAGAGTGCATGAAGGAATGTTCATGTTTTAAGACAATTGTACTAACACTATGTGTGTTGACACACCTCATATGCACATGAGTGCAAGTGCGTGCTATTTGTAGCACTATGGATAATGACTATGTTTTGATTGCATACTATGTCATGGTTTTAATCCTTATAAAAAGAATGATTTTAATTTTGTTGATTTGAGTATTTATAAAAGACTAATTTTGATTTGTTTATGCTAGTATTAGTAAGAGGATAATTTCAAATTAATAGATATGATGATTTGATCTTGGAACATGTGACTAACATGTGTGAACATTTGCATGGAAACATGCTTGGTATTAGCATGAGAATGTAACAAATGATTTGTTTATTTTGATATAACTAACATTTGGGTTAATCCGATAGCTCATAATAAGACTCAATTGAAGCAAGGTAAAAAGATAAAAGAAAGGAATTGGATAATAATTAATTTGGCGATGTTTGGAAACTATTGTTCCAAATTAATCCTTTCTTTGCATGAATATAGGGGGTTCCCCTAACCTTGATTTTATATGACATTATGTCAATATGTGACACATTCATAAAAATGTCAATGATTAAATGGGTATATGCAATTCGATTGTATTATATGGTTTTTTTTCAGGAATCATTCTTGTGGAAGGATGATTGATTATGCTTATTAAAAGTAATGGAGATATGAATGGCATGGTTGGGATAACACAATAATGTTATTTTTGTGCCTTGGGGATGATAAAACACTTAGAATGGTAGTTGTATCCATTGGAAATAATGGACAATGAAATGGCAACCATGAAAATAGCACAAAGGAAGTTCTCTAAACTTTGAGCATACATACATGTACATACACACACACACACACACACACACACACACACACACACACACACACACACACACACACACATATATAATATAAATGAGGATGTGTTATATTCATCAATATGATTGATTATTGAAGTTATGTTAAGCCATTGTGACTGACAGGTTCTTATCAATGATCATTCCTATGCGAGAATGCTGGTATGGATACCATAAAAAGATAATCAGTTGTAGGAGGAATAAATTGGGAAAGAGGTAGCACTGACTGATTTATGATTTTTATATTATGTGATTCTAATTATTCCTATGTTTATGCTATGAATAGTGAATTTGAAGGATACATTAGAAGAATGAAAGCAATGTAATTTGTGGCATTGTAGGAAAAACATGAATAGTGTAAGGAACCACAGACTCAAGATTTGGGTTGCGGATGCACGAAGTAAGGAGTGGGAAAGAATCTAGAGGAATGGTTTTCGAATAAAGATGGTGTGGTCTCTAGATGTGCAATAATACTTTTGTGTACATGCTGTATTATCTACATGTTTTGTTGTAACATATGTATTAATTATGATATATCATGTGTATTCATTGTGTTGTACCATGTGTATGTGTAAATGTCTTTTGTTGTACATTATGTGTATGTATATGTGTTATAATGAATTGGAAAAGGCGGCCAAATCAAGGAATTCCTGAAGAGAAGAAAAAATAAGTGAAGGTAATTGGTTCTCAGTTTCCCTAGAAGATGTGGGTTGGGATAGAATAACTAGAGCCCTGTAACAACTTGGGTTCCTTGGAGGTTGTGGGTTGAGATAGTAATATCTCGAGCCCTATAACAACTACGGTTCCTTGGAGGATGTGGATTGTGATAGTATTCTCTATATCCCTGGAAAACTTTGGAAGAGACCCATATTAAGTTAATATTTGGAACAATCATTTCTGAAGATATTTGCATTTATGCGTTGATGTTGGAAGTGGATTATGTTCCTCCTAGGAAGGAGCAGAATCCCTGCTACTACTCTTGAGGGTGGAGGTGTCAGCCTCTAGATTTCCTTTTTGTTGATTGAGGGTGAAGGTGTGAGCCTATGGATGCCCTTGTTGCTTATGATATGTGGGCATCATATCATTTTTAATTTTTGGTTGAAGGAAATAAGCATATGTATATATGTGTATATCATTGTAAATATTGTATCGGTTTTTTTTTATAATTTTTCTTAAGCAATATGATTAACATATTTTCAAAAAGTCCACATATATATATATATTTCTATATCATTGTAAATATTGTATCGAGTTGTGTTTTTAAAGATCCATAAGCAATATGTTGTCATGTTTTCAGCAGATATATCGTATTATAAGTAACATAAAACATTGAGGATGGTGTTACCCCAAGGGGAAGGGGTTTGTAACATCCCCGAGTTGTAATTCCATGTAAATGAATAATGTATGGACAATATAAAAGAAGTTCATTGGAAAAATATTCCAAGATGAATGAGGGGGAAAACCTTACACTAGGATCCACTGGAGGATAGTTATTTATTGGCTATGTAAATTGGCATTGGTAAGAGGAAAAATGAAATAAATGGAAAATTAATTATTACAAGCTAGCAAGGACATGCGGTAAAGCACAAAATAAATAAAGGAAAATGAAATAAATTCCACTTCAACAAGTGGGGAAGAGTAAGAGACAAGAAAAAAAGAAAAAAAGAAAAATTATATGCATGCAAGGGAAATGACGAAAAAGGGAAGGAAAAAGAAGAGAAATGGGAGAGATATCATTCTAGAAATCTCTTGGAGGAAAAAAGGGAGGAAAAATTAGATAGAGCTACAACAATAAAGAAGAAAAGAGCACAAGGACACAAGAAAGACATAAGCAAGAAACAAGCAATGAAAGCAAGGAGTGCAAGAGGAATTTGTGTGGAAGCCAAGAAGAAGGTTTTGAACAACAATTAGCAAGGGAAGAAATCATGGAGAGGAGAGAGTAGACTGCAGGAGGATTTTTGTAGGTAACAATGTGCATGCTTGATTATATTTCTGAGATTTGAATGCATGGTTCATCCATTGGTTTACTAGTAATTTTGATGTCATTGGCATGGGTATTTTCCTAGATTGATAGTCATGTGCAACATTTCCTCATACCATTTCCTGGATAGGCATGATGTAGTGGATTCCCTGTTTATTTGATCTTTTGATGCTGTTATATTTTGGATCCTAGTTGAGGTCGTATTAGGAAAATCCCAAGGGTTGAGAGTGGAGACATCTAATATCTTAATAGGTAAACTCTTGATAAGTGGGTAGAGACAGGAAAATTCCTCTAGGTATGTTGAAGAAATTCTAAGGAATCAAAACTTGTATTAGATTTAGTGAATTTTTTGACCTCGTATTAGGTGAAGTCACTATGGCTTGAGGGTGGAGTTGGTTTCCTATGGATTCCCTATTTGGTTGTGTTTTGCTTTATCCCATGTGATCCCAAATTCAGGCTTGAAATATGTCACATGGGTGATTGGGCTGGAAGAAAGATTTGGCTGAGTCCTAATTATGGTCGGGTGGTACGTGGAATTCCATGACTTGGTTGGTAATATGCATATGTTAATATGTGTTATCCTTTAATGAGATCAATGAGCAGAAGTTTTAGTTTAATGTGTTGATTATGTGACTGGCTTTTCATAGCTTCATTTTTGTTTAAGTGCATGTTACATGCATGGTGTATTACTTGTTATATGAAGTGTTGTAGTTCTTGCTATTACTCATGGTTTTCATAGTTTCAAGGATATTTTATATGGATGTAGGAGCTAATTTTTGTTTTATTGCAGCTAGTATGAGAAGGAAATAAGATTTATTCATGAATTTATGACTAAAATAATGAAAACATAGAACAAAATATGCATTCATGACCTACATATACCATGCATACCAAATGTTTATAGAAATTACTAACTTGTGTTCTATAAGATCGAGAAAGAGTAGAACTTGGAAACATTGTTTGAAGGCTTATACATACTATTGATAGAGTTTTGCGTAGTTGGCCTGTAGTCTAGCCCTAAAATCTAGAACAAAGTCTCTAGTCACACGCTCATAACTTGGTATTTTTGGCTATAACCACACAGATGATGGGGTATGCATTCAAATGGAGGATTTTGGCCACATTGACTAGCCTCCATGCATGCGGCTAGGTTATCAACTACGTCAAAATGTGGTTCCAACTCAGGGAAAGGTAATCACTAGAAATTATTTGACCTCTATGTGATAATGCGTATCTGAGTGTTGCAGTAAGTTTTATACAAGTTGGAAAGCTAGGCTCCATTTCCATAACTGAATCTTGGAAGTTGGGTCATGGATAGTAACTCTTATCTCATGTTTACTCTAGTAAGTATGTTAAAGTGGGAAAATTTGGGGTGTGGTGTTACACTGTGGTTGCAATTTTCACGATTAAAGTGGGGCGTTAAGACTCTAGTTGCACCTAAATGGTAGAGCGAGATAAGTATATTTTCCAATTTTTTTGAAAGAAAATAGATATATGTTTATGTTTCCATTCTTGAAAGAAAATTTCATGGTAAGAGAAATATTTATTTTATTTTATTTCCTTTAGATTAATTCTTGAAAATAATTTCATGGGTTCAAAGATAAATTAGTCTGGGTAACTCTTGATAGATTTTCATCGGTTGTGAAAAGTAAATAAATTAGATTAATTTCTTGAAAAGAAGCCATGAATTTGTGTGTGTATAAAACATAGGTTTCCCATGTAGTTGTCTTGAAAAGAGTAAAATAAATTTGTTTTCTTATTTTATTATGCATAAAAAGGACATTTATTATTCTTTAGAAAATAATATGTATTTCATGCATGAATAGATAACTTTCTGTAGTATTATTTGGAAAAAATCACATTATTTGGTGTTAAATTCCTTGAACAGGAATATCTGTTTATTTTGATATATTTCTTGAAAGGTTATGTATTATGGTTTTCTCCTTTTAGAACAAGAATAGGCATCTGCATCCATTAAAAGAATTTCTACTAAGTTATTATTATTTTGGAAAAGGAAATATGTTTTTATATGTATGGAAGTAATAGTTGATTGTGATAGTTTCTTCAAAATGAAAGAAATTTTTGCATGCATGGAAATAATAGCCATTGGGTTAGATTTTATTTTAAAAAGAATATATGACTATTTTAATAGTTTTTGAAGAAGAATTTGTCCTCATAAGCGAAAAGGTGGGTAGTTATTTGGTTGAGTTTCTTGCAAAGGAATAATTAATATGTTAGTTTTCTTTGAAAATAAAATGTGTTTCATGCAGAAAAATAATAGTTGTTATGTTAGTTTACTTGAAAATGAAATATGTATTGCTTGTAGGAAAATAATTGTTATTGTGTTAACTTTGTTGAAAATATTATGTAGTTGAATGTAAGAGATAATAACCATTAAGTTAGCTTTCCTTTGGAATAAAGCATGTATTTATATGTACAATAACTATTTTCAATAGATATTCTTTATGTTGTTGGAAATATCATGCATTTGCATGAAAATGAATAGTATCTTTTATGTTAGATTTCCTTTGGAAATATTATGAATTTTCACGCAAGGTTATGTTAGTTTTCCTCTGGAAATATTATGCATTTGGAAACAATATTATGTTAGCTTTCCTCTCAAAATATTATGCATTTGCAGATAATTTAGTTTGCTCTGTTTCTTTTGAAATGATTATGAATTTGCATGCAAGATTATGTTAGCTACGTTTTGAGAAAATATTATGTATTTGCGTGGAATTGTGAAACATTTATGTATTTGCATGAATAACCATAGCTAATGTGCTAGTTCCCTTTAAAATAATAAGGGCAATTTTAATGGTTTTATTTGGAAAATAATGTGGACTTATGTCAGGGGAATAATATTTAATGTGGTAATTCTCTATAAACATGCTTTAATATTCGGTGATTTTAATTAATGCATGTGAAATATTGTTAAAGAAGGCAATGCATGATATTTTGTTTATGTTTTATGAATGGTCATGAATAGATGTTTAAGCATCACTAATAAATATATTTTATTGGTTTTACCACTCTTTTATCTAATCATGATATGAAAGTTTATCGATAGTGTTACACAGTAATTTGTCACCATCCTTGCAATCCCCATATCGCCCATTGGAGGGTCGTTTCTGTGACCAATAAGCAGTGTCATGCCTTGAAAATACCATCATTGCATCCCTTGCCATGAGGACAACATTCCTTCTGTTGATTATTTCCTGAGCAGACCCCTAAGAACACCTGTTTTTTCCTTGGCGCTGGTAGCCCGTTATGTCCTCGCGCCAATGAGGAAAATTAACACCGAGGCCGCGCCAATTGGCGCTTTGTCCCAGTTAAGCACCTGCGCCAATATACTTTTGGAAAGTTTTTTAAAAAAACAGGCGAAGTTTCAATTACAACAACTTCGTGGATGAGTCATGAGGAGTGGTTTCGACTGAATAACCACGACCTTCCTCCTTTGGCCTCTTGTTTCCACCTTATGGGGAACCTCCCAAGGGATAAGGCCTCCCTTCCACTATTGTAGGGATCCAAACCTCCTCCTCTCCTCTATAAATATAGCCTTCATCCATTGATGAAGGGGCTAAATGGCTGAATAGCTAATCTCCAAGAGTTCCCAAGAGCCATCAGAGCCTTATGCTGCAAGAGCCTTGATTCATTCCCTTAAGGAAAAATCCAAGAAAGGAGATTATTGTCGAGACATCCGAAGAGAGAGGCTTGTCCCATCCCCAACAGGCTTTTTTGAGACATGTTCCATTGGCGACCTTCCGATGGAGAATTCAGCGTCAGAGCCAGGTTGTATCCTCCTTTGATTGATTAATAATAAACGACTATTGTTTATGGTTCCACTCCTGTTGTTGATTATGATGATGAGTTATGTCTTCTCTGACAGACAAATAGTTGCATATACTGGATTTTACGCTTGTGTTTGTTGTGTTTCTCGCATGTGCAGGTGTCCGGTCACGGAGATCGTGAGGGATCGTGATCTCCCAGAGCTAAGGAATGGGAGCACTACTTTCTCTACAAGCGACAGCGTTGGATTCCAGGTAAGCCTTCATCGCTAGTTGGTTTATTTGCAATTAGGAACCTACACTATAGCGTGTGACGATTGTTGCTAGACCCGGTCTAGGCTAGTACGGATCGCCTCTATCTGCAGAGGGGATTTACCTCTCCGACAAATTGGCGACTCCACTAGGGACCTGTGTTTTTTGTTTGCTTTATAAACTACAGACGGATCCTGAAGTTAGCCAGATAGCCTTCGAAAATTCTCTTGCTCTGCATTAGCGAAATTAGATCAATGTTGCTTCAGTCAATCTCCGGTCTAGTTTATGAACTGAACAATTGGAGTATTGTCTTGTCTTTCGGTCGATTCTTGACTTTTCTTGCTTGATCAGCTCTTTTGGCTGGCTCTTTTCTGAGTTTTTTCCTTTTGGTTCAGCCCCAGAGGATCAAATCTGACCTCTGTTTTTCCGAGTTTTCATCCTTTAATGGTTGGCTTGATTGGCACGGTTTCCACCCTGACAGTCGCGCCAATTGGCGCAGGTTGCCAGTGCATCACTCGCGCCATCCCCTGTCTGGTGCGGACTACAGCCAGACAGTCGTGCCATCTCTTGTAGGTGCTAGGGTTTACCCTTTTTCAGAAGTTTCTTTTGGTGAGTACTTTGCTTCTGGGTTTGTTTTAGATCCTTCTTGAAGTGGTGAGTCTAGTCTTGGTTGGGAGAAATTCTTTGTTTTTTCATTTTCAGGCGTTGGCGCTTGTTGTCAGTTAGCAACCCACGCCAATTGGGCATTGTCACTAGTTGTTAGTGAGCAAGTCACGCCAGTTGGCGCTGGTTGTCAATGACAAAGTCGGGCCAATTTCAGGGTGTGTGAAAATTGAGATTTTTTTCCCTAAATCCTTCACCAGTGTGTCTTTCCCTTCCGGTCTTTCCTCTATATGAGCATAGATTACATTGCTCATTGTTTGGAATGTCTTCTTTCCATGATTTCTTGTTGTAAAAGGGAATGAATGCCTTGTTTTGATCTCATGCTTTGGAAGTCCTCTTTGTGTCTGACCTCATATGTCTTGTCAACTTTTGAGGAATTTCATTACAAAGTGTTTGAAACAACAATTGCATTCTTAGTGTTTGTTTACATCTTTTTTGCATTCATCCTTCATTAAGGAGATTTGTGTTCTTTTAGTTTTCGTCTCATAGTTTGATTTTCGTTAAAATGCATTAGATCACATTGCATTGAAAATTATTTTTTGAGATCCATCATTGAACTTAGATTACATTGTTTAATGATTGAAAACAAGAAATCGCTTTGATTGCATTCTCTTTTATTAAAAGCATGCATTAAGTAGATTCTCATTTCATTGAAAAATGCATTGAGTGCATTCTTACCATTTGAAAAGAAAAAGGAAATTGTGCATAGATTACAATTGTATAGTTTTTAAAAAGAGGATTTTACATAGATTACATTGCATTATTCGCATCATTGAGTGTTTGAAATTAATTTTGGATAGTGAAAGTCATCTAGTTTGGAAAATATTTCGTTTGCAGTGTTGTTTTATGTCGCATCATTGTTTGAAGCTCTTCCCTTAACTAGATAGCATTCATCGAATTGAAAAGTTTTCTTTTCTCATATAGCTGCATATAGGAGATTGTCATAACACTCGCTAGGGCCTGAAAACTGAAATGTAATTGAAGATAAACATTAAAATTTATTCAATTTACACTAAGGAAAAATTGAAACATTAACGAAATATTTAGAGGTCTAGGCTAGAGACGTGTTCCGGAATCTTTAAATCTAGTAGCTATCGTTCGCCTCTTGGCTTTAGACAGCACTAGTACGGACTTGTGCTCCCCGTACCGTCGAGTATATAAAGGGAGACCCCACTAGGTTTCTATCCTTTATCCATAGGAAGCCGAGTCTGTCACCCTATACCCGTGATACACCGGACACAGCATTCGGGGAGATTGCCTGCACGTACGTTAAGTCCTTGATTGATTTCTCTTTCATTTTTGAAACCAAGGTGTATATTGCAATTCACGGTTATTTGGTACACCCTTTGCCTATCATTCTTGAGCAGTCATTTTGATCTTTTCTGGCTCTTTAAATTTGAAAAGGTCATCAAGCACTTGTCCTTTCACGCTTGTTTCCAATCTGAAAGCGATAGAGTCACCTTTTTCCTGTTTCTCGACTCTTAAAAGATGAAACGGTAGAGTTTTGTTTCAATGTTTTAAAAATTAACTGCCCACGAAATATTCCTGGTTAAAGTTAGTTTCCTTAGGGTGTTTTTCTGAAGATCTTTTCTGATGGAAACTTTTCCGAAGTTCACCAACCAAGGAATCCCCTCCGATGGGAATCCGGGTCCTTTTCCTCCTTTTGGAAATGTTGGCGTTCCTTATATGGCAACATTGTCCCTTCCTGGGTTAACTGTTGGGTTGCCTGTTTGGTTGTTCTCAACCTCTGTGGTCCTGAATGTCCCGGCTACTGTTCAACCGTATCCTCCACCTGAACAACATCATGTTGATTCCAAGGTGGACCTCTCCCCTTCTTCGCCTGTTTTTGCGTCCTCCTCTTCTACTTTTCCTAGTGAAAGTCTGGATTCGAGTAACCAGGTGGCTAAGAAGAAGAAGAAGAAGAAGACAAAGAAGAAGAAGTCTGATAAGAGAGAGGCTAAGGCTGCAACTGTTGCTTCCGAAACATCTCCTCTTGATAAACCTTCCAACCCTCAGCGGAAATTCAAGTTCCCTTGCATGTTGTGCACAGGAGATCATCTTCTTCGAGATTTCCCTGGCATTCCCAAGGTAATCGAAGTATGGTCCAACGGTCGTGTACTGTTGTGTTTGGCTTCTGGGAGTCAGGTTGGGGGCACGTCTTCAGCTAGTGTTGGTAAGAATCCTAAGAAGCAGGGTAAGATTACCAATCCCTGTAAGTTGTGTGAAGGGCACCATGCCATTCACCTTTGTCCATATATGGATGAAGCCAAGCGAGTCTTGGACAACGCAACTATTTCTACACCATGCCTCATGGCTGGTTATAAACGACTTTCTTTGAGTCCTCCGCCAGCTGATCCTACGATTGGTCAAGAGTCATCCTTGGTCGATCCCACTCCCTCAGAAATCAAAATTCAGGAATCCATCCCCGACCAACCATTGGTTGTGGGATCGGTTGAGATGGCCCCGTCTACGGTACACCAGGTATTTTCCGTTGAGAGTGGATCTCACACCCCCCATTTCCTTCTGGTTTCTTCAGATTCTTCGGACTTGGAGAAAGATTCTCCTGTCCCTATACCTCAAGAAGTTGCTCCTCCGCCTCCCGTGATGGAGGTCCCAAAGGATACTCCTCCCGCCTTCGAGATGGAGGTCGTGGAGGATGCTCCTTCTTCTTCCATAACACCAAGGGAAGACCATCTTGGTTCGATGGTAGCCCCTCTGAGTAGTTTGGTCGCTTCCTTTGACTGGAGTCGATTTGCAGGATACCGCCTTCCGTCTTATGTGCCTTTCGAGATAACGGTACAGGCCTTTGGCCTGGTTGTACCCAGCACCATTATAGACGAAGGTGCGTCTATTAGTGTTCTATCCTCAACTACCTAGAAAGCTTTCGGTTCGCCGTCGCTTGCGCCTGTTACGCAGAATCTGTTGGCGTTTAACAGAAGAACGAGTCAGCCGTTAGGGATCCTCCCAAGGTTACCTATTACTTTGGGAGGTAAAACCGTCCATATGGACGTGATGGTTGTCCCAGGCCCCTTGGATTTCAATTTTCTTTTGGGGCGTGATTACACCTATGTCATGGGAGTGCTTGTCTCCTCCCTTTTTCGTGTGGTCTGTTTTCCACATGAAGGATGGATCGTGACCATTGATCAGCTTTCGTTCTTTGGTCCTGATAAGGCAACTGGCCCGCCATCATCCCTTCCTGGTTTTTATCCACCCATTGTATTTTCCCCACCGCAGGTCAACTATGTCGCTACCTACCCCGTGCCTGTACTCAGTGATGATGTTGTCATGCATAGTGTGTTGGGGGCATTGGGTCCAGACTTCCAAGATGTTTTCCTTCCATCAGATGTGGAACTCTTGGAAGCAATGACTTCTTGTTCATTATGATAAGGTTTCTCGGATCATGGTTCTTGTCTTGTGTCAAGCTCCTTAAAAAATGAAACAAGGTTGTTGGAGCAGAGTTCGTTGTCTCGTGTCAAGCTCCTTAAAAAATGAAACAAGACAGTTGGAGCATAGTTCATTTTCTTATGTCGAGCTCCTTAAAAAATGAAACAAGCTCTTCAGAGCAGAGTTCCTTGTCTTGTGCCAAGCTCATTAAAAAATGAAACAAGGTGTCCCGAGGATAGTTCTTTTAATGTGTCAACCTCGTTAAAATAATGAAACACTTTCCTGTTCAATTCGAGTCTTTGATAAGATCTCGTAAAATCCTACTCGAGTCTTTCTCTTGATCTCGTAACTTGAGCCTTCACTCCATCTGCCTTTCATATGGATTGAAGCTTGGGGGGCATGTACCTCGAATTGAGTCACCCTGTTGGGGGCATGCTTACTTTTTTCAAGCACAATTTGTTTCCGTTTCAAGCTTGTGTAAAAATGAAACCGGTTTCAAGCATAGTTTATCTTTGTTTCAAGCTTGTGTAAAAATGAAACCAACTTCAACCATAGTTTATCTTGATTTCAAGCTTGTGTAAAAATGAAACCATTCCCATTTTACCTCTCATGATTGCCATTTTAGCAGCCTGTTTTTGCTAGATGAGCCTTGGTTTTCTCACTCCATCGTCATTATCTGCTTGGCCAATCATATGCCTTCACTTGATTTCTTTACCCATTCCTGAGGAACCGCTACGATGAGTGGTCTTTTTAGCCAGCCTCTTAACCTTTACTTGTTCTGAGCAGTTCCGCCATTACCGGAACCAGTTGCTACCCTTTATACCACTTGTTCCTCTAGGAGGAATCAACTTTCAGCTCTTTTCTGACTCTCTAAACATGAAAATATTGTTGAGGCCCTTGTCATTTCGATCTCGTTAAAGTGGCCACGAAACGACATCTACCCAGTATACATTTACCCCTTTTTCAGGTTGGGATAGATTATTTATGAAAAAGGAATACCCTAGCCTATTACGACTAGGAGGCTTTCTCAGATATAGTTTTCTACCTTTTTGGATCTGAGGAACTATTTACGAAAAGGGACCGTTGGAGTTTAATTTTCCGTTGTCTTTTCAAACTCTCTAAACATGAAAAGACACCGAGTTCTTCCTTTGTTAGACTCGTTAAACCCTGATGACATTGGATTCAGTCGTAATGACGGTATTTGAGTTTCTCCTTCCTAGGGCTCATTAAATGTACTAGGATGGATTCGTCCGAAGGACGAATTTATATGAAAAGCATATGGTATCCTCTTCAAGCTTGTGTAAAAATAAAGAGGTACTTGCCATAAATGGTGGGGAAAATGGAACCAACATCATTGTTGTGTCGGCAGTATGTCGCTCTTGAACATGGCACTTGTTTGCGTTCGTGTTGGGTTGGGGACATCTCATCTCGTTTTTTCACTTGCCTTCGTGGGTTTGGGTGATCCCTTTTGACCTCTCATCTGCTATTTTCCTCGTCATCATGACCCTTGATCTTTTGATGTCAAATACTGCCAAATCCACTGTCGTGCCACCGATATGTTCAAGAGAAGTTGACCTCTACAGATTTCAAACTTCCTTTGATTCAAATCTGATCTTAATTCACAAAGACATTATGTTCCTCTGTCTCATGTCGATGATGTGGGAAACATTATGGCCCACCTTTGATCAAGGTCACTTCCTGTCGACTTCAGCTCATTATCCAGGAAGCTGATCTAGAGACTCCCTTCTGGTACCTTGGAGCATGCATGCCTCAATGGCAGGTTCTTCGCATTCGACGTGAGGTTTTCATCATTGGCCTTCGATCGAGTGATTCTATGGGTGTTCGATGCCATCTCATTGATTCACACGCCGTGGATTGTACCTATAGTACCTTGAGGACCATTGTCATTATTGGTGGTATCTCTCACGTCTGTTAACAACTTTCATCATTGGCTGGTAATCAGGCGATGTTCTTGCATGTTCGACTTCAGCTCACATATTCGCATGCTTGAACTTGTACTTTGTTTGGGTCGAGATGGAGTGCAAGACCCTGGATTCTTGTCTGTTATAATCCAGGCTGTGATTTTGTGGATTCTTATGATTAGTTACATGACTCACTAATTGGATGGTTGCGCCCATACTTGAGTCTATTTATCGATCCTCACTGGATGGCTGCATCCATACCTTGGATCTGGATTATTTCATACTCTATTATGGATGGCTGCATCCATACCTTGGATCTGGATTATTTCATACTCTGTTATGGATGGCTGCACCCATACCACATATATATCATGTATTTGAGATATCAGTTGTATTTCTCTACGCAGGTTTTCCGACGGCAGTGTTTTCAGTTGGACACGTTCTCGTAAAGCATTTCACCCCTCTCTCTCGTTCGGGCCTCATGCTTTAGGGGGCATCTGTTACACAGTAATTTGTCACCATCCCTGCAATCCCCATATCACCCATTGGAGGGTCATTTCTGTGACCAATAAGCAGTTTCATGCCTTGCAAATACCATCATTGCATCCCTTGCCATGAGGACAACATTCCTTCTGTTGATTATTTCCTGAGCAGACCCCTAGAAACACCTGTTTTTCCCTTCGCGCTAGTAGCCCGTTATGTCCTCGCGCCAATGAGGAAAATTAGCACTGAGCCCACGCCAATTGTCACTCTGTCCCAGTTAAGCACCCGCGCCAATCTGCTTCTGGAAATTTTTTTAAAAAAAGAGGCGAAGTTTCGATTACAACAACTTCATGGATGAGTCATCAGGAGTGGTTTCGACTGAATAACCATGACCTTCCTCCTTTGGCCTCTTTTTTCCACCTTATGGGGAACCTCCCAAGGGTAAGGCCTCCCTTCCACTATTGTAGGGATCCAAACCTCCTCCTCTCCTCTATCAATATAGCCTTCATCCATTGATGAAGGGGCTGAATGGCCGAATAGCTAATCTCCAAGAGTTCCCAAGAGCCATTAGAGCCTTATGCTGCAAGAGCCTTGATTCATTTCCTTAAGGCCAAGTCCAAGCAAGGAGATTATTATCGAGACATCCGAAGAGAAAGGCTTGTCCCATCCCCGACAGGATTTTTCGAGACGTGTTACGCTGGCGACCTTCCGAAGGAGAATTCAGCATCAGAGCCAGGTTGTATCCTCCTTTGATTGATTAATAATAAACGACTATTGGTTATGGTTCCACTCTTGTTGTGGATTATGATGATGAGTTATGTCTTCTCTGACTGACATATAGTTGCATATACTGGATTTTACGCTTGCATTTTTTGTGTTTCTTGCATTTGCAGGTGTCCGGTCACAAAGATCGTGAGTGATCGTGATCTGCCAAAGCTAAGGAACGGGAGCACTGCTTTCTCTACTAGCGACAGCGTTGGATTCCAAGTAAGCCTTCATCACTAGTTGGTTTATTTGCAATTAGGAACCTGCACTATAGTGTGTGACGATTGTTGCTAGACTCGGTCTGGGCTAGTAGGGATCGCCTCTGTCCGCAGAGGGGATTTACCTCTTCAACAGATAGTACCAATTGTAGAAAAATATCACGATGCATGTGAAAGATAGATTAGGTGTAACATTGTCACAAATAATAAGCTAGTTGTTGATGCAGACTGAAGGAATGTCAACAGTAGGATAATGCATTGATGGAAGTAACCATGTCCCAAAGGCATAATGTTCAAGGATTTGTGGGTGAATTATATCATCAGTATTGTAATAGACTGCAACTAGTTATGATGTTTTTACGATGATATTTATTTACAATATTTTATGATAATGGTCAAGGGATGGGCTCCCCTAGAATCCATTGAGTGAGGGTTGAACACCCTCATAATAATTTAATAAAAAATAAAAAAATTTGGGTTGTCACACTACGGGGTTTCCATGGTATACCAATTTTCAGTGATGTGATTTCCTATTGCATCTTTATTATGATTTTTCTTTCTTACATGACTTGATGTTTATATCATTAAGTATGTGATTAAATAATTGATTTAAAATAATCATGGAATTAATGCAAGGTTAATACAATAATTTTATGTTAATGTGTTGTAATAATGGATGTCATACTATGTAACTTACTATTCCATTCCTAAAGTTACTTCATCTAATGATAATTTTTTTATCTAACAATCAGTTAAGGCTATGGAAAAAGTAATTCGAAAGTTACATTCTTGTGAATTTTGTAATAAATTTATAACTCTGTGCATTTTTACATGAGGTTAGTAGGAGATGTTATAAAGAGAAGCAAAATAATCCCACCTAGGGCCCAAGACAAGAAAATAGGGGCGAAAAAATCTAGGAAGCCATAGATTACAGGAGAGAGAAGTCCTTGGAATTTAATACAAAATATGCTACTATGATGCAAAAATTCCCCCCATCTATAAATAATAAAGAACAAAAAATAAAACTCTAAGAGAGGAATTACGAAAAACCCACTAGCAAAAAATTGACTTAACTCAACACCAAAAGAGACAACATAACCAAGAAGGAAAGGAAGGAAATTGAAACAATTGTGCCTCTTGTCCCAAGTATAGTTGTAGAAGAGTCGTGGGTTGAAATTAAGTTTGGAAATCTTGACAAACAATGTAAATATTGATTGTTATGAATGAACTATTATTTATTCTACTTATTTTTTATTTGATAATATAAGAGGATCCAACACATGAGTAGTTCGGCTACCTAGCTATCAAGAAATTGGATAACAATCAGTTGTAGTCCAAGAAAGGGAAATTTTGAAGCGATAGTTGTCACAATTAAAAAATCCTCCATATTCTATAAATATTCATAAGCACCAGGATGAGCATGACAGGAGAAAAATTTCACGTAGTGGGAGAAAAATGATATCTAAGGAGAGGTTTTAGTGGGAGAGAAAGATTGCACCTGAACAAATAAAGAGAATCAAGGCACTAAAATAGTAGGGTGCTACTGGGATCCAATGAGGGAAATTAAAAAAATTATTTACTGATTTGATTCCTGATAGAAGTGTTGGCTAAGGATTAGGGGGAATTTCAGAGGTAGAAGCTCATTGGTTGGGAGGAGCGTGGTTGTTGCTATTACATTTTCAAATACTCAAATAAGTAATTTTTTTTTCCTATGGTTCTTAGAAAATTCCTTACAAAGAAATCATGAATGCATAATTGGCTTAATTGTTTTTCTTGCTAGGTAGCCAATTCTTGGTTATGAATTTTTCTCCGTTTAACAATTTGGAGAGAATAAAAAATATTGTTTGGGTCACCATTCAATAAAGAAAAAGCAGGATTAAAATAATTTCTGGACTGGAATAGAGATTAACTTCGCATAAATTAATTTAGTTCCTTATCTAGTGAAAAATGAGAGACCACTGCGACCAGTAGATGGAGAAACCTAAGGCTAGGACTCTTGCATCCAACTGCCTATGCAACATAGATCTTTTTTAGAGACAATTGAGTTAATTAGTTGAGGCTTGTCTAAGGTCTCTCTCTCTCTCTCTCTCTCTCTCTCTCTCTATATATATATATATATATATATATATATATATATATATATATAGAGAGAGAGAGAGAGAGAGAGAGAGAGAGAGAGATAGAGAGAGACTAATTCTTTATAAACGTATATCAACTCTCTAAGGAACCTTAGAGAGAGTTTTAGACTTGATGAGGAACCTTATATTTAATAAAAGTATAATAATCAACTCTATTGTGTACATCCTACATAGATATGGGAAAAAACATGTATATGACACAAGAAAAGGTAAATATAAGTATCAAGTGCGTTCTATTATTTATAAAAGAATTGACCATGGTTGTGTAAGCCCGAAAAGAAAGATTATGTATAATAGAAAGAATGTCAAGTGTATAGAAAAAATATTTAAAGTAAAAATAAATTTTCTTCTTAATTAGAAAGAAAAATAATAAGACTTAATAAATTTACATGCATGTATCTTAAATACATTTGTTTAAGAATTTGATTCTATTAAAAAGAAATAAATCTAGCTACTAGATTATTCCATTGTAGTCATTTAATTTCAAGAATTATATATATCATGAAATAAGATGGCTACAATGGATGTTCAATAAAATAAACATTTAAACATCTGTTGGGTACCATTTTTGTACTTATTTCCTACATTTGTTTTCCTCATTTTTACCTTGTGACCTCAAACCTTGGGATTACCTTTGCCCCTTTCCCTTCTTTTCTATCTTAAACAGTGTTGTTTTACCTTATTTTCTTATCTTTCCGTTTCATTAAATTATTATGATGTATTGTTTCCTTTTTTGTGGCTAACTGGGATGAATGTTGGAGGAAGTTCTTTCGTATTTTGTTGTCCTTATACATGTTATTCTTAGCACAAGAAGCTCTAGAAAATAAGGTGTACATAAGTAGTTGAAAGTGTGTTGTTACAGTGAGCAGTTACCCTACGATGTTGTTAAATCATGACATTGTTACAGACTCGCTATTACAAACTATTGTTATAGTCGTATTTCTCATTAGATACAGTCAAATTTCGGATGCCGACCTATCCTCAAATGTTGTTACGCTACAACTGTCTCTTTCCATGATAGTTGTAGAAGTCATCACATATTATATTTTAGAATGAAAACATTTAGGCAATTTTGATTGTAATCCATAATCTCCCAGTGAGACTTTTTATTAAGGAATTGGTTGTAACTATATGTATGTTATTTTCATCAGCATGAGCATCATAAGATTCTCATGACTGATCCATTCCTCATTTTTCTGAACATGTAACCATTATATAACTCTCGACCCTTGAGGTTAGGGGGTTATTGGAGAATAGTATTACTTTTGGCTCTGTAATTCTAGTCATAATCATACAAACATATCATGTTGATGTTGTTACATGTCTTTTCTGGTTTAATTTCCTTTTATTTTCTATCTCTTCCTGTGCCCTGGTAGGGAGGAAGGGCCCTCCTCTTTAGCAGGGACTATAGTCGTAAATTAGCTATACTATATTTCTTATTTTCTTTGTGTGTTAGTGGAGTGTTGTTGCTTCTATTCTAGCTGTAAGTATATCTGCTTCAAGTTTGATACTATTATGTTGTTACATGGATGTGATTAGAAATACTGGCTGGTGTAATTGTTGTGTGGTGCACTAGGTACCATTTAATTGAGGCTTGATTAAATTCATGTATATTTTTTCTATTCCTACATGAGTGTTTCGTTTTAACAATGGATTCAGCAACGATTCCTCTTTATTTTTATTTTGCTTCTGGTTTGATGTATCGACAAAGACAATGCAACTGTCATTGAAATAAAAGACGTCCCTATATTGATAATTTATGTGTACCGTCTTAATCATTTAATATTGATTAATACAAGCCAAAATTTTGGCGTTGTTTCCGGGTATGGTAGTTGTTACACCAATTTTTTTTCATCTAACCTTTTACTACTAGATGGGCCAAAGTACACCATGTAAGACCAATTTTACCATTAGTAAAATTTCTTTCACTATGAAAAATAACTTAGTAAACCATATTTATTAAGTTGTTTATGGTCTAAACAGGAAACCCCATGAGGAAATATCGAATAAATCCATATTTGTTTGGTTTTCCTCAAGGAATAATTAGTTAAACAACAGTTTAATTAATATTCCTGGTCATATTTAACCCAAAACAGGAAAACTAATTAGATAAATCATTATGTATCTTATTATTTTCTAGGAATAATTATTTAAACATTATTTAAATAATACTCCTTATTAATTTTGACTAAATCATTTATTAATAATTAAATAAATCATTATCTATTTGATTATTACTCAACCTCATCCTTAAAGTAATAAATAAATCATTTATTTATTTATTATTTACAAATAAAAGAATTTGATCAAATTCAAATTCTTTTTGATCAAATTCTTTTTCCCTCTAACAAATATAATAAAATAATATATAAAAGTTGGATCTTGATTTGGTTAATAATATTTTAATTATGCACCAATATCTAGACTAACTCAACATCTTGTTATAAATAGAAGGGTTTTTCCATTCATTCACTACAATTTTTTGACTAAAGATCACTCTAGATCTATACTTTTGGTCTGACTTTGATCCACCATCATTGTCATATTTTACTACCATTTTTCTTGTGAACTCCCTTTGAGTTTCATTTTTGTCTGGGTTTTCTACACCATCAAGAGAGAGGGATTTTATATATGAGGTGCTAAGAAATTACAAGAACCCATCCCATTGAGGGGGACTAGTAGTATCCTTCTATTTTCCCTTCCCAGGTGTCAAAAAATACAAAAATTCTTTAAAAAAATCTTGTCTTCTCTATTGGATGCATGGAGAAACTCTTGCTTTTATTTACTGCTTAATGTGTTTTAATTCATAGATCTAGATTTCTGCATCATTTATCTTGGTAAAATAATTGCAGATATAACGATATTGGCAACCATCTTTGTTTTTAGGGTTGTTTGTTATGCACGGCTAAAGTGAGATTTTTTTGTACACTTGCGATTAAGATTCATACTAACAACTCCCAACTCCACACGGGTTTACGATTACGGCCTCTATCGTTTTTCAGATCCCTACATATCCAGCTTCTTCAAACCCTAAATTTTCTCTTTATCTTCTTGTTTTTCTTTTGTTTATGTTTTTTTAAACCTATAAAACCCTAAAACATTGAAAATTCTAACTTCTATGTGATTTCGGACCTATTGCGCAGCTGACAGGCATCAGCCGCAGCTGAGACAACACATCCTTTTGAAGCCTGCTCCAAAGAGTGCTGGAAGTGCAGGTCACATTTTTTGGGCCAAAACCTGCGACATGAACCTCCGCGACGCACAAAACTGGCCAAAACCTGTGACCTCTACAGAAAACAGGTCAGAAATGGTGACTTGGACTTTTTGAGAGATTTTTTCTGAAAGTTTTCTGGGTTTTTCTGGGCCTCTGTTCAGGGTTGTTTGACCTCTGTCTCTGCCCGTTTTGGACCTATATTTGTTTTTTTTAACTCAAAAAAGTGGAAACCTTGCCCCCTAGGGCTTCAGTACCCTCCACCTTTTGTGGAAGAGTTTTAGCTTTTGCAGGTTGTCTGAAATTTAAGTGTGTTTAACCCTTTTTCATATCTGATATCTTACCTTCAGATCAAATTTAGATTGGTTATTTATCCATCCAAAACACCTCCTTTATTTTTGTTTGGGTCTTCCTCTAGGGTCTCCTACGCTTCCCTCTAGGTTATAGACTTTCACCACCTCATTTACAACAATATTTCCTCTGATTGTTTTTTGTTTTTCTGCACCTATTTCTAGTAGATCTGACCTTTAGATCATTTTCCCTCCCGACTTTAAATCTACTGGTTATTTTGGTGTGTTTTTTACTAGATTTTTGCCCACCTACAGACTAGTTGTTGAGAGGCCCGCCTCATTGGGTTTAGATTAACGCATAATTACCTATTTATTTTATGTTATTTCAGTTCCATATACTGTTATATACAGGTTTATTTATAGTTATACATCACAATTTTTATTTTTCTGTACAAACGTCTAGGTTTAAAAATTAAAATTTACACACTTAACACACACACCCTAAGCGAAGAAGGGCTTGGTTAACACCGCCAAGAAAAGACATTAAAACATTGTAATCAATTGATCCTACACCTCTATGCCCTTTTTTTGACATTGTAATCAGTTGATCCTACACCTCCTTGCCCTTGTTGGTATCTCTTCCCTTTGTATCGTGTTTGTGCCTTCATCATTGCACCTCCAAGGCATTTATCCGAGAGACTTCTTGGCCTTCATCCTCATTTTCTGGTAGGAAGACTTACTCCTCTACGTAGGATTCAAGTTAGTCCTCCACCGAGTCCGCACTCTGACTCCTCTTCTGGTTCATTGGGTTCCCCTTATGGTTCTGCCCCTGGTTCTCCCCATGTCACCTTCACCATGTCTAGTTCAAGACCTAATGTTGGTGGTAGCCCTGGCCCTAATGCTGGAAATACTACTAGTGGGACCGCAACAGGAACTACCCCGGCTCGTCCCTTGCTCCCCTATATGGCAGGCCTCAGTCTTCCCGATTTTAACCAGTTGATCAATGACCTTATACACCATGACACTGGTTGGCCTGCTATGCCGACCAAGCTCCCTTTCGAAATCCCCAAGTTTGAAGGTCTTGCTGGAGAATATCCTACTAACCATGTTCGATTTTTCCACATATGGTGTTCATCTAACTCCATTACCAATGAATTTGTCCATCTTCGGTTGTTCCAACATACGCTTACTAGAAAAGCTTCTCAGTGGTATGTTAATCAGGCCTCATCCTCTCATACCACCTTTGCGACTCTTGCCTAGGATTTTCTATCTTATTTCCAACTTCCCCTTTATTATGAAACTGGTATCAAACTTTTGACTTATTTTCGTCAATTGTCTGTGACCCGCCTATCCAATCATGTCTAGGAATGGTGGAGAAGAAAGAGCCTATGTCGAGCCCCTACCTTCAAAGACCATGTCTACATGGACTAGTTACTATCGACAAAGATGTCACATCGAATTTCCCTCAAACCGAAGAAGCTGCTCTCCAGATTGCCTTAAAATATGACCTGATCTATGCTCAGTCAGGTTATGTTTATACCGTTCTACCTGATCTTCCTAGACCTGGTGGTGCCAACGCATCGGGGGCATATCATGCCACCAACGATATTTTTGGAGCTCTTTCTCATCCATACGCTCAGCCTCCCATGGGCTATGGTTTTCCTCTTGGAGGGGATAGCACCTCCAGCACTTTTCCCTCTCCGAGTAGCATGTATCTAGGATACGGCATACCTCCTCCTTTTTCCCAACCTGTTGTTTACCACAATGTTATCCAACCTCCTTATTATCCATATCTGTAGCCTCGTGCTCCATCTCCTCCAATATTAGCTCCTATGCCTCCCTTTCCTTCTCAACCCCCGCAACAGCAACCACCGCCCCCTCAGGGGCAGGTGTATGCACAGCAGGGCGCGACTAATCCTCTTCCTTCCAAAAAGAAGAGGAAAGGCACTAAAGATCAATCTGCCCCTAGTAATCCTGGACCTAATCCCTAAAGTAATGCAGCTAACACTGCTAACCAGCAACAGGGCACTCAGGCCAAGCAAGACAGGCATGTTCACATGAATAATCCTTGTTCTTGTTGCGGTGTTTATGGTCATTATACTCACGATCGTCCTCTTTTACCACAGATGCGACAGATGTGGGAGACTCAAGCAGCATCGCGAGGACTACAAGCCTCCCCTTCTGTCCCTCCCAATATTGAGCCTAGTCAACCGGCTATCTTTACCAATCCTTTCCCTCAGTAAGGATTTGTGTCTACCCAACCACCTAAAGTTCAGGTGGCAACTCAACATTCTCCACCTGGTACCTCCGATTACCAGATTCTCATATGAATTCTGACCAACCTATAAACGTTGACCTCAACCTTCAGACTTGGTCTTGTCAGTACAACAAGCCTCCCGCTACGTCTTCCCCTGAGATCCCTTCTTTAGGTTCTACAGAGCCTCTTTTGACAACTAATGGTCCTTTACAGATCCCTCAGTTGAAGGCAGAGGTTCATACCAAGATCCCTAAGGGACCATTATGCCGAAATGCTGCTTCTAGAAAAGTAGCCCATTCGTATAGTATAGTAGATGATTTGGCACAATATCATGCTGCCATCTAAACGCTGGAACTCCTCTAGTCATGCCTTCACAATGAAAATCTCTACTCTATGCCATGGGCATTATAGATCCTTCAGATGATCGTTTGATCATCCTCAATGCTGACTGGTTAGAACATCCTCCCCTTCCTGCTTCTGTCGCCTTCCAAATCCCAGTCAAGATCTGGAACGCCAACGTTTCTCGTTGTATCATTGATGAGGGGGCATCCACCTATGTGATGTCCATTTCGGTTTGGAAGCAACTCAAATTGCCTGAGTTGGCCCCTTTCATAATCACCCTCTGAGCGTGGGATGACCATGTCTCCCAGCGCATTGGCCTATTCCCCAATTGTCCTATTACTCTTGCAGGAAAGAATATTTGTGTTGATGTAGAAGTCATTGATGCCCCCATATATTACAAAATTATATTTGGTCGTAGCTACACCTATGCAATGTCTCTTGTCCCATCTACGGTTCACCGCAAGATATTATTTCCCCATAGTGGAAAGATAGTCACCATTGACCAGTTGACATATTATGAACCAAAGTCTTAGACCTCCCCTGATTCCATCATATCTTTGGTGGCCAATAAGCAAACCATCTATCCCTTGACCAGTGTCTCATCCGGAGTCTACAAGGACTCCTATTTTCTTATTACTTTCCCTGGTCTTCCTCCTCTTGTCTCTGATCCCAAGTCATTGAATGTTTGCATGATGCAATCGTCTCAGGCTTCCCTAAAGCGGCCTGCTTCGGCTAGTCACCAGCCTCACCCTCCACAACCTACTCCCAGCCCTTCGATTCAGCCTTCTAGACCCCCTCCTACTAGCCCTTCATCTGCAGCTAGTATCCATGAGCCTCTCTACCCCCTGGAATGGTTCTTCCAAGCCTTAACCATCTTTGAGCCATCCCGCCTAGCCATTTCCCCTCCGGTCATATACCATTCCTAGCTCCCCCTACTAGAGTGTTATTGTTACCTGTCATGGCTACCTTATCCCTTCTTAGACTGACCCTGGGGATTCCCATCTGGTACATAAATCCCCTAGCCGCTACCCTGCCTGGTCAGCCCAAACCTTATCTTTCTTTGACCTCGATTCAACCAGTCCCCATGACCCCTCCCTCTGCTACTGTGCCTCAGCCACCTCAACAGGAACCTCCTCCTGTTGCAACAGCTTCGAGTGAGGGGGGGAAAGCTCGCAAGAAGGCACCTAAAGACAAGGCTGCCCCAACAACCCATGCTCCTCCTCAGCCTCCAAAGCATACACCTTCATGTGGTTTCTATGATTTTGTCGGTCATACCACCCATAATTGTCCTGAATTTCCTCGTCTCAAGCCCATGGTCAATGAAGCATTTTTTGATTCTGTTATCTTAGAATTCCATGTTACTTTACCTGATTCAGCCAAGAAACTCAAGACTTTGTGCACAAATCACCTTTGTGGTTTGTGTGATTTCCATGGCCACTATGCTTACCTTTGTCCCTGCTTCGAAGAGTACCTCTCCTCTTTGGAAGAAGTTCGCCAATTCGAGGCCAAGTGCAATGAGTCCACCACTCCCTTATTTGCGCTTTTTGCTTCAGCAGAACCAGAGGACACATCCACTCCCATAGAAATTCCCCCTCCGGATGTTGAAATGACAGAGTCATCGACCACTATCCACTACCTGTCATCATCTATGAGATCCTCGGTGGAGGAATTCCCTGGGAATTCCCCTTCTATTTTTCTCGACCTCCCTTCAGCGATCACCTTGGGCTCAACATCAGTGGATCCCTTATCTAATTTTTTTCCTATCACCCCTTGTGACGATACACATGTGAACCTCTCTTCTCATGATGATGAGTCAGGTAGCTTCGCTGCGTCAGTTAGTATTTCTTCCACCAGTCACCCCATCTTCTATCACGATCACGAAATTATGGATGTAGTCACCACCACTGACTTTATTTATCCCCCCTTACATCAAACCCATGCATTCAAAACACATACACCTTGTAGCCATTACATTTACACCCAATGTTTGGGTAAGGGGGCACCAATATTTGAGAGACCAGGAGAATAAATTCTCCACAAATCTCCTAGTTTAACTGGTTGTGTCGACTCTAGTACCATTATTCTTCCCCATTAAGAAGAACCTCTAGAGTCCCATATCACTTCAGATCACTGTAGGGATGATACCCCTCATAATTCCTTCATATTACATCAACAACCCAGTCCCCTAGACATTGTTGTTGACCAACCTGTGGGTTTTCTAGGAGAGCACCAGTTTATTATCTCCAAATCCACTCTTTGGCATAGTGACACCATGTATGCCAACCCAGAAACTTAGTCCATTTTATTCATATATGCAGTAACAAAAGATATTGGTAATCCTCCATTCCCTTTCTCAAACTGCATAACCATAACAAAAAAATTGGCGCACCACATCATAAAAATGTGTTTAGATTCCATTTTCTAAATACATTTTGGCATGACCATAACATGCTTGGGGGCACCTATGCCCCTCAACCATGAAAATCCTAGCACTCAGCCAAAAAAAACATTAAAACCCCCTTTCTCTGACAGGTCGCACTTTTTAGGTCATTTCCTAGGATAGGTCACAGTTCTCTGCCCAGTACCTGCTACCCAGGTCACAAAAAAGACCCCAAAAAGTGGGACCTATCCTATTCATGAGCTCTGGGTGCCTAAACTGAAATTTTGATTCTCTTAAATGAAAGAGTAGGGCTAGGCATCTTACCTGCAATTGACGGATCTCGATTCCAACGGTCATTTTGTCTACTATGGTCGCCGCAATATTTAGGGCCTTCTCTCCTCTCTACATTCACCACAACTACACTTGCAAATGAGTGAATTTGGAGGGAAAATGCCTTATTAAAAGAGAAACCCCTAATGTTTCTTTTGCTTGCTATGGCCAAACCGGAGATCAGTTTGAAAAACCATCTATACCATTGGAAAACTGTCACTGAGCCCTCAAATGAGTATCTGTTAGTTTTTTATGATTTGATACTTCACCAGGACACATTTTGTCTAAGAAGGGTCACTTCACCACTCCATAAAATGAAATTTCTTCACCTACAACACTTGTAATAGGGGCACCACTTTGCCTCCATACTTGTCCATGCTCGTGTCGATTTTCTTCATGAGTAACCATCTTGTAGTCATGTTTTTATGGTCCCAATTGGACCTTTTCTATGTGGCAGCATCATCGAGTCGCCCTTGGTTAGAGCATATGACTTGAGTCATCATCGTATTCATGGAGTCTATCCCGAGTCCCTTTGTATCGCTTTATATTCCTCCATCCTTAATTGCTTGGTCCCTCTCTCATGTCGCACATTATGGCCTTCAGTCCTCTTGTCCCCTATCCCCTTTGATATTGTGCCAGTCGCTGCTAGGTCATCCATGCCCTTTATGCTCTAACAAGGGAAGTCGTCCATCCGCTACTCAGTACCCCCCATTTCATCATTATCATTGGTGTCAGTCTTTCAGTCGCTCTACTATTTTCTCTCATGCCTTATTTTAGGATCCCTTATTGCCTCACCTATGGCAGACCTCCTTCTGTCGACATTAGCTTATTCATTCGAGAAGACACGTCTAGAGGGAATTGTACCTTGGTTCTAGCTTCCACTCTTGTTTGGTGCCTCAGATCAGGAAAAGGGACTCCCTACAGCCCTTTGAATTGATTTTTTCTCAGTTTCAGCCCCTTACAGCATGATCAAGATCCATATACTTGATGGTTCAATGATGTAGCCAATTGGACCGGTGATTCCCAAGTGCATGTGAGATTTTTCAGACGTCATGAGGGGGTGGCCCTTCAAGTAGCCCCCCACATGTCTGGATGACTTCTTCATTACAGCCTTTGATGCAGCTCCATAGATTTTATGATGTTAGCCTCAGCTGCTCGTAGCGCCTTTTTGTTTGCATGTATCATTCAGATTTTCAGAGCCCTTTCTTGTTTACAGGGGCACTTGGGTTGTATTTATATCTCATGTACTTAAATATTATTGTATAAGTCTTGACTATTATCCCAAGAAAAGTATGTATGTGGGATTCATTATCACATTTTTATCAGGCTCATGCCAGCATGTACTATATAGTTTAGTCCCTTTTTTACTCAACGCATTATTCTTTGTACTTTGTCTCGACGAGCATAGGTATGCCTCCCCCGCCGCCTATAGCACGGGTACTCACTCATAAAAGAGACTTGTCGCACCTGTAAGTCTCACATTCTCAGGGTCTAGTCCTCTAGCACTTTGGTCTACCTTATATTTCTATCTCTCTAACTTCCCCTTTGGTGTCTAGTGATTGAGTTCTTACAACGTACTTCGGTCATATGATTAGCTCCTAACACTCTCATGCTGGGGGGAAATCTGTTACACCAATTTTTGGTCATCTAACTTGTTACTATTAGATGGAACAATGTACACCATGTAAGCCCAATTTTACTGTAAGAAAAATTTCTTTCACTGTGAAAAATAACTTAGTAAACCACATTTATTAAGTTGTTTATGGTCTAAACAGGAAACCCCATGAGGAAATATCAAATAAATCCATATTTTTTTTGTTTTCCTTAAGGAATAATTAGTTAAACAACAGTTTAATTAATATTCCTGGTCATACTTAACCCAAAACAGGAAAATTAATTAGATAAATCATTATTTATCTTATTATTTTCTAGGCATAATTTTTTAAAACTTATTTAAATAATATTCCTTGTTAAATTTGACTAAATCATTTATTAATACTTAAATAAATCATTATTTATTTGATTATTACTCAACCTCATCCTTGAAATAATAAATAAATAATTTATTTATTTATTATTTACAAATAAAGGGATTTTACCAAAGTCAAATTCTCTTTCCCTCCAACAAATATAATAAAATATTCCATAAAATTTGGATCTTGATTTGGTTAATAATATTTTAATTATGCACCAATATCTAGACTAACTCAATATTTTGTTATAAATAGAAGGGTTTTTCCATTCATTCACTATCTTTTGTTGCCTAAAGATCACTCTGGATCTATACTTTTGGTATGACTTTGATCCACCATCATTGTCGTATTTTACTACCATTTTTCTTGTGAACTCCCTTTGACATCCAGTTTTGTCTGGGTTTTCTACACCATCAAGAGAGAGGGATTTTATATCTGACGTGCTGAGGACTCACAAGAACCCATCCCATTGAGGGGGACTGGTAGCATATTTCTATGTTCCCTTCCCAGGTGTCAAAAAATACAAAAATTCTTTAAAACAATCTTGTCTTGTCTATTGGATGCATGGAGCAACTCTTGCTTTTATTGTAATGTTCCAAAATTTTCATTAAGTTTATTGGAACATTAATTTTTCTTTCCTTTTTTATAAAATGAATAAAATGGGTAAGGGAGCCCATGAAGAAGCATAATAAACACTTTAAATGTGCAAAGGGGTCAATTAAGTGGCTTATTTTTCATCTCCTAATGTGAAAAGGGGAAAAGAAAAGAAGACTATGTCAAGTTTGACCCAGTCAAACAATGCTGCCTAAGGAGGAGTAGCTTGCATGAGAAGACAACGCAGTTTTCATAGGAGGAATATTATTGGATGAGAGAAGCCCTAATGGATGGGGTCCATGGAAAGGAAACCTCCTCTTGGCATAAAAGAGGGAGGGAGAGCCATTGCTCATTATGTTGAAGAATTCGAATTTGCTCTGCTCTCTCGAGTTGTGCAACTGGGATAGTTTGTGCTGCTTAGCACAAGGGAGATTTATATTTATAAGTTTCCTCTCCTTCATTGGGAAGCTTTGGAGGACATGTTATTCATTCTCCTCACATATAGGCTTGAGGCCAAGGTGACCATCTTCAGCTACAACGTTTTCCAGCTTTGGAGAAATGTTGAGTTGCTGGGGGTTGCAGTGAGGAATCATTATCACCCACTTCCAGAGCTTTTTTTGTAGAGGAGGAGATCATTCTTTCTCTGGGAGATCAATGAGGAAGATCTCGAAGCTTTATTGTAGATTTTGGCATTGGGCCATACATTTCATCTCATTCCCAATGCTGTCTCTTCCTCATACTGCGTTATTTACAGATGGCACTTGCAGGAGGCATTCACATTGTGGATTGGAGGATGTAATCTTCAATGAAGGGAGAAACCTTTCACTTAGAAGATCAGTGGAATAGGTTTCTACATTGTTTGTATAATTTCCATCCTTCTCCATTTTTGTATTGTATTTGAGTTCCTACTGCTACCCAGCAACTCCAGCATTTTTCCATTTAATGTATTTTGGCCAATCCCTTGGAGGATTGTGGGAGTATTTTTTCCTGGGGTTGAGATCTTGCTCCCCCACTTTATTTGAGCCTATTTTTGTTATATCCTTGTATACATATTAGTTTGAAAACATTTTCCCTTATGGATTGCACAGTCATAGCTTGTTTTTGGGTTGTGTAGCTGGGTGTAGCAATGTATGAAGGGTGAACACAGGGATCCAAGTACTAGATCATATTATTTTCACATTGGCTTCCTTATACAACATTCTTGAGGACTATTTTCCCAAGAATTCCAAAAAGGAGTATTACAGTGGTATTAGAGCTTCGAACTTGGCCTAGCCTATGGAAGTTCGAATTTCAGAGACATAAGAGATCAAGATGATGCAGAGGATGAGATTACTCTCATCAGTTTTTAGATCCAGCAAAGGCCTCTCCAAGGAGGTTGAGAAGACTGAAGAAAGAGAAGAGGAAGGACCATGCACTTCCTACTCTCACCATGGAGAAATAGAGCATGAGAAACACTTGGAATTCGAAATTCTAAGTGAGTATATTGCTAAGTACTGAGAAAACCTTAGAGCCTTCCAAGGGAATTTATCTTTTCCACAATGTATTTAGCAGAAAGAAGAGAGAAGACCCCACATCTATGGGATAATGAGAGGCAATAGATTCCTGTTGTCCACTTTCAATGGATCACTCACATGTGTAGCAGAGGTTTGGGTGCAGAAACTAGAGGCCTTCTTCTTGCTACATCCTGTAGTAGACAAAGAGGCTGTAGAAGTTGCAGCGTTGCACCTTAAGGGTGAAGAAAAGACTTGGTGGTTCAGCCATTGGGACCATGCAAGGGTTTCTAATCTTGCTAATTTTTCTCAAAGATTGATCAGAAGATTTGGTCAAAGGAGGGAGGAGCCCTCACCACCAGCTGGAGAGGCACATACCAATGTCTTCATAGTGATGGAGAAGCAACCTTCATCTCGAATAATGGAGGCATCCGGAATTATTGAGGAAGAGACTCTTGTAGCAACACAAGATTCTTCTGAAACTCTCCAAGGTATGCCTAATTTTTTATTTCTTATGGAGGATTGTATATCTATGCATGTTGATTATCTTATGAAGGAAACCTTCACTGTGTTGTGCCATCATCCTTATACATCATGGACATGTTGTGTACCACCACTGAGGTTGGGGTTTAGAGACTTGGTCATGGGAGAAATTTCATTTCAATGTCCCAGGAAATGCAAAGTCCAAAAGATATTTTGGGAAGATGGTAGTCCTTGTTGGGAGGATACCAAGATGCAGGATGAAGAGGGACATCCAAAAGGAGTTGAGTGGATGTGGATGAAAGGCAAGATGATGGTGAACCTTTTGCAAATCTATGACACCGGCCAGCAAGAGGCAATGCTGCGTTGTCTACTCTTGAGAGAGTTTGGCCGGCATAGGACCTATCCTTTTTCATGGGGTATGGAGAAGGAGGAGGATAGGCAGGATACTTACACCATGGGGTAGAGAGGAGCATGGGAGCATTATGATGAGATGGTATTCCTCTTACCACTCATTGTGCTACCTTCACATATTTATTATGGTGGGAGTATGGAGGAGTAGCAAACATTCTTTTTGCTCAAATTATATTCAGATGTTGCAGGAGCAAGAGGAGGCACTAGCATAGTGCAAAGGGATTTCTCCTTGGCCTTAGATGCCCAAGCGGTACCTTCTTCATGGGAGGGACTCTATATGTGCAGAAACATGATGAGTAGAGTCTTTGACAAGATCCATGTCAAATTATTGAACTTTGAGACGACAGTGACCCTACTCCATAGGCCAGCAGCACTGTCACTTCAGAGTTGGGATTACTTGTTGAAGTGTTTCCAAAACCACTTCACAAGCAGTGTACCTTGGAGGCATGTAGGAGATGTGGTTGAGGGAGTAATAGATGGCAGCATTCCTTACTATATCTTGATCTTCTTGGCTTGGGTTCACAAGCACAAGGGGAGACACCTACATGCAACATTTATGGATTCTCCTTTCATGCATTCTTATGCATATTATTTGTTGATGGAGGAGTCCACTTGGGAGGGCATCCTAATGGATGTATATCAGCATATGGATAGATGCACATCTCGAGATATGATGATATGGTTGGCACAACCATTTCCCTACTCTGTTGCAGTAAGGGACATTTTTCATTTGAGCCATTTCAGCTCAAAGACTAGAGTACATGATGAGGGAGGTACCTATTTGCTTTATGTTTTTCACTCTCTTATCTTTTTGAGTAGCATATCATATCAAGGAGGATCTTCCCTTCTTTCATATTATGTTTTGTTGTACTTATGGTCTATTGCAACAATTATGATGGCCATCTTATTGGTGGATTGTGGGGGAAAGCCACAGGATTTCCAGTGTGCACCATTGGCACCAAATTATGTTTTCATGATCTCATATTCCAAAATGAATGTGGTAGAAAACAAGTGGTTGAAAGGACACTTGTTGCACTATATATTGTGGCAGGCAAATGATGCCCTACATTGGTTCCATGTGTGGAGATATGTTTCACCTCCTTGCTCTCATAGGTTTATGCTTCCATATTCTACTAGTAGAACGTTGGACATCAGGAGCATCATTGGAAGAGTGGCACAAGAGTTGAGGATGCCCATAGGGAGTGTGGTTTCCCATACTTCTCACATTGCATGTCTCAGAAAAACAAATGGGCTAGCCTTGATTGCCATGTTACACCATTTTCTTTCAAATGGGGGGAGCCATTTGGAAAGCTTGAGATTTTTGGGGAGGTACCCCATGGGTGTTGGATTTGATGGGATGGCTTGGGTCTCTCTTGAAGATCATTATGTTTCAGCCATATATCAGCAGAAGCCCCATATGTATCATAAGGGTGGAGAAGCACATTGGAAGGATGTGTTCTTTGGGGGAGAAGACCTCCATACTTTTTGTAGTACATTCTCTAAGGGGAGTATGGAAGAGGATATGGTCACCATGACAAGAAATTTGTTTATCCATGAGGTGAACCATATGATTGGTTGGATACCGTATCATGATGAATTCCAACTCATTACATATGAGATGATTTGGGCCAGCTTGATTTACAGCACTGATGGAGAGATACCTGGAGGTCTCGACTTCATCTTGCCACTTGAGGGAAACACTATTGCAGCCCAAGTTCAGCTTTCAATCCACACTTACCATCAGTTGAGAAGAGGATAGTGTGGGGTAGGCTATGAAGCTTACCATGATCGGAATTTCAGCCCACCTATTCTACATGGACTCAAGGTGGAGGATGATTTCCCGGAGTTTCCTAGTTGGAAGGTGACTCATTTTGTCTGGTTGATTTCTTGGGGATGGAGGATACACATGAGGAGGATGTATCCCAACATATTTCAGACTCCATACCTTGGGAGGACCTCTAGACAACTCTTTTCCACTCTCTTGAGCACCTCACCTTCTCATGATGATAGCTTGATAGCTAATTTACATGCTGAGGAGAGGCATTGTGGGAGCTTTATTGATATGATAACATCCTATTTCTCGGAGGAGACCATAATACATGGTTGCTGCATGAGAGGAGGAGAAGAATTATTCTACCCTTACACTTGCTTGAGGACAAGTGATCTTTGGGAGGGGAGGACTGTAATGTTCCAAAATTTTCATTAAGTTAATCAGAACATTAATTTTTCTTTCCTTTTTTATAAAATGAATAAAATGGGTAAGAGAGCCCATGAAGAATAATAATAAATACTCCAAATGTGCAATGGGGTCACTTAAGTGGCTTATTTTTCATCTCCTAGTGTGAAAAGGGGAAAAGACAAGAAGGCTAGGTCAAGTTTGACCAAGTCAAACAACGCTGCCTAAGGAGGAGTAGCTTTCATGAGAAGACAACGCGGTTTTCATAGGAGGAATATTATTGGATGAGAGAAACCATAATGGGTGGGGTCCATGGCAAGGAAGCCTCATCTTGGCATAAAAGAGGGAAGGAGAGACATTGCTCATTATGTTGAAGAATTCGAATTTGCTCTGCTCTCTCTAGTTGTGCAACTGGGATAGCTTGTGCTGCTTAGCACAAGGGAGATTTATGTTTAGAATTTTCCTCTTCTTCATTGGGAAGCTTTGGAGGACCTGTTCTTCATTCTCCTCACATCCATGCTTGAGGCCAAGGTGACCATCTTTAGCTACAACATTTTCCAGCTTTGGAGAAATGTTGAGTTGATGGGGGTTGCAGTGACGATTCATTATCACCCACTTCCGGAGCTATTTTTGTAGAGGAGGAGCTCATTCTTTCTCTGGGAGATCAGTGAGGAATATTGAGAGCTTCATTGTATATTTTTTCATTGGGACATACATTTCATCTCATTCCTAGTGATGTCTCTTCCTCATACTGCGTTATTTACAGAGGGCACTTGCAGGAGGGATTCACACTGTGGATTGGAGGGTGTAATCTTTAGTGAAGGGAGAAAAATTTCACTTAGAAGATCAGTGGAGGAGGTTTCTACATTTTTTACAGCATTTCCATCCTTCTCCCTTTTTGTATTGTATTTTAGTTGCTGCTGCTACCCAGCAACTCCGACATTTTCCCATTTAGTGTATTTTGGCCAATCCCTTGCAGGATTGTGGGAGTATTGTTTTCTGGGGTTGAGATCTTGCTCCCCCACTTTATTTGAGCCTATTATTGTTATATCCTTGTATACATATCATTTTTCAATAGTTTTCCCTTATGGATTGCACAGTCATGGCTTGTTTCTGGGTTGTGTAGCTGGGTGTTTACATTTATGCATGTACATTTGTCTTGGAGTTGAATTGGCCTAGCTTGAGAGGTTTTTCCTCAAGATCTTGTATATCTATTGATAGATGCACGTAATATAAAGGCTATGCACTCTTCTTGCACCTCATGTATTTATATTTCATAGCTATTACTTCTTAGAGTTCATGTATTGTTGTAGCTCTCCCTTTTGAGCATTGTTTGGGACATACAGTTTTGGAGGATCTGAATAACCTTCCCAAGGTTATTTCTTTGAGAAAATATTCTGGAAGAGCAATGTATGAAGGGTGAACAGAGGGATCCAAGTCCTAGTTCAGCTTAATCTCACATTGGCTCCCTTATACAACGTCCTTGAGGACCATTTTCCCGAGAATTCCCAAAAGGAATATTACATTTATTTACTGCTTAATGTCTTTTAATGTATAGATCTAGATTTTTGCAGCATTTATCTTAGTAAAATAATTGAATATCTAAAGATATTGGCAACCATATTTGTTGATAGGGCTATTTTTTATGCACGGCTAAAGTGATCATTTTTTGTACGCTTGCGATTAAGATTCATACTAATAGTGATGATCCAATCAACTAGAATTGTTTGTTTGATGATAGCATGTTCCTAGTCAGAAATTTTTGGGCGGTAAGACGAGAGGTAAGAAACTACGAATTTCTCTAACATACCTGAGTGAGATCACCATTGCTACGATGGGGTACTTAGAAGTGTGAATTTTGGGTGTTTTTATTTGGTGTGTCTTCAACTATACAATTTCTAGGCAGTAAGACGAGAGGTAAGAACCTCTGCATCGCTCTAGCATACTTGGGTAGGCTCACCACTGTAGAAACTGAATCACTTGTAGGAAGGATTGATACACATAGGGTCCATGTGTGCTAGTAGGACAATAGAGAAAATAAAAACACCCCCCATTCTAACTAAATGCATGAAAGATAGTTCGTAAATAGGAAAAGAATAGTGCATACTTGGGAAGAAAGACATTCTTTGGAGATCTAATCTCAAAAGAAAAAAATGAAAAATATACTTCATACAAAGGTAATAGGAAGACGAGACCACAGAAAGGTGCTACTATATCAAAACCTGAGGCATCGATACCTTCTGTGTCTAGATGCCATGACCCTTCAAACAACATATCCACTCCTGATACCAAGACTCCAGATTTGAAACAACAGTGGAAAGAGATTGATCAAAATCTAAATATTGAAGGATGAGGGGATACCAGTGAAGAGTATTAGGGGCCTAAGGAACATCATTTAGTTGATCATCATTTAGATGCGGGTAGTGCAGCGAAAAAACTAGTCCGGGAACAACCTGGTCCTTTATTTAATTGTCAATCCCCTACATATTTCGAGGTAAATTCATCCCATCAAGAAGGATTAGCCATGGGGGATGAAAATACTAAAAAATATGGTACTATTACTTTTGAATTCCTGATATTGGCGACACGGGATGAAGCTCCTATGAATAAAATTCTTTTATCATCTCTCCCCTCCTTTGAAGAGATGGTTGTTGAAGATCCTGGTACCTTTATGTTTGAGTTCGACGTGTTGCGTAGGAGTTATGACTACACCTCAGACGCCCAGAAGTTGAAAGTGTTTCCTCCTACTCTGAAAGGAGCATCATTAAGATGGTTCATGAGAATGGGCGTTGGCATGATCCGAACCTAGAGTGACATGAAGGAGGCCTTCCTCTTTAAGTATCAGGATTACTGTCGAACCAGGGATTTTAAAGAAGAAAGCTCTAGAACTACACAGAAGGAAGATGAGAGTTTAGAAGGCTACATGGAATCATTCATTATAATTTACAAAGGTATAAGTTTGGTAACTTAGCCCCAAAAATCCCGAAACCAATATTCCTAAGAGGTATAAGAGATGATTGTCTGGAGCATTTGAATCTGTGGCGAAAATGAGACATATCATTGGAATCACTTTAAGAAATAATGAAGCTCTATCTACGGAGTTCAAGAGGATCGTTCAAGGGAAGAAGTTTAGTCCAGGACCCTTCAGCTTGGATACAGAAGTCCACAAGTGGAGGAGTAACCAGATCAGAGATCGGCAATATATTGGAGGATTTTAAAACTGACCTCCTTAGTACTCTCTCTGCCCAAATCACCATGGTACAAGTTAAGAAAGAACAAGTAGAAGCTGAAGCAAATTTGGAAATATTTTTTCCTCGATGCAAAAATAAACATTTATAAAGAGAACGTGGACTGAATAGTGCCAGCCTGTGCAACATCTATGAGTTGGCACATTCCATTGGTCAATGCCCAGAACTACCCAGACTGAAAGCACTACTTACGGAATCAAGTGAGGATGTCTAGTCTTCCTACTTTATCAGATCAAAGGGATCATCGTATCCACGACGTATAGGTATGCCTACATATTTGTTCTCTTTTAATCCTTGGAATAATGTTTATAATGGTCAACAATTTCCATGGCCATATCATACTCCTTCCTCAACGCAATTTACTTCACCATGGAACCAGTGGCCTTCCCCTCCACCAATACAATATAATCCATGGTAATCTTATCCTTGGAGTGAGAATTAGAGAGGCAATGGCCAAGGTCCAATACCTTCTACACTATAAATGCAGCAGTAGTTACAACTACCTCCTCTTCAAACTCCTGCACCTATTGTCTGACCCCAATTACCTGTGCAACCTAACCCCAATCTGAATAATAAGGCAGCTCATAGCATAGACACCCCGATTACCTTCCAAAATTAGCTTATCACTCCTATCGGGCTTAATGAGGTTCAACTTCGATCAGGAAAATTAATCAGACCAGATCATACTCCGATCATTATCGAGGAAGAATGTGAGTCGCCTAGAAAGGACATAGTCGATTTTGAAATAGTTCCTACACTTGTAACAACTGATACATCACCTACTGTTACACCTATAGAAGCTAGCTTGGGAAAGCCTATTGTTTCTACATCAGCCAACCTGAGAAGGGATGGTGAAAATGTGAAAACTGATTCAACTGTTTGGGCTCAGTATCCTCCATACCCCGAACGATTAATTGAAACCGGGCCAGCCTCACAAACTGAATCTGAGTTTCTCAAGGAATTATAGAATTTTTATGTGCATATTTCACGGTTACAAGCTATTAAGGAAGTACCTATCTATTCCAAAACAATGAGAGATTTGTGTGTCAAAGTTCCTGGAAGGAAGCTGAAAGACCCTGCTACTATCCATGTTATGGGGAAACTGTCGGAACTAATGGTTGATCAACCTCTGTTGACTAAATATAATGACCCAGGGAATCCTACAGTGACTGTCCATATTGATGAACAACCCATAACTAACACTCTGATTGATTTAGAGGCGGCCACTAATGTAATGAACAAAGATATTTTTATCTCCCTAGGACTTCATGGACTCAGACCTACACCTACAGTGCTTGAATTAGCAGATAGATCTTGTGTCAAGCCTGAGGGAATGACAGAAGATGTGGTGATTACTGTAGCTTCTTGGAATTATCCGGTTTATTTTCTCATTTTACAAACTAAAACGAACCTGGGGGGGTCATCCTTTAATCTTGGTAAGATAGTGTCTAGCCACTGCAGACGCATATATCGGATGTAGATCAGGATCTATGGTGATTTGAGATGGGTAGGCCACTAAGAACCTGAACCTTTACCCCTAGTGAGACCACATATGGATTTGAATAGTCCTTGGTGGGTCGAATATGAACATGAATATGATTTTTCCCTACCTCTCCTCACACTTGGAAAAGAATAACACTTTAAGGATGAAATAGAGAATGACATTATTAATGGTTTTATTAGAAGTTTGCTCTCTATTTCCTCTATTATAGATCTAGGGGAAGAAGATGAGGTAGATGACGTAAATATTTAACATTTGAAAACTACTGCGCATACTGATAGAAGTCTTGTTGAAATTGAACCAGGGAAATATTTAAACATTAATCCTAATTTGACTATTGAACAAAAGATATTAATGATATAGCTATTACAGAAATATAAAAGGAATTTGCATGAGACTATACTGATATGAAAGGAATCCATCCTAGCCTATTCAGTCACTGCATTTACCTTAAAGAGGACTACAAACTAGTTAGACAATCGCAACGCCGAATCAATCCTGCACTTAAGGAGATAGTGAAAGAGGAATTACATACAATCCTTAATGCTAATTTCATCTACCCTATTTCTGACATTCAATGGGTATCTCCGCTTGTCAGTGTTCATAAAAAGAACGTAAAATGGAGAGTTGGTGTGGACTATAGAGAAAGTAACAAGGCCACCCAGAAGGACCATTTTCGTTTACCATTTATTGACCGGGTTGTGGATACTCTCTCTGGGAAAACATTTTTGTCATTCTTGGACGAGTTCAGTGGCTATAATCAAATACAGATTGCCTAGGAAGACCAATACAAGGAAACCTTTACCTTCCCATGAGGTACCTTTGCATACAAAGTCCTTCCTTTTGGCCTCTGCAATGCACCAACAACTTTTCAAAGGGAAATATTGGGTATCTTTTCGAATCTCTTGAATTATTGTCTCAAAATATTCATGGATGACTTTACACCCTATGAGGTTGCCTTTGAAACAACATTAGTTAATTTGGAAAATGTGCTGGAACATTGTGTACAAATTTTTTTTTCTTTGAGCACAGAGAAGTGCCACATGATGATGACCAAGGGGATTGTGCTGGGAAATTTATTTTTGGTAGATGGAATCAAGGTAGACCCTACAAAAATTGAGGTAATCTCGATAATCCCAAGTCACAGAACTCAAAAATAGGTACATATATTTTTGGGACATGTAGGGTACTATAGGAGATTTATAGAAAACTTTTCAAAGATTTCATCCCCTCTTTTTTAGTTTCTTATGAAATATGTGGAATTTGTGTGGACAAGGAAGTGTGAGAAAGCCTTTTTGAAGTTAAAGAACTATGTAACAATAGCACTTGTTTTGCAAGGACCAAAGTAAAGAGTACCATTCCATATCGCTACAGATGCATCTGACATAGCTGTGGGTGTTGTTTTGGGGTAGCTGGAGGAAAAGAAACCTTGTGCCATTTATTACATGAGAAAGAATTTAACTCCAGCTAAACTCAACTACATAGTGAAGGGGAAGGAATTCCCAGTTGTAGTGCATGCTATCAACATATTTTAGCACTACATCACCGGGTATCAAGTGTTTGTACACACTGACCACGTTGTAATTCAATTTTTAATGAATAAACCTGTTACTAATGGTAGAGTTACACGATGGTTATTTCTATTACACTAATTTAATATCACTATTTTAGATAAACCTAGAAAGGATAATGTGGTTGTTGATTTTCTTTCTAGGTTAACTATAGGTGATCATTTCACCCCTATTGAGGATTCCTTTCTAAATGAATATATTTTTTCCATATCTACTCACTCACCATGGTATTAAGATATAGCCAACTATCTTGTTGTATGAAAATTCCCACACAATTTATATTCCAGAGGAAAAACAAAGATCATACATCAGAGTGCTACTTACTCCTGGATAGAGGGAAATCTCTATCACACCATACTATATTTTTAGATTTGGCATTGTGTTAGAGAAGATGAGGTATTTGATATCTTGAAAGCTTTTCATGAGGAACCCTATGGAGGGAACTTCACAGACAAGAGAATGGGGTATAAAGTACTCTCAACAGGGTACTACTAGCCAATGATATTCTAGGATGCCAAGAAGTTTGTGAAGGGATGTGATAGATGCCAAAGGATGGGCCAACCTCTGAAATTAGATGAGATGTCGTTACAGCCTCAAATACTGATAGATCCATTTGAGAAATGGGCCCTAGATTTTGTAGGGCCAATTAATCCTTCATCACGACAAAGATCACACATATTGGTCTGTACCGACTACATCACAAAGTGGGTCGAAGCGAAGTCACTAACTACAACTACAGAGAAGGTTGTTTCAGACTTCCCATTTGAAGATATTTTTGTTCATTTCAGAATACCCACGGAGATAGTTATGGATGGGGGGGCTCAATTTACATCTCATTTGATCCAGAAACTGGTTGAGAAGTATGGGATTCATCACAGGATCACTTCACCTTATCACCCACAGGAAAGTGGTCAAGTGGAGATCACCAACAAAGTTATTGAGGGAATCTTAACAAAAATAGTAGCCATCCACTGAAGAAATTGGGCTGAAAAAATTCTAGAGGTACTGTGGGCTTATAGAACAACATGGAGGAATACTATAGGCTTCTCACAATACGAATTGGTGTATGGTAAGAATCCTTTATTCCCCATTGAGTTCAAAATAAAAACATTACATGTCAATCTAGATTTGAGCATAGTGGAAAGACAAAGATTGAATCAGATCAATGAGTTCGAAGAGAAACGGTTGGCTGCTATTTAGCATACAGAGATCATTCAGCAGTAAAGAGCTATATGGCATGACAAGTTCATTAAGAAGAAGAAATTTTAGAAAGGAGATTGGGCTCTCTTGTACGATTCAAGATTCAAGGATTTCAAAGGCAAGCTCTACACCAGATGGCTAGGTCCTTACAAAGTAGACACAATATTTCACAATGGGACTATAAAATTGGTTACCATTAATAGTGCTAAGACATCGTTACTAGTTAATGGGCACCGTCTGAGGTTATATCATCAACCTACTTGGAAGGAAACATTTTTTAACATTGTCGCAGACTCTGATCTTTATGTTACAGCAGCAAGGGGATGCTTCCCTGTGCAACCAGAAATTTGAAATTTCAATAAATGTAACATTTGAAAACCACTATTTTGGCAGCTATTACACATGTTTAAAATAATAATAATAATAATAAATAAATAAATAATAATAACAATAAAAATATGATTTTGAAAACCTCTTTTGGGGGCAGCCAAACAATTTGTAACAGTTGAAAACCACTTCTGTGGCAGCTATTACATCAAGTTTTTCCCTTTTTCAAAACATCATCTTTCCTTCCCAATATATCTCATAAGATGATGTTACCCATTTGTTTTTTTCTTTTTTTCTTTTATGTATCTATTTTTCCTAATTATAATGTTTTTTGAAGGATAACACAATGTCTGTCTTGGTTGTTACATATGTAACAATTGACATCCATGAATAATTTTTCCTATCTCATCGCCATCCTGACATGCAGAAATAATTACAATAGTCAAGCGTGACTGCCAGGATCACTGGAAGCAATTACACCATCACATTAAATTCCTCCTTCACAATGTCTCAAGTACATCATTTAAAAAGGTAACATCATCATTTAATAATTTGATGATTAATGGCAAGTTATGACATTCCCGTGACAGTTGTGGGCAGCCGTCATCATTAAAGCTGGGGGGAATAAATCTTGTAATCATTTCAAGAAATCCATAGTCTTGAAACCATCATTAATTACTCATGCATCAATTTAAACAACACGATAACCAATTATGACCAAATCTAGCCGGAAAAGGCATTTGTACTTAAAGCCCGTCATTTTCCATAATTAGACATTAACGTAGGAATGTGTGTTGTACGAATTAGTAATTTGAAAATATTGTCACCTTTGATCACTTCCCTTATCTTAAGTCTTGTATCCTTGGCCGAAATTCTCAATCTGGGATAAGCAGAGCAGGCTGTTGGGAGAGAACAAGAAGCACAACAATATTACGGTTGATCAAGCTTAAGGAGTGATTCAAAGTAACATCAAGATGGGAGGAGAAGTAGTAAGACATGAGATGGAATCCATTGAATCTTTGCAGAACTATCCGGAAGCTTATCAGGTATTTAGGGACGTTGGGTGGCTTGAATATTTTCAGAGGTTGGAAGGCTTGGATGAGGCAATTGCAATTGAATTCGCTAAGAATTTGGATCACCACTAGACCTGAGTCATGGGTTTGCAAATCAAAGTAATAGAAGAAGTGGTTTCCTGAGTGACCACATCTTCAGCTGAAGGATGGATATGGTTCAACTGGAAAGTTAATGACCCTTCTTTGAAGGAATATTTTCTTGAAGGAGAGGAAAGGCTAGAAAATAAGGGAAGAGGGGTTGATGGATTATCACCCACCCAACCATGGGAAACTATCTCCCTAGGTTAGATAAAGTACATTACATGCGAGGGAAGATCCACGATTGTCTTCAATTACCACTTCCATTTACTAAATCATCTTCGACATTAGCAGAAGATCAACCTCCTGTATTTTCTATTGGGAAAAATTAAGCATATGGTTACGATGGTTAAGACTGTAACACATCCTGACGCCTATGTGACCAACCATGGACTTGATTGTGTTGGATTCCCTAAGCCAGCAAGGAAGGAGTCAAGAAGAATTCAAACAGAAAAGGACTAGGACGAGCAGGAGAAATCAGGCTAGGACTTTGGAAGGAATTCACGCAGAAGTAGAAGTCCAGACCCGACTCGTCAGCGTCAGAATTGGAAAATAAACCACTGACAAGATGATTGGAGACATACGGCCAAAACAAAGGGTGGGATTTAGCTTGCCAACGGAACCATTGCCCACAACTGAGAAGCAAAAAGAAGCAGAACGATCAGAAGAAGAAGGAAAAGAACCCTCCTTTTCAGGTAAGGATGAAACTCATGTTCTTCTTTCATAAATTGAAATTTTAATAAAATAAAATGAATAGTTAATGCAGATATTAGCTGGGGGGAAGGAAATTTTAGTATTCGTATGTGTAGCATGTTCTCAGGGATTAACATCAGTATGGTATAGGATTTGTGGGGAAAACACCGACTCAATGGAGACACAAATGGAATGTCGAGAGCCTATCCCACAAGATTCTACTAAGGATATTGTTGTTACAAAAGAACCAACAGTTAAAGCAAAGCCTCCCATAGTAATCGACCTGGAAGTCGATACACAAGAACCTGTGGAGGCCACTACTGTTACAAAAGAACCAACACTGGGCATATAGACTAGCCTAAGTGAAACAAAAGGGGCTAATACACAAGAACCCACTAATGAAATTGTTGTTACACAAGAACCATCAGTAGAGGTGGAGCAAACCCATCTAAGAGAGGTTTTTACACCCACCATTGAAATTGAATGCGGAGGAATGCCAAGTCTCGCCGTGGGATGGAGTTTCGAGAAAATTTTGTTGATTTCTGAATTTCAGAAATGGAAATAATAGGTAATCTCCCTTCGGGAGGGTGTGACCTCACTAAAAGAACATCAAAAGGAAATAAGTGCCTTTAGGAGAAATGGATGAAGGAAGAATTAACGAAAGGCTGGGAAGCGTGGAAGCAAAAGGAAGCTATAAATAAGTAGAAGGAACAACTATTGTTGTTACAATAGTAGGTTCAATATCTGATTATGGATAAGAAAAAGCTCCATGAGCTTACCCTCAATTTGTTGGGGTGTAGGAAAAATTCCCCATCCTACCCCATTTTCCTATGGGAACGCTATTATTTTCTTCAGTCAAAATCCATTATGGAAAACATGTCTTATATGGGTTCTTCCACCCCCACCTTCTTAGATGCCTTTCATGCTTCTGATTTTGATGAACAAATCCTGTTGTGCGAGTTATTTTTGCACAATATAATTTGTGAGCATGCTAGTATGCATATGGTAGTAACTATATTATTCTACATGGGGGATTTTCAATTACGAGCCTTTGTGTCATTTAAGAGGGATCAAATTGAGTGGCATCTGGACACAAAATCTATGGATGTCAATGAAGAAAATTTAGCATTATGGATCTGAGTAGAACTAGGACCGGCCGTCGAATTAAGGCAATAATTTAAAAATATCTTGAGCACTCTTGGGATAAGGGAACCTACTACCACCTACAGATGAAGGATCATAGATTTTTTCCTTAATCAATTTTCCCAAATGAAGAGTCGAGCCCTGACTGGGTGTCTGAAGCGTACATAAGCCAGTAGTGTTGAGTTGTTGGAAGGGGACCCATTTTCATTTTAGAAATTTGTGGTAGCTGTTACACATGTACCAGCATATGCCCAGGTATTAAAGACCCTTGGCGCTTCCTGGATTAGACTAAAATTTAAATTCTCTTTGATATGGCTACCAATAGAGGAATACCAGGTTCATTATGAACTGAGCGAGTATGAAGAAGAGTCTTAGACACAACAGCTAATGGCTGCTGAAGCATACAAGTTTCCTGATGAAGACATAGCCAATGCCTATGACTTCAAAGACATGCACAGGAGATATTATGAAGGGAGATGAGTTTTTTTTGCATGAGGACATGCAAGTGGTTCAGTTGGGGGGAGATGTTGGGTGCCATTTTTGTACTTACTTCCTAAATCTGTTTCCCTCATTTTTACCTTGTGACCTCAAACCTTGGGACTACCTTTGCAATTTTCCCTTATTTTCTATCTTAAACAATCTTGTTTTACCTTATTTCGTTAAATTATTATGATGTATCATTTCCTTTTTTGTGGCTAACTAGGATGAACGTTGGAGGAATTTCTTTGGTCTTTCGCTATCCTTCCAGATGTTATTCTTAGCACAAGAACATCTAGAACATAAGGGGTAGAGAAGTAGTTGAAAATGTACTATTACAGTGAGCAGTTACACTACGATGATGTTACATCATGGTGATGTTATAGACCCGCTATTACAAATTGTTGTTACAGTCATATTGTTGATTGGGTACCGTCAACTTCCAGATGCCAACCTTTCCTCAAATTTTTTTATGCTACAATTGTCTCTTTCAATGACAGCTCTAGAAGTCATCACATATTATATTTTAGAATAAACAATTTTAGGCAGTTTTGATTTTCATCCATATTATCTGAGTCAGAATTTTTATTAAGGAATTGGTTGTAACTATATCTATCTTATTTCGATCAAGATGAGAATCGTAAGATTCTCATGACTGATTCGTTCCTTGTTTTTCTGAACATGTAACCATTATATAAATCTCGACCATTGAGGTCAGGGGGTTAGTAGCTCGAACATCATTACTTTGGCTCTCTAATTCTGGTCATAATAATACAAATATATCACGTTGTTGTTGTTACATGTGTTGTCTGGTTTAATTTCCATTTAGTTTCTATCCCTTCCTGCGCCCTGCTCGGGAGGAAGGGCCCTCCTCTTTAGTGGAGAATGCAGTGGTAAAGTAGTTGTACTATATCTCTTATTTTCTTTGCGTATTAGTGGAGTTTTGTTGCTGCTATTTTGGATATAAGTAGATCTTCTTCAAGTTTGATACTGTTATGTTGTTACATGGATGTGATTAGAAATATTGGCTGGTGTAATTGTTGTATGGGGCACTAAGTACTGTTTAATTGAGCATGATTACATTCTTGTAGATTTTTTTTATTCTTGCATGAGTGTTAAGTTTCAACAATTGATTAAGGAATGATTCCTGTTTATTTGGATTTTTCTTCTGGTTTGATGTATCGGTACAGACAGTTTAACTGTCATTGAAATAAAAGACGTTCTTGGATTGATAATTTATGTGTGTCGTCTTATACAGGCCAACAACATCTGTCTTACAAATTCATCAAATAAATGAATTTATTTCCAACACATTTGAAGCAAACTAATGTGGTTCAACATCAAGAGGATTAGATGGATTAGATGAAGAAAATATTATCCAATAGGGTTTAAAAAGAGTAAGAAGTCTATGTCAAAAAAATTAAACATTATAAAAAATAATAAAGTTAATAAAACTCTGAAAAGATTAACCATTATAAATATAATAAATTAAATAAAATCTCATAATTCAATAATGAATGTACATATAATTAAGGGCATACTAATATAAGAATAAGTAGGTAGACTAAGTAATAATTAGATATTAATATTTTATTATAAATAAACACATAAATAAATAAATTAAAATCTCATAATTAAATAATAAATGTAAATATAAATAGTTTTAATAAGGAATACTAATAGTATAACAAGTAATATATATATATATATATATATATATATATATATATATATATATATATATATAAAATAGGATTAGATATATAATTTTATAATAAAAAGTAAAAATCAATAATGAATATAAATATAAATTGTTTTAATATATATATATATAAACAAAGTGGGTACTTTTATATTCAGAATTTAAATTTACATGGCCATAACTTTTTTAACAATATCACAACAAAACTTGCTTTAGATGAGCAACTGTTTTCATATTTGAGCACATCTATAATACTAACTTATTCCCTCTGCATGCCTTAAAAACTAAAACAAAACATCAAAATTTCCGATAAACCCAAAAAACAGGACCAATATCAAAACATAATGACAATGCATAAAAAAACATTATCCAAAGCTAGACTTCCCCGCTTCCTCGCTATCCTCCTTTCCTAGGCCCTACTCCTCAATCCCATTCTCCTCCACTTTTTTACAGTTGAGCTACAACCTCCTCAAGAAACCCTACAATAATTTCTTTCACCTTACTGAATATCATATCACTGATCAACGCTGAATTGGAGGTAAGTAGGTCAGTCTCCATTTTCACTATCTTCCTCTCCATCGATATTTCCACACATTCAAACTTTACGTTGATGCAATCAACGTTTGTTTCCTGATCCCTCTCTAGAAATTCAACCCAGTGGGTGATGATATCTATCCTACCCATAAGTAATTAAAACAAAAAACATTGCGGCATTTTTCTAGTAGGCCCATTCTTCCTCATGGGATTTCTTGTCCCGTGCCTCCTTCAATTTCATGGAAGTAACCTTCCAACCCACACTATTATCAAACAGATGCTCCAAATTTTCTAGGCTGAGTCTACATGTCCTTAAATACAAAAATTCCTTCCGGCTCTTTATTCTCGTCGTGTCATGCCATGATTTCATGGAGATCATGAATGCACATTCCCATTAAATATTTTGGTTTTCCAATTGATCTTTCAAACCACCTTTGTAGCCAATTCACTCGATAACGAGACGTTTTCCATCACTTGACGATTAGTTCTCCAAAGAAATGTACAATCCTTATTCCTCCCTAAAGTGACAGATTCTTTGTTTTGTCCATGGGCTTAGTTAATTTATTATATATTCTTTGTGAGGTGATAGTTTTGGAATCTTGGAGCATTACATGCATTGATAGCTTGTAGCCCTCTCCCCATCTATCTTGGTTTCTGATTATATTTACCTGCATCATCCCTCCATTAGTTTATACGAGGAGGACATCAAATTCTCCATTGGCCGACATTCTATTACGAGATTCCTACGTGGCCTATGTCTCTCCCACTGAGCTCACACCTTCCTTCACCAAATATCACATCATGATTCACCATCTCATCAGCAATCTTGTTGAGGTTTCAGAGGATACGATAGAACTCAGATTGTTCATTTTTTTTAAACATATATTCTATTTTTGCAACAATAGAAGACCTTACATCATGTTTATAAGCATGGAATGTGTGAACGTTCTTATAAATAAGAGGCATTCCCCTACCACTTTACTTTTATTTACTCCGAGGGATATTACTAAGTCTAATCCTTTCCACACGGCTAGTATTTACGCTGTATTCTTGGTTGCCACTCCTAGTCCCATGCATAACTTATCTTAGCTTGAAATTACCCCTCTCGCTCCTTGATATACCTAAATAATTATATATTAATAATAATATTGTAAATATATAAATTTCTATATAATCATATAAATAATATATTATATTTTTTGCAGAAATAAATAAATAAACAAAATATAAAAAAAATTAATAAATTATATAATAATAAATATCAAGAAGGGTAAATAAGGGAAATTAAGGGTAATAGTATCAGGACTAAATATATATTAAAAATAAAAATTCATTAAATAAATGTAAACCAATTCATAAATATAAACTATCAAGTCTCACTAGCACAATTGGTTGGGGATGGGCCTCGTTTGCAAGGCGACTCAGCATCAAATCTCACCAGGGGTGGTTGTGCACTATGCTAGGGGTAGGCGACACGCTAAAAAATGTTGTCATATTAGGGCTGGTGTGGCCCAGTCCGAGTGTGATCCCTTTGTGGCTTTGACAGATTAGATGCCCCTAGGTTGTGACTCCTCAAGCCACAGGTCAAGCCGGAAGGATCATAGACAACTTGGCAAACAAACACAAGAGAATAATAAATATAAACTAATTCAAAATAAAATAAGTGTCAAATAAATATATAATTAAGCCAAATGAAATCAAAATTTAAGGAAAATAAAAAATAAGTAAATAAAAAATAAAATTATTATAAATTTAATATAAATTAAGTCAAATGAAATATAGATATTAATAATAATATTGTTATTAATATTTTATTATTATTAATAGATAATAAAATAAAATAAATATGAGTCAATGGTAAAATAAATTAACCAAAGGTAAAATAGAAATAGAAGCGAATAAAAATAAAAATAAAAATAAAAAGAGGTTAAAATAACGAAAAAAAATGTATCGAGGAGAGAGTGGGGATCTAGTTACTACTAATTCTCCAACCATCATCCCTATTAAGAGTTTCTACTAATTCTCCAACCTTCATCCCTATTATGATTGTTGGCAGCTCGATTCTTTATCTCAATGGCTTCCCGAAACTTCTTGTTATGGTAATGAGAGATATTAGCAAGGACACAACCACCCTCAATATAATTAAGATTCTTAGTCTTTGCAGAATTCTCAACAATATCGAAAGAGCGAAAATAATTATTGTTAATGTCTGCAACGTGCTTCTAAATTCTACGCTTGATATAACGACCTCTCTCACCTATATAATGCTTCGCATAGGAACACAATATCATGTAAATACCTTTGGTTTCAGAGGGGTCAAGCTAGTATTTTATAGACCTAAGGGAAGATCGTAGCGTTAAGCAGCTTAAAGGTTGTAGATATATTGTTCTTCTTAAGAATCGAAGCCAACTTCTTGGTAGTTCCTTCCATAAGATAAAGATGAACAATGACAATAAGATTATTGGGATTAGTCCTAGCTCTTGAGCCTTTTCCGCTTTTTGGAAGGATTTCATGCCTTCATGATTTATATAACATTTTTTCATGAAAACCTCTAAAATATGAGATTTTTCATCATCAATATGAAGATGATTAGAAATCGTAAGTGTTGTGGTAGAAATGAGATTAAAAAAACTAAATTTTCGGTCGTGTGAAGGTGGGAATTAGCACGAAGATATTTCTCGATGTGAGTCTTCTTATGGAAAAGCTAATGGGTGATGGATCCATCCTCGTTCTTGATGATGAGGAAAAAAACAAAGATAATTTTGCCATTAGATTCAATATTTATAGTGAATTTAATAAATTCAGAAAGGATATTAAGATGATGCTTAAAAAATTGAAGCTTTTCCCAACCATGGGTCCAAATGACAAAGGTATCGTCACCACATATTTTCCAAATCCCTTGATTCTTCTCCTTTCCACACTAATATTTTGAAATGACATGTTGACGATACGTTTTTCATTAGGCCCCATGTTTGGGAAAAACTTGAAATCTTTAAGCATCATATTAATCACTATGGAGATTGACGCTTATGGTATCATTCGATTTATTGATGTCATCATCACCAAGAAGGAGGATGACTCCATATCCCATCAGGGTTTATGTATGAAGACTCACACCAAGAAATATCTCCATGTCAATTCCCTCCACCACCCTATCTATAAATTCGATGTTTTGAACACCCTTGCTAACATAGCCCTTAGGATTTATGATGATATTCGTATAACTGATGAAAAAAATCACATTTTATAGATTTTCATGAATAATGGGTATAGAAAGCATTAAGGTCTGAAATCCTTCCAAAAAGAGGAAAAAGGACTGAGAGGTAAGACTAATCCAGACAATCCTATTGCTAGTATTCACCTTCCTTTTATTTAAGGAACCATCGACAAGTTGGATCATATTATTAAGAAGAACAATATCTCTATGACCTTTAAGCTACTTAACACTATTTAGTCTTCACTTAGGATTTTCAAAGATTAGATTGGCCCCTATTAACACTAAAGTTATATACATGAACCAGGTTTCTTCCCATGGGAAGCCTTATATAGGTGAGATGAATCATTCTATCAAGTGGATAAACCAGGAGTACGCTACAAACATTAGTCATAATTTCTCCCCCTATTAAGCTCTTATTAAGAATTCATCAAATACTAAGCATCACATTTGTATTGATTATGCTCGTGTCCTTGCTAAGATCTATCATTATCATTATTGGAAGTTCCGAGAAGCCACTGAGATAGAGAAGTGGGTCGTAAAGAATATTAATAGGGATGATGGTGGCTGAATCTGTAAAAATTGAATCCTTTCTCTCTCTTGGAGACAATATTCTTCTTGATTTTAATCTTTCCTTTTATTATTTTTTTTATGTCATTTATTAATTTTTATTTTTATTCCCTTTTATTTTTATTGTAATGTCTGACCTCGACTCTGATGGGCCACTAGTTGGAGGTCAGGCCTTAGTCCTAAGTTGCAGTAGAAGTGTGGTGATAAGCTGTAACTCGAGAACGTTTTGGACATCGAGTTGAATTTTTTTTTAAGGGGAATCAAAAGGGACTTAACGGGTAGTAAATGTAATAGTAATAGTATTAAGTTAGTTTTAACTAATACTAGTTAATTTAAATAATTTAATTAATTAATAAAATTTAATTAATTAATTAATTAAAGTTCATATTAATTTAAATTTATTGAATATTAATTTAATCTAATAGTATTTAATAGTAATTATTAGTGTTCAAATGAAAGAATTAATTAATTAATTAATATAATTTAATTATTTTAGTTAACTAATTAAACTTAATATTAATTTAAATTAATTAAATATTTATTAATAATAAGTACAAAAAGAGAAGTTAAGTCCCACTAGTACAACTAGTTGAGGATGGGTCTCACGCCCCAGGATCAAACCTCAATCCTCACAGGGGGTGATTGTGCCCTATACTAGAGAGAGACATGCTAAAACATCGATTCAGCTAAAAAGTTGGTGTTTCCCAAGACACTCCTCAAGTCAGACGTCAAGCCTAGAATAATCACAAACTAGACAAAAAGAAAAAAAATCCATGAAAAGAGAAACACCAAAAAACCATTATATAATTCGTAAAACTTGTTGAGAAATATGAACCAAGATGAAAATTTTCCAGTGTTACCATAGAGTTAAAAGTCTATATAATGACCAACAGTCTTCATGTACTAATAACTTAGCTTCATTAGTACCTCGCGTTGTAAGGGAGCAATCAACCTCATTATTTAAGAGTTGAGGAACCCAACCCCAACTAGCCATAGGTCAGTTCTTGGAGTCAAGTCAGAACTGAATCATGATGATATTTTCGGACTCCCGACCTGTAGTGGGACCCATGAAGTCCTGATTCTGCCAAATAAACGACGCTCAAATTGGATATAGAAAAGAGCGAACTCGTGGTTGATGTCGGGTCTAGTAAATAGGCCTAGCGTGAAACTGTCAGTAAGCCTCAAGTTCTATAAGGATTGTGATCTCATGGTTCTGTTTTAATGTCCAAAGGTGAAAAAAATGGGATCACGGAAAATTTATCCCTCGTACAAATTGCACAACTGAAGCCCCTGACTACCAAACTACAGTCACAAATTTAGATAAACCAACATGCATAGCAAGAAAACCAATAGAACGAGCTATTATATTATCAAATATGTTAGAGTATATTGAGTTTCCATATGAAGATACTAGACAAGCACAGATACACATATACTCCATAACCAAAATTACCTATATGTGTTGAGTTCTAGAGATTATACACCTCCAGTGGATTCAATTTTTCCAAAGTGAATTTTTAATAAATATATTGTTAATAAATTATATTATTTTATCTGAATAATCTAATTTTTCATAATCCATATATACAAATAAACAATCACATGCCACCACGTTACTCTTGTTTATTTATAATAATTTAATTATATACTTCGTTATTTTCTTATTTTTTATTTTCCTTAAATTTTCATTCCATTTGACTTAATTATATATTTATAACTTGTTTACATTTATTCAATGATTTTTTTTTAATATATATTTAATCCTTATAATATTACCCTTACCCTTAGTTTCCTTTATTTACCCTTTTGAACTTATTTTCTATAATCTATTATTTATAGAAATTATAAATTTAGAAGATTAATACTAATTTCTAATTATATTAAAACTATTTACATTTATATTTATATTCGACTCTTTACATTTTCCTTTTACATTTTATTATAACATGAAATATATAGCCATGATTATATATATATAATTATTACCAATTTAGTCCTAGTTTTATTTTATTTATATCTACTATTATATTTATTATTGGATTATTATATATATTTATTTGATTTATATGTACTATTATATTTATTATGGAATTATTATATTTATTATTGTATTAGTATTCCATTAGTAGAACTATTTATATTTATATTTATTTATTATTGAATTATGATATTTAATTAAATTTTTTAATTTTTTAACAACTAATATTCTTTAAATTTATTATTTTTATTATTTATTATAATGTTTAATTTTTTGAGTTATATTTTTTCCTCTTTTTAAACCATATTGAATCTAATTCTCTTAACTTGATTCATCTAGTTCAAAACACATCAACAATCAATTCATTTATGCAATAGATTCAAAAGACATGTTTAAATAATTATATGCACAAAAGCCTCCATTCATGTAAATTAAACATGTTTCTTCAATTTTGTTAGTTGTTAAGGCATTCTAATGAAACAATAGTTTAAAGTAAAACCATCATTATAGAAAACTACCCAAATTTGAGTGAATATGAAGTTGGATATAATATGATCGTTCTATACAAGTTGTGGGTAGGAACCATATATGAAACCTAAGAAGGATCATCCTTTGTACTAAATTTTTGAATTCTGAGACTAAGAAAACAAAGGAAAATCAAATTAAGCCATGTATGGCTACAACTATTCTAGGTCATTAATATACCTTCTTCAATGAGACAATAACCTGCATATAAGAGGGTGGACAAGGTTAATTAACCTTAAATACCTAGAATATGTCTGAGTTGAGAAATTGTATCCTCGTAAGGACTATATGTAGTAACATGCCACATGACCAAGAGAGGAAAATTTACAAAAATATACAAGCCTTAAGCTCAATTAGGCGGGAAAGAAGATACACATAACAAATAAATTTACCTCACTATGAACCCTTCACCACATTGAAACCTCGAGCATCTCCAAACACATCTTTGGTGTATATTGTGAGAACTGAGAAGATTGTAAATAAAACCCTTCTAGGATGTTAAAGGAAGATTATAAATTCTTCCAATTACATATGGATGGAAAGGTATTGAGAGGGTTAGACTCCACAATACCATTTGGAGGAAAATCTAGAAGAAAAAAACATAGAAAACCCTTCGAAGGAAGAAAAATGATTTAAGGGTTTCTATAGAAAATAATATGTGAAAAAATTCAATGTATTTACTTCAAATTTTAACTAACAAAGATAAAGTGAGGAAGACTATTGAATCCCAAGAAATTATGGGAGAAAATTACCTATCAATGGTAGCCTTTAAAACCCTAAACTGAAATATCGACAAGGTTCAAACTTCACTCAAACATCTACAAAAAGAGTCGATGGGGAAAAGGACTAGAATTTTCTCTAGAAACTTGAAGGAAAAAAAATGATATTATGAAATTACAATGTAGATTTGCAACTGGTCATGAAGTTTTAAAATAAATCACAAGACACAAACCTACTCTACTACTCTGTGAACATTAGTTCAAATTTAGAAAAAAAATCTAAAACATGGAATAATAAATCACATACATGCAACAAGTATTTTTCTTGGGGAAACCAATACGCTAAGAACCCAATGTTGGCTTGCATTAAATCATTAGAATATAGATGTATTACAATTTATTTTCTCAATTGAGCTCAAACTCCAAGTGCATAGCCTATATCTCCACTTACTTAGAAGCTCTGACCTAGACTTAGTCAACTTATGGCTCTACTTGAGCTCCTATTTCCTTAAATTGTTCCTTGAGAAATTAGGCCCCTATTCTTTAGGAATTTCTTCAAAATGGATTGCACAATTCCTTAGTATGATCATATGACCCAATGCAACACCTCAACACTCAAGACTAGCCTAGAATTAATGTTACATTACCTTGGAATCTCCACCACAACTAGGGAGCTCGAATTCTCTTCATGCACTATCTATTTTGGGATGATTGATCAATTAACTGGATGATCACTGAGTTTTATTGAATTCCCACTTTATAATTTATCTTCCACTAGTTCCTCCTATAGTTAGAAATAGTTCAACTGAAAAAAAAAATTTGAAATACCTCACCTTCATTGCTACAAATTTTCAACCAAACATGCTTCACTGAACTCTAACTCCTCCAACTTGAATTTACTAAGGAAACTGGGTGACACAAGCCATGTCACACAAGTTAACTGCATCGAATTTTTTTTCTGATGTTTCTCATATAGATTTCCTTATATGTTTCTTGACTTGCAGCGATGTATTTTTCTTCTATCATGTTGGGCGCCACAAATCTTTACTTCCTGGTCACATGGAATCCCTACCTAATATGCATCTGTGAAGCCATACAACTTCACTACCTCTATTCATCTCTGCCATAGTCCAAACTGGGTAGTACCTCTAAGGTACCATAAAACATGCTTAGCTTCCCTCCAAAATAATTGTTTAGCCTAACCATATCTTCACTCAGTTGGTTGACTGTGTATCACATACATAGTCGTGTGTTCACAAGGTACATCAGTGACCCCACTAGTTCTTGATAAATGGTAGCATCCACTTCATCACCTAAATTGGCATCCTCCTTCATCCAGTTGTTCGTTAGAAGTGCCTCCATGGATTTACAACTCTCCATGAAAAATCTATGTAGTATCTCATTTTCATACTTTCCTTGAGATACAAGCAGTTCCCCATCACCTTGACATACTTCAAAGCTGAGGAAGTAGTGCATGAGACCCATGTCCTTCATTTAAAATTCTCTTGCAAGGTCCTCCTTGCAAGATTTGATCAGCCGCTCATCATTATTCAAAATTGATCATCAACATATAAGAAAATAATGATAAATTTAACTTCTACCAAGATATGATATAGGTTTTCATCTGCTTCACTTTTGGTGAAGCCCAAACCAATGATATAACTATTGATCCTAGTGTACCAAGCACGAGGTGCTTATTTGAGACTGTACAACACTCGCTTGAGTCTGCATAAATGAGACTCTGGATCAAAACTCTCAAATCCTTCTGGTTGCTCGATGTACACCCCTGCCTCAATAAACCCATTGAGAAATATTTTTTTTACATTCCTCTGGTGGATCTTCAAGCCCATATACACAACCGGAGAAATAATTGATCTAATGGATGATTAACTTTCTATAGGAGAAAATGTATCCTCACAGACAATCCCTCCAACTTGAGAGTAACCCTTCACCACAAATATGCTCGTTTACCTCTCTATGATTCCGTTTACTACTTGTTTCACCTTGAAGATCCATTGAGAACCCATAACTAATTTATCAGTTGATCTTAGAACCACTTCCCAAACATTTTTATTTACAATAGATTCATACTCCTCCACCATTGCGTAAACCCACACAAATTTCTATACTGCTTCCTCGAAAGAGGATGGCTTAGTCTCTAAGCTCAACCATTAAATCCATGCAGCAAGTGTATCTATCTGGTGACCGTGTCTACCTCCGGACATTTTAAGGAGCACCCACATTCTCCCTCACATTGTGCACAAGTATCCTAGCTTCCATGGTTATTTTCCTTCCTTCTATGGATGGTTCTGCTTGAGTGGCTATCTCCACTCTCTAATCCTCAATTTGTGGTTGTTGCACAAATTATTAAGGTTCATCCTTTGGAGCTAAAATCTCCTCTTCTGGTCGGATCTAAAGCTCCCTCTCAAAATAGCATCGCATCACTTTCTCTTCAACAAATTTTACATCCCTTCCCACAATTATCATTCTCAGTGATGGAAATTACACACTGTAGTTACGGGGAGTTTTTGCGTAACACAAAAATATCCTCAATTATAATGTCAACTCTAACCTCTTCCTTGAATATTTGGAGACATGCCAGTGGAAAAAAGCTCCAAAAATCCTAACTTGCGATAGATCTGACTTTCTCCTTGATAAATCCTCCTCTATTCTAATCATGCCCAAAATCTGATGAGGACTATATTTCTTCAAGTAAATTGTTGTGTTTCATTCCTTGGCCCACAAGTGCAAATATAGGCCTTATTCATGCAACATATCCCTAGTTACTCCCATAATGCTACGCTTATTTTTCTCAGCGAGTGCATTCTACTGTGGGTTCTGGAGTGTTTTCAACTATTATTGTATTCATTTTATGGCAGATTTTTTTTTTTAAATTCATTCAATATGTACTGACATGAATTATATCTCTTGAGATCCTTCACCTTCTTGTCACATTCTTTCTCCACTAATGCCTTGAATTCTACAAACTTGGAGAATGTTTGATCTTTTTTCTGCATGAAGAAGATCCAACACTTCCGTGAGAATTCATCAATAAAAATAAAACAATATTTGTGCCTTGTAGTGGAGGTTTTCAAGAAAGGTCCACATACATTAGAGTGGATCCATTCTAGTACTGCATGTGATTTTTTGTCCCGATCATGGAATGTGGATTTGGTGTAATTTCCCAAATTATATGCTTTGCATACATCCTCATGCTGAAGTGCTCCTTTGGGGATGCCTATGGTTATCTATTACATAATATTAAAGACTCCATGATGTAAATGACCAATTATTATATGCAAAAGTTCATCGACATCACGACTCTGCACCGTCTTCGCCTTTGTGCTTAATGAAACATAGTCTTCCACATCTAGCTTATACTTATTCTTCACACAAACCTTGATCTACTTCACCTGTCATGTGGCTATGTGTCTTAAGAATTTATTTCCTTTGCTAAAGATCACAACATAACCACGGTCTTCCAAAAATGGAATAGAGATATGATTTTTATTTATGCTTGAAACATGTTACATGAAATCGTTGAGCTCAAGGGGTGACCTCAACTCCCTGTGAAAGGTCAATCTACCAAAATTGGTGATGCTATGCCTCCCATCGTCCCCCATATTGATGTCCATCTGCAAATATTTTTCTTCCAGATCACTTAAAAAGTATCTATACCCTGTCATGTGGAATTACGGACCTAAGTCGAAGTACCACATGCTCCCCATAAATGTGTTGACTATTTATGCAATGAGGGTAAATTCAAGATCAAATTATGAAGCCAAAGCTTCACCTACTGCTCCTCCTAAGGTTGTATTTATTTCCTTTTTGTATGGAAACTTCGTGGCATAGTGTTTGCATTCATGACAATGGGCACATTTAATTTTTGACAAATATTTCTTCTTTCCCCCTTGACTAGATTTTGTTTTGGATTGATATTTATTCCCTTTTCTCTTCTTTTCCTTTCTATCCAATGTAAAATTTTCTTCATCCTTGCCCCTGGATGAAGTCCCATATCTGACATTCTTCCTTATTTCCTCTTATACAAAATTGGACCATAAGCACTCCTAATTCAATAGTTTCTCCCTATCATTCACCGAATCTTGATGGCTATGCCATCTCTTAGGAATACCTAGAAGTGCTAGGCTTACCAAGTACTCTTAAAGAACATTTACACAAACTATGCCAACATTGTCGTGAAATTGTGTGAACTGATTCATATACTATGGAATAATTTCATTCTTATGCATCTTGATACTTAAAATTTTATCCTTGAGTGTCAACTTCATGTGGTCACTACTATTCTTGAATAATTTTGCCAGTTCTTTCCACACTTCAAATGAAGCTTCTTTTACATGGATATTTGATAAAATATGATATCATACTCCCTCAAATATTATACTCCTCTCCTTTGCTAAATATTTCTTCCATTGAGCACAGTTTTGGGCATCAGATTACAATGGTTGTGAAACATTTTTCTTCATGTATTCTAGCAATCTATTTTCATCCAATACCACTTCCATACGATCCTTCCATGAAAAAAAATTATATGTTCCTTCCAAGGTGTACTGTAGCCTCCGTCCATTGAAGTCCATCTTCTCAGTTCTAAATAAGATATGTTGCACTGATCTCCAATTTCGAGCCTCCTGAGAAAAAAATTCAAAGCTCCTTCTCTAATCTTAATTCTACTATGATGGCATATAGAAATTCTAATGTATATTTGCCACTTCTTATGAATTTTTAATAAAAATCACAAGACACCAACCTACTCTACTGATCTACGAACCTTAATTCACAATTTCGAACAAAAATATTATACATGCAATAAGAAATAACACACATGCAACAAGTACTTTTCCTAGGGAAATAAATCTGCTAAAAACCCCAATTCGTGCTTCCATTCAATCAGAAGAATAGAGATGTATCACAATTGCTTTTCTCTAATGAGCTCAACCTACAAGTGAATAACCTATCTCTCTTCTCACTTAGAAGATATGACCTAGACTTAGTAAATTTAAGCATCTTCTTTACCTCCTATTTCCTTGTATTGTTCCTTCAGAAATGAGGTCCCTATTATTTAGAAATTTCTCCAAAATGGATTACGAAATTCCTTAGGATGATCATATGATTGCATGCAACACTTCTACACTCAAGAATAGTCTACAACTGATGTTACACTACCTTGGGATCTCCACCATAGTTGGGGAACCCAAATTATCTGCATGATCTAGTTATTTTGGGTTGATTAATGAGTTCACTAGATGGTCACTGAGTTTTATTGAAGTTCCACTGCATAATTTTCCTTCCACTAGTTCTTCCAATAGTTCAAACTAGTTTAACTGAAAACAACTTGAAATAACTGCCCTTGATTTCTACAAATTAACAGTCACACATCCTTAACTAAACTCTATTTCCTCCAACTCAAATTTACTGAGTAAATTGGGTGATACAATCCATGTCACATTGATCCGGATTTTATGCAGGAACGCAACAAAATATAGAAATAACCATGAACATAGAGATGCAGCGGAAATAATGCTTCATTTATTAATAAACGAATGACTGAAATATGCTTACAGACATAATGGAAATAAAATAGCTAGGGTGCTGGTAGCGAATCTCTGAGAAGAGATGTGGTGGCTACAGACCTCTGAACTGCTTTACAATGAGGCACGAGGGCCTATTTATTATTGAGAAACAATGGAGAACCCTAAACATCCCAAAAACCTAACCCTAGGAGATGAAGCGCCAAAACTATGGGCCCCGTTTGGGTAAATTGGTGTTTCAATTTCCCAGGGACGTAACTTTGGCATACTATCTCCGTTTGACGCATATGATACATCATTAGAAAGCTCTATCCGAGGACTACAGCTGTCGGGACGAATTTTATCAGAAAATTCGCTGCGCTTTCATACCCAAAAACGTCGTTTAGGGCCTCAAAACGGCTCCGGACGTTCAGGACCCGAAAAACTGCTAAAAATAGTAAGTTATGCCGAAACTGAAAAAAACTGAAAGAGACAATGGTGGGGGGCCAAGTGGAATAGGTGGGTGGCCACCAATATCCACCTGGATCATTAAGCCCCCAAAACGGCTCCGAGAGCGGAGGACCCGAAAACCTGCTAAAAATAGTAAGTTGTGCTGAATGTGAAAAGCTGCAAGAATTGATGGTGCTGGTCCAAATGGAATAAGTGGGTGGCCACCGATATCCACCTGGATCACACATAGGTTAACTTCATCCAAGTTGTCTGTTTATCTGGAAATTGGATTTTTTCTCAATTTAATCAAGGAAAAATCAATTTGAGAAATTTTTTTTTTTCAACATGATAATTCTCTGAGAGGTATACCTTATTTTATCCATGTTACAATGAAAAAGGTAAAAATTCATTTGGAACTAAAATTTCAAGTGAGGTGTAAATTTTAGAAAGAAACCTAAGGAAAGTTCCTAACCCATCGTAAACATGCCCCAAGTAAGTCCTTTTACAAAACCTCAACCTCTATAACAATTTTCAGTCTGAAAATACCTACAATAATTAAAAATAAATAAATAAATAAATAAAAACGAGTACAATAAGGTGTGGTTTTTTACCTGTTTTTCCTTCACAAACACCAAGGAATCAAGTGGCATGCCTCTCGAAAAAATAAAACATAATATAAGTGTAATCAGTTTGTAATGAAGTGGGAAATGGTCCTGCATGCAAAGGAAGGATATAGGAAAAAAATTGGAGATTATAAAACAAAATGAAAACACTTGAGGAGAATTGTAGAGCTCCTAACCATCGAAATTCCAATAGTGCAAATGGTGGAGGTAAGTGAGGTTGCATGGGGGTAGTAAACATAACTACTCACCACTTTATCCTCACTATCAGATCAATAATAATTCATCTATGTAATATACCACCTAACCCATCATGTGGGAGGTTAATTGTTAGCTCAAAGGATAGGCTACCTATACCAAGTCACATGGCTTAGGTCTATAAGGATTAAACACTACAAAAATTGACATGTAAATTATATATTGGCATGGTGTTAAATGCATCCCATTTCAAAAATGTTGTCACGGGTTCCTGCAACACATTTTGATCTTAGTTGATTAAATTATTAAATAAGTATTGCACCTAACTAATGTAACACCCTTAATTTTCAAGGGGAAAATGTAGCGAGGGCCGGGGTAGCCCCCTAATGTTTTTCCTAATTATCCAGAAATGTAAATATGGTACAATAAAAAAAGTATAAACCTTTGTTTTCAAGGAGAAATTTCTAACTAGGAAGAGACTATAAAGGTCTAACCTTGGAATAACCAAGTATCAATAAAAGAACATGTAAGGGTGGTATGAATAATGTGTAAGTAAAAGAATAAAAGAAGATCATGTAAACACAACTATGTGAATTCTCATGATATATATATATATCGAAATTTACTATTGTAAAACTTGGGGTACATTACATATGGTAAAAAAGCTACAAGTTATTATATTTCTGCCTATGAGCCTAATCACAACTTTCTTTTAACAAGTAAATTCTTTGTTTTAAATAGTAAAGAAGAGAAACATGAATAAATATTGAAAAAACCCCTACAAGAAAACATATAGGAGAAGAATAGATATGGGTACAGTTGGAAAGAGAATCACCACCTCATACGATGGAATTATCAGATATGATTACAAAAGTGAGCATGGATGTAGCATTATTAGAGAAGACGATGAGAAGATTCTAGAGGCTAAAATTAAGTGCGAAAATCTTATCAAAATTTTGACAGATAGGCCAAATATAAAAATTGTAGAATCAATTGCAGAAGAGGAAGAGAGGAAGGAGTCTTCCAAATGAAAGAACTCATATATAGGTATGAACGTAAATATGATAGACTTGAAGAGCTATAGGAATGTAACTCAACTAAAATTATTTCTAATAAAAGAAAGAAACACAAAGTAGAGTTGCAAGGGGAGTTTAAGAAAATTAGACTTCAAACCTTTGACAATGATTGAGAGGAAGAAATAGAGGTACAACTACTCAACATGAACCATTACTTTCACATGTATGAGTATCCTAGTAATTTTAAGTATATATTAGCCACTTATCAGTTACAAGGTAAAACATATTTATGGTGGGATAAGATCAGAACCATACATATTATGGAAGAAAAGACTATTAATTGGGGACAATTTCAAAAACTATTTAAAGAAAAGTACTTGAAAAGAAGATATGATGATGATAAATAAAAGGAATTTCATGAATTGAGGCTTGGTCATATGTCCATGGATAATTTGGTTACAAAATTTACCTACCTCTTTTCCTATGTGCGTTACATTCATGAGGAAAATGCTAGAGTGCAATAATTTATTAGTTGTTTTCCCCTCCCATTTAAGGAGAAAAATGAATATGATAATCCTAAAACTATATATGAAGAAATTCAAAGAGTTGGAATTTGTTATTAGTTGTCCAAGAAAAGGGGAAAAAGTGTAAAATATTGGCAAAACAATAAAAAAATAGATTTATGCAAGGAGGAAAAGGATGTAAATTTTCTTCTTCTAAAAATTCTGGTAGGAATCACCATAATTGAAATTTTAATTAGACTAGTAATCAACTGCAAATCACACAAACTTAGACATGTTTTAGACCAATAGATATTAACAAAAAGGGATTTAATGAGAAAAAAAAAATAATCACTATAGTGTTGGGGTTGTGGAGATCATCACCTGCCTTGTAGAATTTTCTAGAAGCCTCCACAGTGAATGATGTCAATATAAGTATTCATAGAATTAGTCCATCACTAGAGGACTATCAATTTTAGAATCATTCAACCATGGTTGATATAGAAGGTTATATTTTTAACTAACTTGTGTTCATTTAAACTCATCTAGGTCCTATTTTTAGTTATTTTAGTCCCCAAATAGTGTATAGTTGTAAATTAAACACTGAAATATATAAAAACTCCTTGTAGTACAATTAGTAGTTGACACTAAGAGAAAATTTACAATCTGGGTTAGGGAAAATCCCATCAAAATGAATGGAAACAAAACAACTATAAACTTGATTTTTTTTTCTTTGGGATCTTATGATGTGAGTGGGAATGGACTGGTGGGGAAGGCATAATGAAATTTATAACTTTGTAAAATAGATTGTTACCTATACCATGGATGAAGGAAATGTTTAGATTATCAAAGGTATACATAGACTAATTTATATTAGAATAATATCAAATTTGCAAATTAAAAAGTGTGACATAAAGAGGTGTAAGATATTTACTATCTAGATAGAAGATCATTCATAGGAAAATAAGACAAGAACTTTAGATGATTTTAGGGTGCTATAGGAGTTTAAGGATTTATTTCCAAATGAAATCCCCATATTACCATCTAAGAGGGATATTTACGTTACTATTGAACTGATATGAGGGGTAACACCAGTGTCTAAGGAACACTACAGAATGATTGTGCCTATGTTAATGGAATTTAAAATGCATCTTCAAGAATTACTAAATAAAGGATGTACACTAGACCAAGTGTTTCACCATGGGGAGCACTAGCATTATTTTTATAGAATAAAGGTGTTACACTCATACTATGTATTGATTATAGGTATTTAAAAAAGCTATCACTTAAAAATAATTATCCACTACCTAAACTTGATGACTTGTTCAATTAGGTGAGAGGACAAACTGTATTTTTTTAAAATGATTTAAGGTTTGGTTATCATCAATTGAGAATTAAGAATGAGAATATTCACCAAATGGCATTTAGAACTAGATATGGGAACTACAAGTTTATCGTTATTTTGTTCAGGCTCGCAAACACTCTTGCTACTTATATGTGTTTAAATAATATCATTCACTAGTAAAAATTATGAAATTAATGACTAGGCGACTAAAAATGTTAGTGACCACAATTATTTCAAGTGAATTACTAATAGATTTGAGCAATTTTAAGTGACCGAACTAAAAATGACTAACTTAAATGACTAATTTAGTCTAGGAATAAAATATACGACTAGATAATAAGTGACTAACTTAAATGACTAATTTAGTCTAGGGATAAAATATATGACTAGATAATAATTGACTAAACTAAACGTGACTAACTTAATGACTAATTTAGTATATTATTAAAATATATGACTAGATAATAAGTGACAAAATTAATAATGATTAATGTAAATGACTATTATAGTCCAAGAATAAAAATATGGCCAAATAACAAGTGCAACAAGTATATGAATTAGCCATTTATATTAGTAATTTTTAATTATGTCACTCCATAAATGGAAAATTGCAATTTTGGTACTGAAGTGTTACATTTCACTATATGTGTCTCCGAATCCATTTGCAATGTTAAGCTTTAGAGACAAAGTGGTCTCTGAATTTATAGTGTTAAAATTATGAATACGCTTTTGTCTCTAAATTTTAACACTATAGATGGATTTATCTACAATTAACATAATCACATGTATCATCTATCAACTTTACACTAATGCCTTCATTAAAATTTTCGTAAAGGTAATATTTAGATAGTCAAATTAATATTTGTATTTATATTTAATATTTGGCCATAAAGTTTAATTTTTTGACTTCATTGATTTATGTTAAAAGTGTGAGTTGTTTTAAATCTAAGGTTAAATCATCATATTTACATTTAATAAATAGATAAATATAACATTTATTATTTTAAATGTGTGAGTTCATTTAAATCTAGTATTAAATCGTAATATTTACATTTGATAAATACTAAATAGATAAACCTAAAATATACATTTATCGATCTATTTAGTAAATAGGTACGAAAATTTATCAATTTAAGTATGAACCTTAATTAATGATATATGAACTTTTATGTTTTTGTAAGTCACTGTTCTATTCATGTAGGGAAAAAGGAGTACATACAGCCACTTACAAAAAAGGTGGTCTCACCCCAACTCGGTTTGTTGACAAAAATTTGCACTAGATGCAAAAAAATACAAAAGAGAGGCTAGGGACATTGTCCATAAACAGTTGGGCCATAGTCACAAAAAAAATATAAAACATAAAGAACACCAAATATAATACTAGTCGTCTGATGTGATGGATGCAGGGTTGTCTGGTGTTGTTCTTAGATGCGGTGGAGGATAGAAGTCACACTGACTATGTCCTTCAAAGTGCGCCAACCAACTCTCCAACTTTTATACTTTCTTAGTGAGTTTATTTTGGCCTCACCAAACCACTATCAGTGTCTCCCAGACTTAGCATTGTAAATATTACATTCGGTCCAATGTTGTCATCTGCTCTGCATGCTCCTCATGACAGACTCTCTCAGTTATGTCCACTCTTTTCATCAGGTTGTCGATAAGTGCACGACAGTTCTCTAGGCATAAATGTTGGATAACCTGCCCCTCATTTACATTAGATCAATCAAACCCATGATTCCCCTTGCCACCATGGCCTCCTTGGCCCTGACGACTATGCTTTTGAGCCCTCAAACCCCCACCTATGATATCACCTTGCTTACCTCCTGCACGACCCCCATGTGCACCCACACTAGTGAGCTGCACACACCTCATAGTCTTTCCATCCTGGTGTACATCTGTCATGATTATTTTTTAGTCCGCCACCTCCACAGGGCCATGGACGATAGGGTAGGGAGAACACCCACATCACACAGGGGGCATCATAATTCGCCAAGGTCAAGGAACCTCACTATATGTAGAGTCTAGAGACCATACCCCCCACCATAGAACACAAACAGCACCAGAAAAGGAGCCAAATGTCGTTTCCAACCACCGTAGGGAAGCACATAAACACCTCCCACTACTAGAAAATTTATTGCCACCACTAGGAAAACCAAATACAGTCACCCACTAAACCAACATAGGAAATTGAGCAACAAATGATGACAAAGTAGCCGACCCCTGACCATAGCTTCCCCCAAGGTAGCAACCAACCTCCAAATTTTCCACATAGATACCACACACCAATCCAACAAACACCATCGCACCCATGCCGAAGGGCATGAAATTTGGAAAAGAAACTAGTTTTCTACCACCACCCTCGAGGTTTCCTAGACTGCGGATTATAGCTTCCTCTCTTAGCATGGAAAAAAGACTCACTGAAAGCTAAGAAAAAAGGAAACAAGTGAGCTCACTTCCATTCAACTTCCTATCCTCAACCTAGAAGTAGACAATGGCTAAGAAACTAAGCAGTAGGGACTGGTTGAACAAACCGCACTAGAAAATGCCCACGACAAGCACACACAAGCCACTCCCTTTGTAAAACTTCCTTCGATGTTTATGCTTCCTCTCCAGAGGCCACCATAAGGACCAGCACAACACTAGAGGGAGGAGTCTAATTTCAGGCTCCATCATCTTCCCTCGCCTTATCCTTTTACCACCGCTGACCTCCAATGTGCAGTTATTTTTTACACGAATTGCCAATGTGAAGCCATTAACTCTCTCGTTGCATGCGTTATGGTGAAGGGATCAGGAGTACCATCTCTCACCCTCGCTCCACTTATATTTACTCATGCGAGACACCTTCCACGTGTTTCTCAGACCTCACCCACATCGAGGAGTATTGTATGAAACTTTGTTAATTTAGTTATGAACCTTAATTAACATTTTAATGGTGTATGAACTTTTATTGATTGTTTGATATGAACCTTGGTTAATTTTTAATGGTATTATAAACTTTTTAAAATTGTTTAGGTGTGAATTTTATTTAATTTTTTAATAATATATAAACCTTTATTAGTGGTTATAAATATGTAATTCAAAATATTTAAGTATGGTTTATTGTGTAATAATGGATAAATGTGTTTAGTTTTATCAATTTCTATGAGAATTGTACCAATGAATATATTTATTTCATATATTGGTTTTATATTTTATTAATAATCAAAGTATTAAATCTCTTTTTGCAAAATAGCTCCCCTCAAGTCATGCAGAGTAGGGACTTTGAAGCCCTTTCCTATAGCTATAATAGAGTACCACATACCTTGGCAATGATGAGAGCGAGAAAAATTAAATGGGATATCTGTATCAGAGCACCATCTAGCAATTTATTGAAAAGAATATTCTTTGCACAGTTACAAGATATGCCATATAACCCTCGATGATGGAGAGCTTGACCTTCGCATTTTTTTTTACAACTCAGATTTCCTGATGGCGAAGACAGTGAAGGCGTTTTATTAGCATATATGGAAGCACTAATGAACCTTGGTTTTGGAGGAAAGAATGGAAAGAAGGCTCCTTTTGGAGGACTGATGACTTTGGTAGATTGAAAAAGGAAAACGAAGATGTATGAGAGCCAATGTCTCTAGAATCCCATTTCTCTATTGATATTTCTTTGTCAAATATTGATAATGCCCCTTAACTTGACATGGTGCCATTTTTATGTACCCAAGCTCACACAGTGGACTAGATACAAGATCAAAACCCCTATAATGTCACCATCTTATAGTTGGAAGGTCTGACCGTGGACTGGAGACAAGATCAAAACCCCTGGAACATTGCCATCTCAGAGCTCAAAGGTGTGACCTGCAATAATGAGAGGGTGTTGAAGCTTAATGTTGTGGTATTTTTCCTCAATGGAAAAATATTGCCTTTCATTTCCAATTGCACCAATTTAGACTCCCTCGAATTGTTAGAAAATTGTTTTATTGTTGAGATACCAATGAAGCTCCAGTATATGGTCAATCTTGCAATCTAATTCCATTGTATGTGAATCCTCTGCACTTATATTAATGTCAGAGATATCAACAATAATAGGCTCACAAGAAAAGGTGGTGGACTTTGTACATTCAAAGACTATATCCAATGGTGGTTTTGGTCCTTGGGTACCTTGACCCTGAATACTTCATAAGGTAGCAACTAACAAAGATATCTGATGAGTATTCTTTTGGAGTAGTGTTACTAGAGGTATTATGTGCAAGGGACACTCTTAGCCTTGTTTTCCCCATAGAACAATTCAATATATCAAAGTGGGAAATGCACTAGCAGAAGGGCATTGGTAGGCCTTCCATGGGAGATGTTCCGAACTAACAGATATATCTCATGTGTATTCTTTTGGAGTAGTGTTAATAGAGTTATTAAGTGCAAGGGAAAATCTTAATCTTTTTTTCCCCATAGAACAATTCAATATATCAAAGTGGGAAATGAACTAGTACAAGGGCATTGGCAGGCCTTCCATGGGAGATGTTCTGTGGAACTTGGAATATGCATTTCAACTCCAAGAGATATCCATGAAAAATTATCTAGATGAGAATAGTAAAAATCATATTACAGATGTTTCTTTGTGCTACCCAGATCCTAAGCCTTTTGGTCCAAGTTCAGTATGACTTTAAGTCTTGTACGAAAGTTCTCAATTTATAGATTTCATTAATGAGAATGTCGAATTTTGGAGTTCTCAACATCCCACGGAGGGCTATTTGTGAGAATATTCCAATTGTTTGGAACATTTTCTCCTTCAGTGGATATGACATGTTGTGGATCCATACCTTGGTGCAACAGTTCCTTACCTCAGGATGTTTTCACAATATTCAAGGCAAAGTGAACACACAACACTAGTGGATTTGGTTTGGGAGGAGAGCTACAAGTATGTAGAAGAGATTGATGGTGCATGAATTATGTTCCTTTTGATTGCCCAGAACCTGAGACTCTTTATACTGGCGTTATTGTATGAGGTGTTGGTGCAAGTGATGATGATTTAGAATATGCAACCATAATCGTTGTTTTCTCACAATGGGTGAATCCTTGTGTGAGGTGATCACAAAACAAGACTCCTTTTCCATGTTCCAAATCTACCAAATTAGCACATGCAGAGAGAACATTGGTGAATGTGAAATGGTTAGGTTCGGTACTTATTTTTTTCATATCACATTAAAAATTCAGTTCCTCCTTGTAATATACACTCCTTGTATAATCGACCACTATTACAGACGATTACACCACACATTAGGGAAATTTAGAGGTCTAAAAGGGGACTCCTAAGAAAAATATACAACCAAAATAAAATTTATAAGAACAAACAGTATTCAAGATGATGATTTCAACCATGGGGGATGATTCACCATTTTTTAAGTAAAAGGGTAAAAATATTAAAAAATAATAAAATAATAAAACTACTTTTTCAACTCATATTTTCAACTTATCTCTAAAATTTTTTACTCAAATTTTGAGCAGGAATACTTGTTGTATGAAAAATTTAATTTCTCATCCAAGGAGTACCCATGTTTCATATTTTCGATGGACCCTTCTACACGAAAAATGAGAAATACATGAAAAAACGTTATTGCAATCACATTTTTCATGTATTTCTCATTTTTTGTATAACAGGGTCCATCGAAAGTATGCAACATGGGTACTCATTGGCTGAGGAATTAAATATTGCATCCAACAAGTACTCCCGCTCAAAATTTGAGTAAAAACTTTGGGAGATAAGTTGAAAATACAAGTTGAAAAAATAGTTTTTTCTTTTTTTTTCCCTATAAAATTAGATGATGTAATCAAATCTTACTTTATTATTTTCACTATTATTTTATAATTTCCTTAGGAGGCCCATTCTAGACCTCAAATTCCCCCCAATAAGTTTGGTTTAGACATTTACTTATGTAGGTATGGTGCCCCTCTCTCCCATCTTCCTATAGAGTAATCTGGTTACATCTTCTTTCTTCTATGATACTGGTTCCTCTCTCTTAAGTCCCCTCTCTCGTAATTCCTCTCTCTCTCTCTCTCTCTCTCTCTCTATTCTTCTCACAATGTCCCTCCCCCTCTCCTTCAATTTATCTCCATCTCTCCCTTGTGACTCCCCTTATATCTCCACATGTATCGCTCTATGTCTTTATTATTCCTTCTCATATATATCTAAAGTTAATATATATCATAATATATTAATATATAGTATAATATAACAAGTTTAATATTGTATTAATCCAAATTTATTAAATTTAATAATATTAATATTATAATATATTAATATGATTATTAGAATTAATAATCTTAATATTTTAATATTGATATTAGGGTTAATAATGTTTTTTGCATGGTATTAATAATAATTTTTCCCGAATTTAAATAATAGGATCTCAAGAGGAGGCCCGAAGCGGAAGAGAATGGCTCCGAAGACGCAAGAAGCTAGGGTTTGGTCCTCTGTAGACATCTCGGCCGCCGCAACTTGGAGAGTTCGCTCCCCTGCCATCGGTATTGGCTCAGTTCCCATTCGCAGGGCGCGTGGGTTTGGCTTTACCTCACAGACCACACAGTTTGTCGCCCTCTTCAAAGCATGCGGGAACCATCAGAATTTTCTCTGGATCTGGTTATGGGCTAGCTCTGCCCCAAAAGAACTTCACCGCCATATGCTCGGACACACCCTCGACGCATTTCCTGTATCCATCTCTTCACCAACAATGTCTCAACAAAAGTATCTCGAACTCGCAGTAGGACAGAGAACTCTGGATTGGATCTGCTTGAATGACTATTTCTCACAAAAGACAGTTTCCATCTCCCCACTCGTATCAGTTGGCCGCTTCCTTGGATTCGTTGGTGCCGCCGGCGGAGCAGCCACAATCCCTGCTTTGGCAATTGACGGCTTCATTGCCGCCGTCTTTACGGTGGGTCACAGAGAAAACAAGATCTATTCGACAAACCCTTTAAATCTCTCCTCTGCTGCAAGCGCGCAAAGGTTCTGCTTCTCTATCTTGCCAGATATGCTTGCAAATGCTTTAAGGGTTGCAATACACAATGCCAGCGTTTGTATTCCTCACCCAGTCTCTGTTATTACTCACAGACAGGAGGCTCTGGACTTGGATCTGTATTTGTTTTCAAGGGATCGGCCTTTTTCGCAGGGGGAATCCACTCCCTATCACCGCCATGATAGATCTGCTCCAGGATGCACGCGAGACCCTGGCTCTGCGTCCAGGCCCCTCCTTGATACCTTTCAGATCCATATTTCTCATCTAAAAGGCAATACTATCCTGCAATGGGTCAGTTCCTCTGATTTGGTGCTGGATCTCAAGCTGGGTCTCGAACGGCGGATTGGGATCCCTTCGGGCCTTCAAAGACTTCTCTTTCAAGGTAAACAACTTGAAAACCTTCTACCTATCTCTTCTTACAGCATTATCAGGAACAGCTCTTTGGTTTTAACCCTAAGTCTGAGAGGGGGTGCAGCGGGTCAGTCATCCTCCGCTCCTCCCTTCTCTTACAAAGATGCAGTTCATTCCGAGATCCCCAAACCCTCGAAAGCCCTTAAATCCAAACTTTTTTTGGTTAACAAGACAGTGGATGTTCCCTCTGTCGAAATTTCTCATGCAGATCCTGTCAATCAACTTCAAGAATATGCAGAAAGAGCCTTCATTTGCAGATTCAACGGACTGTGGCCGCGATCTCAGGATCTTTATGATTGGATTCATGCAAACTGGACACATCATTGTAAGGTCAGCTTCTGTTCAAAAGGGTATTTCATCGTTCTTTTTGATGACATTAAGCATTATGAAAAGGCTTTAGAAGAAGGCCCTTGGTTCATGGGAGCTGCAGGGCTCTTCTTAACGCCCTGGTTTCCAGATTTTGATCCGGCAACCGCTATCATCACCAGGACACCTGTATGGATCAGACTTCCAAACCTACCTGTCCACTTATGGCATGTTGCAGTCTACAAAGCTATAGGCAACACTCTGGGCAGTTTCATTACGGGGGATTACAGGAGGGAAAGAGTAGGTCTCTACACATATGCCAGAATATGTGTAGAGGTGGACTTAAGCAAGGGAATTCCAGAACAAATCATTCTCAAGATAAACGACCTTGTCTGGACCCAGATGTTGGACTACGAAAATACAGCCTTCCGTTGTCGCCACTGCAACCAAACAGGGCATCTGCAGTCCACCTGCCCTTCTCTCCCGGCAAAAAAGAAAAAGGAGAATCTCTCCAAGCACAAATCCAAGCGATGGGCTCCTTGCTCTCCACCTCCTGTCGTGGACTCTGATTCCTCTTGCTCTGAAGATGAGGCTAGCGATGCAGATGTGGATCAAGCCCCTCAAGATGTGGTTCCTACCAACGATGGACCGGCACACTCCGCCGTTTTAGCCACCGCCCAGAAACGAGCTCATTTGACCTCCTCCTCAGACTCAGAAAAGGAGGGGCCCCCCTCGGGGTCCCCTAGTCTTCAAGTTATTGTTGCTCACTCGCCCCTGGATGGATGGGTCAAAGTCAAACAAAGGAAAGGGAAAAAGCTTCGTATTGAGACCTCTACCCATTCTGGGTAGAGATCAGTTTTTTAGCTTTCCAGTCTGTGGTTGTAGTACTTTGCTTGTTTCTCTTCTCCGGAACCGAGGTTGATAGTCCTATCATTGCCGGTTGCCGGTTTTCTGTCTCTCTTGATTGTATCACCATCTTGTATCATATTCTTGCTTAATAGAAATTAGTCCAACTTCAGAAAAAAAAAAAAAATAATAATTTTTCCCATGGTATTTCGTTCATAGGATGCAACTAAATAAAACCTCTTTTTTTTAGTGTTCATAAATTTAAAGAGGATTATGGAGTAAATATAAAAATATGTTCTATTTCTTTACAACACTTCTGGTTTATTTATATTTTATTTATTTAACATACCTCTATTATTTACCATGGTATTTGGCCCATAGGCTTGGTATATAATTATATGTTGATTTCTAATCCTATTTGATATATTTTTATTTATTTACCATACTTATTTATACTTATTTTAATTTATTTAGTTACCATACATCTTTTATAAATATGGTATTTGGCCCATGGTATTTAGTCCATGGTATTAAAATGGTTACTTTATATTTATTTATTTACCATACATTTAGTTTATTTATATTTTTATTTATTTTCCATACTTTTGCAGTAAGTATCAAAGTAGGTTTTATTTATTAACCCTGTTTATATTTTAAATTTATAGTGTGTTTATACATAATAATAACTAGATCGATTTTTAAATAGGGTGACATTAGATTAAAAATGTTAAACATTTACTTGTTTAATTTTTTACTTCATATCTACCCTATACTTGGCTAGAAACTCATAATCATGTTTTTTTAGTGAGATGTTTAATGAAAACCCCTACACATTTTATGAATGCACTTCCAATTTTAAAATCCTTATATTTTATTATTTACAAAATTGATAAATATTGTTTTTTTTTTCATTTTCTCTCCTAAAACTTTGTTGGAGTTATCAAAGCACTAAAACCTCTTGACCCTATTACTAAGATTCTTCATTGTTATGTGGATAATGAATTTATTTTTTAATTCCAGATCTATCTAGTGGACGTTGGAAACTTTGAAGTCGACTAAAATGTTTTCACATTAAGATATTTTTCTCCCTCACGAACTCAACATAATAAACATTTTTTTATGTTTTCCCATATATAGGTAATATTATTTTGGTACGTTTATGCATCTAAACTTCTATTTTTTGTAGTATCTACTTCAAACCCCCAATATTTTACGTAGAACCTAAGATGATAATTCGTTTCTTTATTAGGATTTCAAAAAGAGAATGTTTGATGCCATGAGGTTTTTTTGTTGTATTTTTTGAAATGACAGAGATTAAATCATTGATTTTAAGTATAAAGCTTGAAATAAACAAGACATCAAGGCTGCTACAATGGCGAGGGGAGATTTTGATGTAGAGAAACTTTCGCAAGTTGATATATCAATTGAGGTTTTGTACAAAAACCCTACATCTCGGATTCCAAGTTGATATCCCCATTTAGGTTCCGTGCACAAACTCTACATCTCAGTTTTTGTTACTTGCAGATAATTTTATTACATAATTTCTGTAAAATAATTATTTTTTGGTCAATAGAAAAAAAAACCTAATTTATTTTTGCCTCACTTTGTCCTGATTGAAATCTTAATTGTGCTTGGTTACTTTAGTAAAACCTAATTATTCTTGTTTTCCATGAATAAAAATTTCATTTGGTTTTGTCCTTGTGAGGAAAACTCTATGATCATGCTTTCATCAAATTTTTGCGAAAGGAAGCCTTTATTTTTGGCTTTAGCATGCCTCCATCATGAATATAAATATCTAGAATTCTTTGTTTCCAGGATGTGGAGTAATCAATAATTATTTATTTTCATCTTAGTTTCCTTTGTCTAATCAACTCATCATACTAATAGATATATTTAGGAGGTAGGTACATGCTAGCAGGTGAAGATACGTAATTGAAAATAGGAGTTGGGATTACTTATAGACAATAGGAATTGACATTACTCGAAAAAAAAAAGTTCAATATTCCCTAAGCCCTCAAGGAATTATTTTCTTCTGGAAATTTTCCAATAAAAGGTCCAATTCGGTCTCCTATGACCCCTCTAAACCAATATTGTATCAAATTGTATAAGACATCAAGTATCCCTAGGAAATTCTATGACCTTGGTGTGTTAATCATGTTGGAGGTCTTGGTTGAGGAGATACTCCGTGGATGTATTCACATGCAATAAAATTAATTGGAAAGTTCAATAGAGTGGCCTATCTGCCTTATGTGATGGAATGATGAGATGATTATCTCTCAAAAAAGAGTTGTAAAGGGAAGATTTATCTTTTAACATAAAGAAAACAACATTTTCAACTTGGAATTTCAACTACGGAAGTATCTTAAATGAGTACAATGGGGGTTCCATGGTTCTTCAAGAATAATGGTATTTTTATGCAACATTGGTTTCCCCTTTATACGCCCAATGAGGTAGGTTCTTAAAAAAAAATCTTGTCTTATCATATTGGACTATTTTCTTGATAATTTTAAGGTTCAAGAACTATTAGTGAAGATACATGAGTTAGATGTAGGAAATTATTTAAGTTATTGGATGATCTATTTGATATAGTTAAATAAAAAACAGTTGTGTACCCTCAATTGGTTGCTTATTTCCTCAAATATTGGACTAAGTGCAAGTGAACCACTACATGAAAAAACCCATATCTAAATGGTACTCTCTAATGGTTAAGTTTTTGAGTATAGGCTTGGTTTCCTAAGAGATTATTTTTTTCCCACCAACTATATATGTCCTTCAATTATTTCTGCAAACCAACTATAGTTAGTGTATTAACACCATTTTCTGAAAAAGGTTTATAAATTCATTTTTGGAGGTGATATGATTTTGTTTGTCCTTGATGAGAAGTATCATGACATTTTCTTTCATGTTTCCATCATTTCAATGGTTGGTACATTGTAAGTTTTGATTTCTTTTTTTTTCTCCATTAAGGTAGATTTGGCTTCTAGACTTTATGCTCACATTTCTGTCCAATTTATGTAGTTATGCGATAAAACTATGAATGGTTATGAGTTAAGGAAAATTATTACCAAGAGATAGTTTGAGATTTAAACATGTCGCTCCATTAATGGAAAAATATCATATCACAGTTCATTAGATTGCTGGCACTATGGATAGTTGACAATTGACCAATCCCAAAATTGACCAATGCCACTTTAATGAACTATGCATTCCATATTTTTTTAATGTACTTTAAACATGTTCAAATTAGTAGATTTTCTTTGTTGGTTATTTTTTTCTTATAATATTTATTTTTCCTGCTCTATTCCTATTCTCTATGAATCTTTTTTATTCCCCTACATCTATTCTATAAAGGTAAAGGGGGGATGAAGTGTGTTTTTGTAATGTGTAGCTTTTTTTGCTTTGAGGTGCTTGTCTTCACACCCATTTCTAGTTGAAGTACTTGTGGGAGGACATAATTATCATTGAGAGGTGGAGAGTGCTTTCCTTGTATCCATACAATTTCATATTTGGATACTCATGTTTGGTGTGGATTTGGAAGTTTCTGAATGGCCCTTTGATATTTTGTTGGTGTAACATATATTAGCCAAAATTTGTACTTAAATTTTTAACAACTCTTTAGTGGCTACGTTTCAGGATCATTATTATTGATTGTTGTATTTGACATATTTAATTAACTAATAACAAGAACCACTCCCAATTAGTTTTATAGAACACATAGCCATTAGGATTCAAGAATGTAGCTCATTATTCATAATTGCATCATATATACTCATTTTTTTTGGCTTTTTTTCGTGAAAATCAATCTTTTAGAGGTATATTTTATGCCAACACAACATATCTACATGATTCATAAGATGAGAAACCAATATTTGGTGCAAATGTAGATTTGAGATTTGATAATTCTAGGTCATTTATAGACTATCAATTTCTTTAATGTTTCACTTCTAATTGAATATCTAACTGAACATATTGAGTATATTATACATGAATATATTCCCCTCCACCCACTTTTCATAAATTCCATAACCATTAGGTATAAACTTCGATCCTATTTTTATTGTTTAGTAAAATATTTTCCAAGACTTTACAAAGCTTTAAAATTTATTGAAAGTTGTAGAATTTACCATTTATAAAGTTTCAAGATATATTTTTTTAAGTGTAAATTTTTAAAGGGTTATAGCTCACTAGGATATCACCTACTTTACAAGTGAAAGGTTAGTGGCTTGATTCCATCGTGCCCTGATATTTCTATGGAATGGACACGATAATGTTTTAGTGACAAAGACTCTTTTGACGATCCCCAATGGGCTGATGGTGACATTTTTTACCCTCCCCAAAATATGAAATGGTGATGGTGATGTTCAATTTAATGGTGACGGTGGCTCTTCTGACTGCCACCAATGAGCTTATGCTGACATTTTTCGATCCTCACAAATGTCATTTTTTCTTGTAGTGTAATTAAGGATAAAAAATTGGTGGTATTGTTTTAATATGTTAAATTATTGTTTTTATTGAATCAAGTATTTTTTCTAAAAGATCAATCAATTTGTTATATCTTGGAAATTACAAGTATGGTAAATATGGGAAAACTATTGGTTCTTGCGTTGTAAATCTAAAAAACATATCAGAACTACTCTTATTTTATCTTTTCATTATAATTATCATTGATGTTTTTAGTTTGAGGGATTGAGGATGGCCACAGGTGTTCCCTCAAATTGGAAGTTTGGTGTTGGAATTCAATGTGGATTTTCCATTGAAGAATCACATAACAACTAGAATATGAAATTTACATTCCAAACTAAAAAAATTTGGGGGATTACTAATGGTGATTGCTACATATTTCGATGTTGTAATTTTTCTCCAAATGATAGCTAATATATTGTACCACAAGTGAGGAACACAATGGGAAGGGAATTGTCTTCACAATTTATCCACTTATATTTTAGTGATCCATAAATATAACAAAAACATTAATAATCTGATATAGACTAGCTGGCATATTCATATTTGACAATGGACCCAAATAGTAGTTCTTATCGAAGAAATTTCCATCATACCTCAGAATTCTTGAGATCATTGACCTCTAGTCCTAGGCTTATTCAGTCAGTGTTCTACATTCTCTGGTTATATACATGTATATGAGGCTATCATATTATTGTATACTTTTTACTTCAATTCATTTTATTCTAGACTTAGCTTTGGTATCTTCTAGGATTTGTGTTTGCACTCCCACATTGTATAAGTAATCTACAACTTGATATTTTTAGCATGTAACTTAGTTGGCATGATTGTGCCTAATATTTCATTGAATGTTGAATACTAATTTTACTAAGTTGTTATTTTCTATGGTGATGTTTTATTTTCTTTGTTTATACAGTTCATTTGGCCACATAGAAACCATTATTGCCAAACTGAAGAAACCTAGTTCGAGTTTCGCGCTTTTATGGGGAACGTGTTATTGACAATATTGTTGATGTTGAGGTATATATCATATAAATCATTCATATTCTACTTTAAATTATATTATAGTGTTCATCATCTTTAATGTCTTATACTCTCCATTATATCTTCTTTCTTTTTCGAAAAAGGAACTCAGTATTGATGGTAAGAAGAAGGAATTGAAAATAAGGAGAACAGTAACATTGAAGAGAGAAAATGAAAATTAAATAAAGAGAGAAGATAATTGGTCTAGTGGTACCTATAGAGTCAATATCGTGCATAAGAGACACACATAAATATTGATGATCAAGTCATCAAAGTTGGTGAATTCACATGCAATGCCTTGGAAACACAATGATAATGTTCTCAAGTGATGAAACACTATTTCATGTGTAAATTGTACTCCAACCAATATTAAGTTAGAAAATCATATTGTAATATTTGATATTTTATATAATATAATTTACGTGGTTTAAATAATTTATAGTTTCACTTTATATTATTTAGTATTGTAATTAACATATGTAACTTTGTGTTTTCATATTAGATGAACATGTACATTGTATGCCTATTTTTTGTAATTTAGTTTCAAAATAATACTAATTAATTTATGTCGATTAATAATGAAAAAATAAAATCAGTCTAAAAATACTAAATTAGTAGTTTATGTTTATAAATGAACACAAATAAAATGAATATACAACTAAATTAGCTGCTTATAATAATTGTTAATGAAAGTAAATGAAATGAATATAAACTACTAAAGTAGTCATTAATATAATGAATATGAAACTACCAAAAAAATGTAAATGACTACTGCAAATGATAAATTTCTGATTACAAATGACGTCTAAATTTTACATATATATGACTATTAGTAGCTAATTTAAAGTATCTTATAACACGACCAAAATTTAGACATATTTCTTTGGTCATTAATTGGTTTCAAACAATGACTAAAATTTTCATATACATGACTATTAGTAGCTAATTTATAGTATCTTATAACACGACCAAAATTTATTCATATTTATTTGGGCATTAATTGGTTTCAATCAATGACTAAAATTTGCATATATATGACTATTAATAGCCAATTTACAGTATCTTATAACACAACCAACATTTTGGTCATATTTCTTTGGTCATTAATTAGTTTTCTCGGGTGATCATTTAGTAATATATTTTGTTTTATATTTGGTCATTAATTGTGACAATTAATGATTGAATCAATGTCTAATTTAATTATTAAATATACTACTAGACATAAAGTTGAGACAACTAATTAATGACTAAGCTGAAAATCACTAAAAGTTGGTCATGTTATAGGATACTGTAAATTAGCTACTATTGGTCACCAACCGAAAAATATTCATTTATATGAAAATTTTAGCCATTTTTTTAGTACCTAATTAGTCATTTTGTACTAGTGATTTTCAACTAATTTTGAGATAAATTTGAGATGATTTTTATTGTTGACATTCTGATTTATTTTAAGATTCTATACTAACAGGAAAAACACCTAATAAAAGTGATACAAACATTTAGGGAACATCAAAGTTACGCCAAGTTCAATAATTGTGATTTCTACGAGTGTAAAATTCAATATTTAGGACATGTAATTTCCAAAGAAGGAATTGGATTTAATAATGAAAAGGACAAAGAAATCATCTATTGGGACATCGCTAAAGACATATCATATATCAAATCTCTTATGGGAATTATGGGATACTATTGTAGATTCATTGAAGGGTTATTTAAGTTGGCTCATCCCATAATCTCCTTATAGGAAAAAGAGGTTAAATTTGAATGGAATCAAAGGTGCAAAGAAAGATTTAGATAGCTAAAGAATATACCAGTTGTAGCACCAATTCTAAAAAATGCTTACCCTAATAAAGAATACACAATTTTTATCGATCCTCATTTAGAAGGATTAGGAGGGGTATTAATACAAGATGATCATATAATATCCTATGAGTATCCAAAGCTAAAAGATCATGAAAATAACTACAATGTGTATTATTTCGAACTCAGTATGATAATAAATGAATTAAATATGTGGTGCCATTATTTAATAGTCAATATATTTACATTGGTCATTGACCATATTATCCTAAATTAAATTTTCATCTAATCCAATTTAAATGCCAAAAAGCTAGATGAATTTCCATTTTAAAAAAAAAAATATTTTTATATTAGATATATCAAGGGGAAAGATAATAAAGTGGCACATGAATTGAGTAGGAGTGTGAAGTAATATTTTGGGATTTACATGAGAATTCTTGAAATATACTTCACTGAGTATATCAAAATAACATATTTAGTAGATCAAGTATAGAAAATTATAGCAAAAAATATTGAACATAGCTTATCAAAGAACAAATTCATGCTATGTAATAAAAAACATGAACTCATAACTTAAAAAAAATAAATCTACATAGATTATGTGCTTAATATTAAGAAATTAATTCTAGATGAGCATCATAAGAAACCATTTTCATCTCATCCTAGATATCATAAAATTATTTTGGCACTTAAAAATGGTTTTTCCTAGCTTGGAATGAAAATGAAGTAGGGGAATACTTAGAAAGGTTTCAGGAATTCCATTCATTGAAATTTTAACACTAACAACCTTCTAGATTATGAAATCCCTCTCCCATTCTGGAATGGAAGTGGGAAATTACCTCATTGGACTTTATCAAGAGATTTCCTAGAACTAGGAATTAACATGAATCAATTATGGTTGTAGTATATAAATTAACTAAATATTCCCACTTTATATTAGTCCACTCAACCTATAAAGTTGTTCACGTGGTTGAAATTTTCATGAAGGAAATCCTTAGATTACATGGAATACCAAAAAAATATTTTATCTAAGAAGGATGCAAAATGTATTTCCAATATTTGGAAATTTCTTTTTGCAGGAATGGGCACAAAACTGAAATCAACACTTGATACAATCCTCAGACATATGGGTAGGCCAAAATGAGAAATAAGATTCTTGAATACATGCTTCACATGTATTTGATGGATTACCCAACTATGTGGGTATATTATTTACATATGGTTAATTTTTCTTGTAATAACAACTACCAAGCATCCCTTAACATGAGCCCCTTTAATATCCTTTAAGAATGAACGTGCCATACACCTATAACTTTCATCTATCGAGAGAAAAAACTTGTTTTAGGGCTCAATCTCTTGAAGGAGAAAGAACAAATAGTGAAAATGGTAAACAAAATAGAGGCAAAGAAAAAAGATATGAAAATATAAAATGGACACATAAATAATTTGAAGTGGGACAACGTGTCTACATTAAAGTTAGATCAAAGAATAATACCTTGAAATTGGGAGGTTTTGCTAAGTGAGCTCCCTTTTGTGGACTATTGAAGTACTAGCAATACTAGGACCAGTGGCCTACTAGGGAGCACTACAGACATATATTAAGGTTCATAATATATTTTATGTGTCACTTTTAAAAAATTGTGTTCATGATACAAATTATCTTATTGAATTGAAGGTTGTGTAAGTCATATTGGAAGGAAGGTTCTAGGTTGAGCCTCTACATATTTTAGACGAGACGAAAACTACCCTCTATAACTGAGCCATATCCTAGGTTAAAATGAAATGGAAACACTTTCTTTTTGATGAGGCCACCTTGAAGATGGAAGAGGAAATAAGAAAATCCTTTCCTTCATTTTTTCAAAATGATAAATGTAGAATAAAAACACTAAGGATCACGTTCATAGATTGGGACAAGAAATGTAGTGTCCCATGATGTAATTAATTGTTTTAATGAAAACATTTAAGTTTTGACAATAGCCATGGGATGAAATTAAAGTTGGACATCTTGATGACATATGTAAATATTAATTATTATGAATGAAATTTTATTTATTCGAATTATTTTTTATTTTAAAATATAAGAGTAGCCATCACGTGAGTATTCAAGCTAACCAATTGTTAGGAAATTGGTAAAGAATCAATTGTAGTCCAAGAAAGGATAGTTTTGAAGTGATATTTTTAATACTTAAAAAAAACCCTCTTTCTTTAAAAAAAATTCCTACCCACCTGAATTACCATGATGGGAGAGAAAGGTCATATGGTGGGAGAGTAAGGCTGATCGTGGTACAAAAATGAAATATAATAAAAGGTTCCAATGGAGAAAAATACTGGGATATATAAAAAAAGAGAATTGGGACATTGAAATAGCAGGATGTTGCTAGGGTCTAAGGAGGGAAATTAGAATTAAATTTTGAGTAGATTCTTGACAGAAGGGTTTCCTGAGGCTCAAGAGGAATTGATGAGGTTGGAGTTAGTTGGTTATGAGGATCATAATTTCTCATATTATATTTTCAAATACTCAGATAATTTGTTTAATTGATGTGCTTAAGGTTCTTAGAAATTTTCATATAGATAAATCAAGTATTCATAATTGGATTAGTATTTTTTCACTACGTAAAAAATGCTTGGTTGTGATTTCTTTATGTTTAAAACTATGGACGGAATAAAAAATAGTTTCTAGTTCACCATTGAATAAATAAAAATTAGGATTAATATAAGTTGTATAACAATAACGAGATTAACTCCATGGAAGATCATTCAATTACTTCTTAATTAAAAAAATAAATATCCTTGTGTGGATTAGATGCAAAAACCCAAGACGAGAAGTGTTGCATCTATCTTCCTATGCATTAAAGATATTTTTCAAAGATGGTTCAGTTAACTTGTTAAGACTTGTCTAAAGTCTGGGGTATTGTGTGTGTGTGGGTCATATATATATATATATATATATATATATATATGAGTAGAAGGGGCTCAATACTAATTCTCCATTACGAGATAAGAAGAAATAGATATTTACTAAGGAACATAGACAAAAAATTATAATAGAATAAATGTATAGCAAGGAACTCTATTGTTTATAGCCCACATAACTATGGGGCCAAAGAGTGTATATGTTAAAATAGAGGTAAATCTAGGTATTAAATCTATTTTTTTATTTCTAAAATAAATTAACCTAGTAATATAATCCCCAAAAGAAAGATTAGATATCATCAAAAGAATGTCAAGTGTATAGAAACATAGTTAAATTAAAAAAAAAAAATTATTCTTAATTCGAAAGAAAAAAAAAAAGGATTAATCAACTTTAGATGCATGCATTTGAAATAAATTTCTTTGAGAAATTGACAACGTTGAAAAGAAAAAAGGCTAGTCTTTTGAATTTAATACACACTCACACACACACACACACACATATATATATATATATAGATATCTGTGTGTGTGTATTAAATTCAAAAGACTAGCCTTTTTTCTCTTCAACGTTGTCAATTTCTCAAAGAAATTTATATAGACACACACACACATATATATCCACACCATTCACAAAATAAGATAACTACAATGTAATTTAAGTAAAATAAACATGATTTTTCAATTTTGTTAGTTACCAAGGCATTATAATGAAACCATAGTATGAGCTAAAAAAATCATTAAAAATAACTAATGAAATTTGATTCAAATATAGATATGTCTATAACATGATTTTTTCTATGTAATTTTTAGGTAGGAACCCTATATGAAACCTAAGAAGGCTCAGTTTCTGTAGTGAAATTCTGAATTCTTCGACTAGGAAAATTAAGGAAAGTATGGCTATGACTATTCTACGCTGGAAATTAAACTTCTTGAATCGCAGAATAACATACATAGTAGAGGGTATAAGAGGTTAATTAACCATAAATACTTAGAATATGTCTGAGCTAAGAAATCATATTATATAAATATAATATATAACATATACTAACTTGTGATGGGTGCAATGGAAGCAAATTCATAAAAATATACATGCCCTAAGCTTAACCGAGTAGGAAAGAAGACACACATATACAAAAAATTAATTGAGTATGAACCATTTACCAACAAATATCATTTATGAACAAGGGTTTGGTTTATATTAAGAGAACTACAAATATTGTAACTAAATCCCTCTAGGACAATAAATAAAAATTTTAATTCCATCAATTACTAACCAGAAAGGCCCGGAGAGGGTTAGACTCTAGAATACCATTGGGAGGAAAATATGTAAGAAAAAGATATAGAAAACCCTTAGAAGGAACAAAATGAATTTGGGGTTTCTATAAGAAAAAAAATTTGAATCTACGAAAGATATTTACTCCAATTTTTGACCTACAAATAGAAAATGGAGAACAATAGTAACTCCAAAGTAATTGTGGGAGAAAATTACCTCTGAGTTGTAGATTTTGAAACCCTAACTCAAAATATGGACAAGGTTATAAATTCACTTGAACACCTCCACAAAGAGTTAAGGAGGAAGAGGAGTAAAACTTTCTCTATAAATTTAAAATAAAAATACATGAAAATTCTCTAAGAAGTATACCTTAGTTTACTTTTGTGACATTGAATTGCGTCAAAAATTCAATTAGAAATATAATGTACGAATAAGTGTAAAAATGTAGCAAGAATCCTAAGGAAAATTCCTCACCCATCCTAAGCATATCTTTAAAGAGTCTCTTTACAAATGATCATCCTACCTAAGAATTTATAGTTAGAAAAACCCTACAATAACAAACAAATTCTAAGAAGAAAATTAAAAACTAAGAAGGGTAAGGTATGGCCATTAACATCTATCACCTTCATGTACATCAAGTAGTCGACTAATGAGCCTCCATAAAAAATACCAACATCATGTAAGTGTAATGGGTCTACAATAAAAGGGAAAATGTTCCTATATACACAGAGTAGGATTTAGGGAATAAATTTTAGATTATGGATGCTCCAAATCAAAGTAAAAATGAAGACTCTTAATAAGAATTGCAGAGCTCCTAACCAATGAAATGCTAACAATCAAAACAGTGGAGGTCAGTGGAGTTGGGGTCAGGGGCTTAGTAACCCTAACTACTTGTCGATCAATCCCCACCATCATATCTCAGAAAAATCATTTTTGCAATAGACCACATAACCCATCATGTGGGCAGGTCAACTATTACCTTGAAGGATAGGCCACATATACCAATTTGCATGGATTGGGTCTATTCAGATTAAGCATTATGAAAATTAACATATAGTTTATGGATTGGATTTTGGTAAATGTATTCCATATCAAAAACTTAGTCACATGTTCCCACAACAACTTTTAATCCTAGTAAGTTGACGTGTTCAATAAGTAATGTGCCTAACTATTGTAATACCCTTACTTCAAAAGTGGGGGAAATAGTGGGGTTGACGTATCCCCCCAATGGTTTGACTACTTATCTACATAAGAAAATATGGTCCATTAAAACATGTAAAAACCTTTGTATATAAGGAAATATTATAATTAGGAGAAATTATAAAAGTATAAATTTGGAATGTCCAAGTATCAATAGAAAATCATGTAAGGGATGTATGTCTAATTTGTAATTAAATGCATAAAATTAGGATCATTTACACATAGCTATGTTAAGGGTAGTGATATATATATATATAAAGAGAGAGAGAGAGAGAGAGAGAGAGAGTAGAATTAAGCATGGAGTTTTCTATAGCAAGCCATGGCATTGATGTGTAACAAAACCTAGTCGAGTTGTCAAAACTAGGTTGTGTTACACATCAATGCCATGGCTTGCTATAGAAAACTCCATGCTTATACTTGCACCTTAAAATTAAAGCTACAATACCTTCTAAACATAGCGTTTGGTGAGAGGTTTATGGATTGTCATGAAACTGACTCCAAAAATAGAATAAAATAGAGATCAACAGCTTATAATTCAGCCACTTCAAGAGGGAAACCTCCTTTACATTACTTAAATCAACAATTCTTGGATGATACAAATGAAAAAACCTCCTTTCTATATATAGGAGTCCATGGGGTCACAATATAATCCTAGCTGACCAAACAATAATAATGTAAGGGCACAACAATAACAATAGTGGCTTTTATGCGGCACAATAATAACAATATGAGAGCTATAGGGGTATAACAATAATAATAATGGGGCTAAACTAACAAAAATAAGGGGATACACTAGTATTATAGGGACCTAACATGCCCCTCTCCTTCAAACAAGTTTTGCCCTCAACGCTTGATTATTTCTGGATTCTTATATATAAAATTCTCATCCTCCCATGTTGAATCCTCAATGGGTAAGTTATTCCACTTACTCAAATACTCTCAAATTGGTCAATTTGTTAGTTTTCGAGTTCTTATTTATGTGAATTCTTTAGAACTTCTTTCGCTGTGATGTTGATCTTCCTGTTGTTTCATTCGATTCTGCACTAAAGTTAGGTTATCCTTTGAGAGTTAGAGAACTTGTTGTTGATGCTTGATGTGATATTCCACTACTTTATCATCCATATTAGCTTTCATTTTATCCTTCAAACCGTCCAACTTAGCCTTCATTTTCACTTTTAACCATCTATGTCATCTTTGATTTCTCTTTGTAAGATTGAAATTTGTTGCACTTGGTACCGTAATTTTGATATCTCATACTTCAATTCTTCCTCTTCATGATTCATAGTAGATTATTCTAAGGGTTTAATGGGTGTTGAATTATTTTTGGGAGGAATTATAGAACCCAATAGTCATAGAAATGCTTCAATATTCCTTTGGAATCACTTCAAACTATTTTTTCAAACAACGTTATGCAATTTAGAAAAAAAATACACACCTTTTTCTTTCTTTTGAGGAGCTCGATATTGAAACTGAATTATCTATGTGATTTTGGATCTTCAATATCTTAAATTCGGTATTGTAGTAGCCCTCTAAATCTTCTTTCGAATTCCATAGGTCTGACCTGATTTGGATGCTTCAAGAAAAACTTATGCCCAATCTCCCACAAAGACCTAATTATGGACTGGTTCAATATAGCAAACTTGTATGGCATGCCACATGTCACTACTTCCTCCTTCAGCTCTGAAATTGATACATATGAAACTACAGTCCGTGTAGTTTCAGCCACGTCTTACAGAATTCCAATCCCATGCTCAGAGAGAGAGCTATGATTATTTTTTCAAGGTCACCTCTTTCATATGAAATTCGGGAGCCTAGAAAAGCCCTAACTTCCACAAATTATATATCTGAAAATTGCGAACCAAGATCTCAATTTTTTACACGAATTTCCTCAGGATTTCGACTTCTCGTGGTAGAAATTTCAGCTTCTGATCCTTCATAGAAAAAAATTTATATCAGGAATTCCATGATGACCTATTTCGAGCAGTAAAACCCTAGAATCCAAAATTTTGATACCAAATTTTATGAAACCGACTGCAAAAATAAAAGAAAAAAGAGATCAACGCCTTATAATTCAGCCACTTTGAGGGGGAAACCTCCTTTACATTACATAAATGAACAATTCTTTTATGATACAAATGACAAAACCTCCTTTATATATAGGAGTCCATTGGGTCACAATATAATCCTATCCATCCTAATAGTAATAATGTAAGGGCACAATAATAACAATAATGGCTTTTATGGGGCACAATAATAACAATATGGGGGCTACAGGGATATAACAATAACAATAATGGGGCTACACTAACAAAAATAAGGGGATATACTAGTACTATAGGGACCTAACATGAATACCTAGCCCTCTACCACCTTGAATCTAGAGATAGGAGAGTTATGCATAAACAGTGGTCGAAGGTTATGCCATCCAGAATCAAAACATCTTCCTATCACCAAGCTAGAATTGAATAATTTTGAGGACAATATTAGCACTTGTAGTAGGGAGGGAAAATAATTCCAACTTAAATTCCCTTCAACCAATGATTGATATGCAAGACAAGAAAAGGGATTGATCCTTGTGGATATTGGTGGCCACCCATCTATTTAGCTTTGCTCACAACATAACCTCATATCAGTTTCTTATTTTTTAGCACAATTTCCTACTTTGATAGTTTTCAATTTTTGGAAATTTATAGGTCCTAAACATAAATTTGTATGGGAGATGGGAAAACATGAATCAAATATAACAGTTGCAGTCAAATTTTTTTATCCTCAAACAAAAATTTATAATGGGCTATCGTGTGCGTAATATAGAGATCATATCTGAAAATTATGACACCAGGAACTTGACATTCCAACTTACCCAATTAGGGCCCAAACGCCTTTGGTGCTTCATCCCCTAGGATTATGGTTTTACATGTTTATGTTTTCTCATTTTCTCTTCAAGATAAAAAGGCCTCAAATACTCATTGTAACATAGTTCAGAAGGCATGTATCAATCCCATCTCTTATTAGAGATAGACTACCACCATTCGAGTTAGCTTGCTTTGTTTTTGGATGTAAACAATTTTAGCATTTATATTTAGTAATTGAAGTTCAGTTTCATTGTATCTCTATGTTTATAATCTAAATTTATACTTCATTTAACTCCTTTCTAAATATGGATCAATGGTATTACAATGGCCTTCTCTTTCTCTATTTTAATTTGCATGTCCCAAACAGGATGGGAGTATAATGCATTGGGATTCGAACTACTTGAACCCTCGCAAGACTATCCTCATTGTTAGGTCCCTATAATACTATTCTAGCCCCTTTATTATTATTTTTAGTGTATCCCCCTAGTGTTATTTTCACTACCCATTTTTACCCCATATTGTTATTATTATTCCCCATAGAAGCCCATTGTTGTTATTGTTGTGTCCCTACATTATTATTTTCATGTAGGCTCTAATTATATTGTGTACCCTTAAACTTTTATATATAGCAAGGAGGTAAATTCATTTGTATCATCCAAGAAATTTTCAATTATTTAATGTAAAGGAGGTTCCCCCTCAAAGAGACTAATTTTTAAGTCATTTATATATATTTTCTTCTATTTTGTGAGTTGGATGCATAAAATTTGGTATTAGAGCTTTGAATTATGTGGTTTTACTTCTTCAAGTAGTTCAACTTGGAATGTTCAGTATAATTATTTTTATACGAGCCTTCAGAAGCTAAAATTGGAACCACATGGAACAGAAATATTGGTGAATGTCATGAAAACATTTTACATCTTGTTTCACTGTAGGTTCAAAGATATGATATGAGGAAGTTATAGTTTTGGCAAGATCCAAAATTCAATCACAAACCAACGACCTAGGGAAAATCTTCATAACTTTCTCTCTGAGGATCATAATTAAAATTTGTAACAAAATTATAAACTTGCACGAAATGTAGTTTTTCTTGTATTATTTTCATGCCTAAAGGTTGAAAGAGTGACAGGTGGCACTCCATACAATTTGGCTCTACCGAACCAATCAATAATCAGGTCAGCGTAGAAAATTGGAAATAACTCTTTATTGAAGAATAAAATATCAATATAAATTTTGGTGTTGGAAAAAAGACTAATAGGGCTACTAGAATAATAAACTTCAAACCTTGGAGATTCAAAATTACAAAGATACAGCTGTTTCAATATCGAGTTCCTAAGAAAAAAGAAAAAAGTGTGTAATTTTTTTTAAATTTTGCATAAGTTTTATTTTAAAAATAAGTTTGAAGTGATTCAAAGGGCATAGAGAAGCATAAATATCATTTCTTGATTCCAAAATTCCTTGAAACAAAAAAAAAGGGACACACCTAGTAAGCAACCATAAATCTCTTTTATGATGCATGAAGAAGAGGAAGAAATGCAACATGATATATAAAAATTATAATACCAAGTGCAAAAAATTTCGCTCTCGCAACAAGTAACCAAAAATGAAATGGAAGCTAGTATGGATGGCTTTAATAATGGTTTAAAAGTAGACATGCAATATGTTGTCACTCCCAAAGACAACCTTCAGTTATAGGAAACCAGTGCCTAGGACATCTTGTGAGAGGGAGGTCATATAGGTTTTCTTTATATTCTATGAGGGGGACTCTCAGATATAAATTCGTGGAATTTACTTGATAAGTGGTTCTAGATAGCAATGGAAGCAGATCAATAATTGTTAACTCTGATTGTGAGAAGGGACTAACTCAGAATGGGCCTGTGGCTGAAATGAAGCTATGTTTTCTGCAATAGGACCAGATATGGAACCAATGAAAAAATATTTTAAGATAATGTAGGGGGACGATAAGAAAAATAAGGACGATAAGTCAGAATGAGGCAGGCCTACTGAGATGTAGGAACCTGCCCTCCAGGGATTCAAAGAGAAGAATAGTCAAGATGAGAATTATGAGAGGGGAATCGTGTGCCGATCCTAATTAAGGTATCCTAATGACCAGTATATGAGTATCATGTAAGATAAATTCGTCAATTAACCATTAGCAACCAGCTTTCAAAACACATGATAATTTGGAAGAAAATATGGCAAAACTGAATAATAATATTAAATCAATACACAGAAGAGGCATACATACTTCTCAGAAGCACAGTAGGAATCCATTTTGCAACAAGTCATCATTATATTTTCTTCTCAAAACGTCTCTTCCAGATATGCATAAAGAGCTTATCCTAAACATTACAAAATGTGCTACATAATATATGAACTCAGAACTTCCAGAGAAATCAGAACCTTTTCTTCGTCTCTGAGTTGGATTTTTATAGTTTTTACATTGGGCACCTTGGGCAGATATTTTCTCGGACAAAATATTCCTTCTTGATTTTACAGTTTCATATACAAACAAAAAAATGATGTGATATAACTACATCATATTAGAGGCAGTATTCTTCTGACACTGCCAACAAAGAAAACATAACATGTAAAAATTACTTTGGGTGAAATCGAGATTTCACCTGATTTTACATCATAACTCAAACTGAAAAATAAAATAAAAGCAAATACCACATGGGCCTGATCATGATATCCTTAGTGGTTACGACGAAGTGAGGCAGAGCCCCCTGATTTGTGTCATCTGACTAAAGGCGCAGAGGAGCCAGGGTGGCAAGGTGGCTAAGGTGGTAGTTGCTGTGAGGTGGAAGGAGCTGGAGGATTTGCATATTCATAACACCTTTGCCAGGTGACCACCGTGGGTAGAGGTGTTTTGATGAAGAACTCAAACATATATTGAAGTTGAGTAAGATCAGAATAATCAAGGCAGGCCACGAATAATCTCTTGACCTGGGCAAGGAGAAATAATTCCCTGCATAATGCTGCTACTAAGGTATCTGCCTTCAGGTAGGAGGTCTTCTCTGATATTAAATCTTCCTTACACTTGATCTCAGACATTTTCTAGTCATAAGTGGTCAGGGGAATCATTGTCCCTAACTATTGATCCCAGCATGGGGGAAGACCATCCTCCACTAACTTAGGCCATTCCTAATTGAATCTCTCCACTCCCTTTGTCACGATTCCTAAATATCCCAATGCTTTTACTTGTGCCTCCTCTTTCTAGATCATCTTAGTAACCTCCATGATGGTCCTGAAATGGTTGACCACTTCATGCGTGCTCAGATCTTCAGATGGGAGTTCGTTTATATACTTGACATATCTCCTTACTATTGCTACTTTCTCGTCTCCTTCCCTATGGCTGGCCTCCAGCTGTAACTTATAGTCCTGGATGGCATTATTCTTATAATTGGCCAACACAATGAGCTCCCAATGCTCTTTTTCCTTTGTTATGATATCTGGCCAGACTATTTATCGAGTTTCTACTAATGATATATTCCCTTTAATATGCACTTTCAAATCCTTGATAGACTTCTCATGTGCCTGAGCCTCCCTACGAAGGATCTCTACCTCCTTCTGAAGGGACGAGACTATATTTTGGTTCTCTGAGTATGCTGCCTTGGCCTCATCTAGGAGTCTTCGAGTGGTGTGTGTTTCATCCTATGACATCTTTAGGTCCGCTAGAGACTTGGTTAAATGTTCTAGATCACTTTGTGGGTCCTCCGGTACATGAAATACACACACATGATTACCCTGAGCAAGTTGTAGCTCTGAAAACTTCTCCCTTAATCCCGTGATCTCCTCATCCCTCTGAGCGAGTGACTTAGTGAGGGCATATTTTTCCTTTTCCACTCTGGCTAGTTAACTTGTTTGAATATGTTCAGAATGAGGGATATTCAATTTCCGTCTTAACTCTTGTACCTCCAACTCATTTTTTCTTAGAGGAGCTCGTACCGCTGAGTTAGGATCGACTCCCTTCCCTCTTATCAATTTCTTCCAGTCCTCCAATTGTGCAGCAAGATATTTAGCACTTACTCTTTCCCTTTGCTGAGTGATCCTCATCTGAGAAAATATCCTTTCTTCTTTCTCTAGGGTGATGGTATGCTTTAATACTTTAGTTTGCAGCATGTATCCAATGGACTTGTGCAAATTTAACTTATCAGGGAAGGGGATGGAAGCAAATTTAACTTATCAGGGAAGGGGATGGAAGCCAAATTCAAAATTATTTCCAGGGCTTTGTACTTGGATCCCTGGGGTAAGGGATGAGAGGATGAATGCTTGACAACAAATACAAGTTTATCTTTCTCCACATCTAGGGTTGAGGTGAGCCTAGTATGATTCTTTTCCACGAACTAAGATAATTTTTCTCTTATTTTCTCCCTTGCGGATTTGTTCTTGGCCTCGATCTTCTCCCTGGTTTCTTATTTACCCAGCGTGATAGCCTGTGAAAGCTCTGAAGGTGACGAAGAAGACACAGAATCATAGGAGAGCTGAAAGCCAGGTCTGTATTTTTCATGGCCCATGAGCAGTGAGGCCTCATCGTCAGGAATCTCAGTGTTGAGCTCTTTAGGGCCTTCAATCCTCTGTCTCTTACTAAGGTGACCTTCCTCTTCCTCGTTTGTGAATCCTTGGTTAGTCTGGAGACTTTTCTATTCCAGCACTTCTACACCACCGAGTACATTGTCTCCTTTATCTTCGGCGGCTAGGGATTCAGCCTCCATCTCTATTTCCAAATTCCATGAATCACATTTAGCTTTCGATTCAATAAGAGGCCTAGGTTCATGCTCATATGTTGTGGATTTAATATTCTTCTTCATGTGTGTGATAAATCCTTTAGGATCGTAGTGCCAAGCATCTCCCCACGGGAATTTCATCTTCTGCAACATCCCTTCCACAAAGGAGAGGGTGTGCCTTGAATTGGCAATGAAAGGGCCTACATTATTTGGGAGCCTAAAGATATATCCCTTTTTCGTGGCCACAAAGTGGGCTTGGTAGACACTTAAGACTTGGCAAATGAACTCAAGGGAAAAAATCCTCATGGACAGGAACATTGGAAAGTGGTAAGGAGGCACTTTTGCACCATAGATCTTGATTTCGGTGTAATCTTCAAACAGGTACTAGTCACCGATACAATCTGTTTCACTGAACTAGAGCCACTCCTTTTTCTCAAGAAGGATACTGGGTGGGTGGTATCATTTATGATTGCACATGACCTGGACATGGAATCCGTGAAGAATTTCACATACCCCTTCCCCTCTGAATGCTTGAAAAATTTCGGAGTCGATTCGAAAATAGATTTGGGTTTATCATTTCTCATGGAGAACCTGTTCAGGCCTAAACCCTAAAACTTGTCTGCATGCTCAAAAAATAATAAGTATAAAAACAGGGAGCCATATTTGAAATAGAAAAAGGATGACATATCTTGGAACTGGGCTTCAATATTCAAGGCCAAGAAAGTGGGGATATCTAGTAGAATCCCAAATTGCATCATGAGCCAAAGAAGCCTTAAACCTGCCTTAGTCACCCTATCGGCATTTTCTAAACCGAGCATTCTTGAGATGACTGCTAGAATAGGTTGCATATTATCATGGAATAGTGACAGTGGAATAGCCTCTATGTTAGGAGAGTGGATTGGTGTGAATTAGAAATGAGTTCAAGGAAAATTTTCTACTTCTCCAAGGGTAAGTTCAAGAAGTGGCAGGAGAGAGTGACTTTGGCGAATTCGACACAATCTTGGGCAGGATGATAGCAAAGGGATTTTCTAATGAGCTAAGTAGTAATATCGAGAACCTTGACCCCCCGAGCAGAGAGAAAAATGTCCTTCCATTCGATGTAGGCATCGACAAGCCAGGTAATAAACTCCAGGAATGGATGGGTTGTCAGGGAAATTTGGTAACAGAGCCCTGAATCAACAACTTTGAACACATCTTCCCCCCATCGCTGAAATTCTAAGAGCTCGACCTTAGTACGGGCCACATTGAAAGGGTAAACCAGGTCGCAAAGCTAAGAGTGGGAATCCATGAGGGGTTCGATGCTAGGTGAAGTCCTGACCTTGCGAGCTTGAGGGGTTTCAGGGGTGGAGCATTTCATTTTTTCCATAATAATTCGAGAAAAGAGTAAAAGGGAAATAATGAAAGGTACACGACCAAATACCTGAGTTAGCAGGGAAAGTTTTGTGAGGGTGAAAGGAAACCAATACTTGTGATTTTACCCGAACGTCTGACAGAGTGAAACATTGGTAAGAGACCAGCAAATTAAAATAGCTGAGAGTAAAAATCGTTGTGAAAATAGGGCTTTTACTGGGTAATAGGGTGGGACCACAAATGTAGGGCTGACATCATGAAGACGTTGGCAAAGAGGCACGTGGCACACGGTGGTTGGCTAATAGCGGCCAGGTAGGTGAGGGACCATGTGCCAGACACAGGAGTACCAACCTTCATACCCTAAACGAACTTACCCTACCTTGTAACATACCTGCGCTGGCTATGTGCTGGTGGGCCCCTTCGGTTTTCATCGGCTCGAACGCTGGTCTCCTTCTCCTATATTCCTCCCCCGGAACTATTCTAGTTGGCCGCGAGAGGAGCTGACATTGTCTCCTCCGGTAGGTCAATTTCGTCCACCCCTGCTCTCTCAAGTACCATCGGAATTGGTTGTAGACAGCCACCCTTGGTGGGTGGCTCCACCGCTGCCGCAGGCTGCGTTGTGACTCTGGGGGAGGTGCGATCATGGCAGCGGCTTTACATTAACAACTGCCAAAAAGGCTGCGTCGTCTGCCTTTAGCCTCCAAATTTTCCCTTTCCTATCCCTTCAATAGATAGCTCTTCATGTTGTATTTTTCATTATGGGAGTCACAAGCCAAAAAAATATTTGTAAGACGGTTTAAAAACAAAAATGAAAAGGGACCTCAAAGATTTGAAGAAATGTTTGACAAAGTTGCTACAAGAAAATTTTCCTAGTGTTGACAAGGTACTCCATGAAAATCATGATGAGAATACAAGGAATAAGAATTTTTATTTTAGATACTCCAATAATGGGTTGAAGACTAGCTACATTCTAAATATTTATATGAGGAATTTTGATGGTAAGGACCCTGTAACATGGGTACTACAAATGGAGCAATTATTTGATCTAAATAATGTGTCGAACACACAAAAGGTACATATTAAATATTTATATTTATAACACAATCAATATGTGTGGTATCAATGGCTTTGTTCTCATAAATAAATTGTCACTCGGATCATTTTTGAGGAAGAATTGTTAGCACATTATGAGGATACAAATATAAATACCTTCTTTAGCTGATTGATAAATATCAAGTAGAAGGGTTTAATGGAGGAGCACATTGAGGACTTCCAAATATTGAAAATCAAGGTGAATGATATTCCAGATGTGCATAGGATTCATTTCTTCATAGGAACTTTAAAGGATAAATCCAACATGAGGTTCACCTTTGGGAAATTGATTAATTAGAGAAGGAATTTAATGTCGCAATAAAATTTTAAAGAAAATTTATGGAAACAAGGAATTCTACCACTCACAAATATTAAGAAGGAAGTGTTGTTGCTTCTAGCCTTCCACAACATACAAGGTTGACACCAAAAAAATTGGAGGAAAAAACAGAAAAATTACTTTGTTATAGTTTTGATAGAAAATACACTAAAGTTCATAAGTGTGATGAGAATAAATTATTTTACATATATTGTGAATGAGGAGGAAGAAAAGGAAAAAGAAACATCAAAAGAAGACGATATACACCATAAACTAACCCCATAGATAGAAGAAATGACTCTAATCATATCTTGTGATGCATTGGCAGGAATTTCCACTCCTCAAACTCTCAATATAGATGAATATATCAAGAATAAATAATTAATAGTATTGATCGATTTAGGTATTACTAATATTTTTATTCATTGTAAGATAGCCAAGGAATTAAATTTCTTTCTATAGCGAGCACTAGAGTGTGAAGTGATGGTTACAAATGGAGGAACTATAAATTTCTTTGAAAAGTCTCATAATATAAATATAACCATGGGGTAGTATGTATTGAATATTTCAATGATTTTCATTCCAATGGGTGGTGTTGATTCTGTACTAATATTCCAATGGTTAGAATCTTTAGGGATAATAGATTTTAATTTTCAACAACTTTTCATGATTTTTTTTTTGGGAAGGAAAGGAAATTGAATTAAGGCGTAACGTAGGGAAAATAGGGAAAATAATTGGCTCTAATGGCATGAGGAAGCTTTTTAATAAATATAAATAGGGTATAATTCACAATTATTCTCACTAGAGATTCAAATATCAAAATCATCTATTTCTAAAAATCTCCAAAAAGTATTGGAAAATCATTCTAAGTTATTTGAGACTACAAAAGGCGTCCCATATATTCATGATTATGAACATTCTATTCACTTGATTGCAGGAAGTGTTCATCAAAACATCAAGCCTTAGTGATATCCCTATGCACAAAAGAGTGAAATTAAACATATGGTTGAAGAAATGCTAGAGGCCGGTATAATTCAATCTAGTAAAAATTCCTTATTTTATCCAATCGTATTGGTGCACAAGAATGATGGATCATGGCACATGTGTCTATATTATAAGGAGCTCAACAAGTTAACTATTAAGTATAAATTACCCATTCTCATCATTTATGTATTGTTGAATGAATTACATGGAGAAATTTAATTCACCATGTTGGGTCTTCATTCAGGATATCATCAAATTAGAATGAAGAATGAAGACATTTTGAAAACAACATTTAGAACTAATGAATTTCATTATGAATTTTTGGTCATTCCTTTTGGCCTTACTAATGCACCTTTCAGATTTCAAGGTTTGAAGAATTCCATTTTAAAACCATTCCTTAGTAAATATGTGTTATTATTTTTTGATGATAATGATATACTAATCTAAAAGATGTTTTGGAAGCATCATGTTCAACATGTTGACAAGGTACTTAAACTATTGGAGGAGAAATAGTTATATGCAAACAACTACAAATGCTTATTTGGAGTATAGGAGGAGGAATATTTGGGTCATATTCTATCTCATGAGGGTGTTAAGGTTTACTCTAACAAAATTAAATCCATTAAGGAATGAAAAATATCCACAACCCTAAAACACCTTCGAGGATTTATCGGGTTGACAGGGAATTATCACAAGTTTTTAAAGATTTATGCAAGAATAAGAGCACCTCTAATAACATTAATAAATAACAATGCATTTTATGGGACCCAAGAAGCAATTGAGGCCTTTAAAAATCTTAAATAGGTGATGTGCTAAGCACCAGTCTTAGTTACACCATATTTCACAAAAACCATTATTGTGGAATGTGATACCTCATGAAATGGAATTGGAGTTGTTTTAATGTGAGAAGGAGCTTTTTAAATTCATCCAATCAAGGGAAACTATTTACACAAGACTATTTATGAGAAGTAAATGTTGGAAATACTATATGCACTAAAAAAATGGAGACGTTACCTAATGGGAAGACACTTCAGGGTAACACATCACGATAGTATTAAATAATTTTTGCAATGAATATTATCTTCAGAAGAGAAACAAAAATGGGTCACCAAGATGTTGGGTTATGACTTTTAAATCATATACAACAAGGGAAGAAAAATGATTTTGTAGATGCAATCTCGAGAAAGGATGAGGACGTGGAAGAATTTATTTGTGCCATGTCTGTTATCCAACATGATTGGATAACCAAAGTAATGAATGAATGGAAGAATGAAGAAGAGGTGCAGACACTCATTCAAAATTTGAAGCAAGAACCCAATACATCTCATACATTTAGTTGGAAAAATGATTCATTATGGTAGAAATATCGCTTATATATCTATAAGAATTCCCAACTCAAGCAAAACATTATGTCGGAATTGTGCCCCTCCCCCTTAGGACGGTACTCAGGATTTTTTAAAAATTAACACTTGATCAAGAAGAAATTTTTTTGGGAGGGACCTAAATATTATATTCAAAAATTTGTGGGAGATTTTTTGGTTTCCCAACAAAAAAAAGTTGATACAATTAAGACCTCAGGTTTGTTACAACCTTTAGTCATTCCAAGTAAAAGTTGGGAGGAGGTCTCAATGGATTTTATCATCTCTTAAGGAAATAGTGTCATCATTGTGGTAGTTGATAGACCTACCAAGTATGCACACTTTTGAGCATTATCTCATCCATTTAAATTGAGTACAATTGCTACCGCATTTATGGAAGCAATTCAAAATATACATGGAAACCCAAAGATTATTGTAAGCAACAAATATACCATTTTCACTACAAATGTTTGGATAGAATTATTTTCTTTTTTAGGTACTCAATTAGCTCATAGACCATATTATCATCCTCAATCTGATGGGAAAACTAAGATAGTGAAAAAATGTTTGGAAGGATATCTTCATTGATTTTTATCTAATAAAAAAACACAATGGGTCGAGTGGTTACCCATGGCTAAATGGTGGTATAACACTTCCTGCCAAAGTGTAGCAAAAATGACCCCATTCATGTGACTTTATGGATATCATCCACCATCCATCACATCATCTTTAAGGTAAAATTTGAAGGCTCAAGCAGTGGAGGATTACATCTAGCATGAACAACAAGTTTTGTAACTCGTAAAGGGTAACCTCACTTTAGTGCAGAATCAAATGAAACAAGAGGACGATAAACATTAGAGTGAAAGAAGTTTTAATATAAGTGACTGGGAATTTTACATCTACAATCGTACAAAAAAATGTCCCTCGAGCAATCTAAGAAGGATAAAAAATTATCACCCAAGTACTATGGTACTTACAAGGTGTTCCAAAATATTGGTACAATGACATACAAATTGTATTTTCCTACATATTCTCAATTACACTGAGTTTTCGATGTTTCACACTTAATGAAGGTTACTAGTGATAAGCTCCTAGTTAAAAAAAAAAATTTCAGAACTTGACGAAGAAGGAAAAATCATATTGGAGACTGAAACAATCATCGAAACAAGAACCGAACGACTCTGAAAATGATCAATTTCAGAGTATCGCATTAAGTGGAAGAAATTACCTACTAAATATTCCATGTGGGATGATAATAATTTCATATAGAAGCATCCAAAAATACTCAAGCATTGATGACAACAATTTTTTGAAGGAGAGGGGAATGTTAGGTCCCTATAATACTAGTGTAGCCCCTTTATTTTTATTGTTGTGCGCATGTAGCCCCAATATTTTTATTGTTATGCCCATAGAAGCCCACTGTTGTTATTGTTGTTTCCTTACATTATTATTGTGACGTAGGCTCTAATTATATTGTGACCCCTTAGACTCATATATATAACAAGGGGGTGTATTCATTTGTATCATCCAATAATTGTTCTTTTATTTAATGTAAAGGAGGTTTCCCTCTAGAAGAGGATAATTTTTAAGTTTTTTATCTATATTTTCTTCTATTTTGTGTTGGTTGCATAACACTCCTCGGCACCGATAACCTCTTTTGGCGAAATTGAATAAAGACAAGGGAGAAAGATATCATATCAAGGTGTTTCTTGAAGAATCACTTGAGTGAAAAAGGAATTAGGTGATTCATAATTTTAAATGGATCCTTCAACAGATACCAATAGGTGACACATCTTACTCCAACAACCACTTCGAAGGTACTGCCCCCTTTAAGGTACAACTTAATTTTTCTATTCCTATATTTTAATGCTATATAGATGTATATGCTCTACATAAATGGCTAAATCTATTGGAAGCATTTTTTTTTATCCATAATTTTTTTGACAGGTAAAATATTACTTGTGCACTCCTTAAGGCCACCCCCCATGTTAAGGAATATTTGGAAACTTACTGTGAGAAAAGGAAAGAGGATGAATCCTCACTATTTTTAGTTGCACCGTACTGGGACTATTTTTGAGATATTTTTAAGTAACAATACTTCCATATTGTAGTTTATGAATATAAGTACATAAAATGGACCATAGTACCATATGAAAGAGACTAAGAAGTGTTAGAGTTGACGAATATATTTCATAACTTGCACACAAATTTGGGTATCAAGGAATCTAAGAAATATATAGTGCTCAAGTATCGTGAATGTATGCATAAATACTTCTATAAAAAAATTAAGTTCTTCGACATCTCTTCATTTGGCACAACATACCAATATGCTACCAGAAAATAGAAAATTTAAATAGAAGAAGTGAGACTATAGATTTACGAATCTAAATTAGGGAAAGGGAACCTCCAAACTATAGAACATGGATAGATCCAAGGTAGAATGGACAATGAAAAGTTTTCGAAGCCACAAGAAAATAATAGAAAGGGGAATATGAAGAAAGGCATGGAAAAGTGGTGAGAGTTCCACGAGAGCCCCATATAAAACAAATAAATGTCACACAAAGAAGTCATTGGTGGCCAATATGAAATTTTCAAAGTTAGATGAAAGCTCGGAATCTAAACCAATCCCTAATAATGGGAAACTGATCATCGATGTAGTACCCAATGACACCATTGCTACCACCAAGGTCCAGGAAAGTGAGCCCAAATATCCAGAGGAATGTGAGCATCTCTTCCACAAATAAATGTTGGTGAAAGAGGCTCCATTACATTTGATTTTCAATAGCCAAAATCAAAAGAACCTAATCTTAGAAAAGGTCATTAATAATTTTGTTCTGCTACTAACACCACACCCATAACCATATACCATCGGGTGGCTCCACCAAGTGGTAGATATTTTCATTCGTCAGGAGTTTCGCTTGCCCTACAACATCAAGCCTTTGGCATACGAGGTATTGTGTGATGTTTCTCTGCTTGAATTTTTTTATTTTGTTGTGTCAACCATACTTGTGGAATAATAAATATGTGTGTGAGTCTATAACTTTAATTGTTATTATTAATTTTTTCTAGAAACTATATAGGATAAAAGAGGTAACTAAGCGATGCAGTAATATTGTCCCCAAGACTAGTAAATTTTTCTTACTCTTGATTCACTCTCGATGTAAATGGAATATCATGTCCACATCCATGGCTTCCATGTAGGCCTCCTCTGTCCGACAAAGGAATATGGATAAGATCATGGAGGAGTACAAAGCCATCTTCTCCTCACTCATAGGGAACCCTTTCACTTTCAGGTCATGTATTCAATTGATATGGCCCTCAGTGTACCTCTACCTAATGGTACAATATATCATCACTTTCTTCTACAAATTGAGGAAATCAAGAGACATATGTAGGAGCTACTACAAAAAGGGAATATCTGACCAAAATCCTCACCATATGGAAGCCCAATTGTTCTTGTGCTGAAGATGGATAGGACCTCGAGACTTTGCATTGATTATAGATCCTTGAACAAAATTAGGGTGAGGAATAGGTACCTTCTTCCATGGATTGATGGACTTCTTGAGAAACTCATGGGGCCAAGTACTTCAACAATATTGATTTAAATTCACGCTATCACCAAGTTCCAATAGAACACACAAATGTCTAGAAGACTACCTTCAAGTCCAAGTAAGGCCTTTTTTAGTGGTTGGAAGGTCCTTCAGTTTGAAAAATTATCTTGAGAATCTCATGAGGCCCATGAATGACATTTTGTGGCCTTTCTGAAACTCATTCATGGTTGTACATATCGATGATATCTTCATTTTCATCAAGAGTTGGGAAGAAAAATTGCAACATATTTGGAAGGTCCTACATAATTTATGGTAGCACAATCGACGTGCTAGCTTTGAAAAATGTTCCTTTAGAATGAACGAGGTCCAATATATGGGTTAATTATTAACGAGAAAGGTATGCATGTGGATTCATAGGAAAAACATGAAAATGGGAAAAATTTTTTGGTATGGAGTGATAAATAACACCGTGTTTATGAGTTCCTTGACTCAGGAAAAAAAGTCAACAAATTTTTTCATCGAAGAGTTGAAATTTTTCTCAAATTAGAGTTTTAAAATGTTTCAATCAAGAGTTTGGTTGGGTTAATTCTAAGGTTAAAAACTCTTGGATGGTAGTTTTACAAGTTTTCAATCGAGAAGTCTGGTCAAAAAAATTCTCAGACACAAATTCTCAACCAAGAGTTTATATTCTATTTAAAGCTCTAGACCAAGGGCTTATATTCCATTTAAAATTCATGTATGAGAGTTTTCATTTCATTTGAGAATCTCATATGATAGTTTATATTTTATTTAAGACTCTCATATGAGAGTTTAGGTTATATTTAAAACTCTCAACCTAGAGTTTATATTTTAATATGAGAGCTTAGTTTTTATTTAAAATTATAGTACAAGAGTTTAGATTTTCATACGAGTGTTTAGACTCAAATATGAGAGTTTATATTCTAATATAAAAGTATATATTTTATTTAAACATATCATATGAGTGTTGATATTCTATTTAAAACTATCAACTGAGAGTAGTTGACCTTGATGACTCCCACAGAGCTTTGTATCTTCTTGGGCATTGCTAATTTGTACCAAATATTCATGTTGGGGTTATATTATAGCACTTGTCCCTTAATTAAACTTTCTTACGGTGGAGAGAAAGTAAAATTTTTTTGGTGTCAGTCATAATAGGAGATATTTTTTGAACTAAAACATCGCCCTTGCTCTGCACCAATTCTCACCTTGATAGCCCTACAAAAGCCATCTGAGATTAAGGTATATGCCTTAAAATATGCTATTCATGCAATACTCACTCTAGAAGGGAATATTATGGCCTATCACAATGAGACACTCACTAATACTATTCATAGATACCCCACCTATGATAAGGAAATGAATCCCATTATGCATTCCTACCAATAATGGAAACATTACATTATAGGGAATGAGATGATCATCCATAGAAATGACCAAACTCTTTAGTTTATTTAGAGAAAAGGAAAGTGTTAGAATGATGACCATTAGAAATGGATCAAATATCTGCAACAATTTCATTTGGACATTAAATACAAGAAGGGTAGCACCAATCACGTTGTAGATTGCTTCCATTGGGCCCCAGTTGTGGCAATGATCATTTTTCTCAACTCTTTTGGGAAAGATACCTATGGATGAATGAATATATACAACTATGATCCATATTTCACCACCAGATACTAGATGATGATGGAAGAAAAGCAATTTATATACTTCCACCTCTAAAATTCATTGTTGTGCTACTTGGAACAACTTTGTGTTCCTTCAAGAGATCGTTCCAAGATGATTTCAAAGATGTAGTGAATTTGGGTAACATGGAACTTTGGCATGGAGAAGAAAATGCTGGTATTATACAAATATTTTTATTAGAAAAAAATTTGTAAGGATGTTTGAAAATTTATCAGACCTTACACTACATGTGTTATTTCCAAGCCAAACATTAAGAAGCAAGGCATGTACATACCTCTATCTATTCCTAGCCGACCTTGGGAATCCGTATCCATGGAATATATGTTCGATATTTATTTTACCAAGAATCTAATGATCGTGTGATTGTTTTTGTTGATATATTTTCTAAAATGGCCATATTGGATGCTTGCAAGACGAGTATCACAACAAAAGCCACTGTCAAGCTATTCTTTGATTGGGTGTTGGTACATTCTTGGATACCAAAAACCATCTTATTAGATCAAGATAGTAGGCTCCTCAGTGTATTTTGGTCATTTTTAGACATCAAGCTCACCAAGTCAAGTGCCATCCACCCTTAGACTGATATCTAGATAGAGGTTGTCAACAAGATTATCATGTACATTTTATGGATGTGCAACTCCAAGCACCCATGAGCATGGGGTGAAAGTCTCCCTTATGCCCAAATTAGCTACAAAAAATATATCCATAGCTCAAATGGCCACAACACCTTTCAGGTGGACATGGGATTTCAACCATTTTTTCCCATTGATGTTGGACCCCCTCTTGCAACTATTTGATATAATATGCACATTTTCAATCAATAGAGGACTAAATGAATTCAACACATCCTCCAGCAGGTTCATGGTATCTTACATAAGATTAGTACTAAGTACAAACAACATCATGATCAACATTAGGTGCCACATAAGTTTCAAGTGGCTGAAAAGGTCTCGTTGCATTTGCAGAAGGTATGCCTTGTAGGATCCCATCAAAAACTTCAACCACTCTGATATGGACCTTACACCATCACCAATGCTTTAGATGATAACACATTTGAGTTAAGTATCCCCGTATTCCTTGTTTTTCACTAAGTATTCAATGTGGACCACCTTCAGTGATACATTCCATGATTTTTCAATGAATTAGACATTGTCGAGGAGCTGACACGAACACTGATCAACTTAGATTGTACTAAACTGTCCAAAACTGATTGAATCATGGAGACACAAATTAAAAACACTCGCTAATATATGATCTATCTGTACCAACTTGTTAAAGTAGGCCAACTCTTTCACAAAGGTAAGTGGCTCTCTAGGGACCTAGTTCAGAAAAATATTTCCCATCTCATAGAGGCACTCAAAGTAATGAGGACCATTTCTTCCTAACACAAGTACAAAATGGCTAATTTTCTACTAAAAAAAGACTAAAATTTGCATATAAACAACTATTTTTCGGTCAGTGACCAATAGTAGCTAATTTACAGTATCTTATAACGCGACCAACTTTTGGTCATTTTTAGCTCAGTCATTAATTGGTTATCTCAATTTTGTTATCTAGTTGTATATTTGGTCATTGATTTGGTCATTGATTTATTCACTGATTTGGTAACTAATTTAGTCATTCATTTTTCACTGATTTAGTCATTCATTTAGTCATTCATTTGGTCACTGATTTAGTCATTCATTTAGTCATTCATTTGGTCATTAAATGTCACAATTAATGACCAAATATACAACAAAATATATTATTATATGATCACCCGAGAAAACCAATTAATGACCAAAGAACTATGACCAACATGTTGGTCGTGTTATAAAATATTGTAAATTAGCTACTAATAGTCATATATATGAAAATTTTAGTCATTGTTTGAAGCCAATTAATGACTGAAGAAATGTAACTAAATTTTAGTCATGTTATAAGATACTGTAAATTAGCTACTAATAGTCGTATTTATGCAAAATTTAGTCATCATTTGTAGTCACAAATTTATCATTTGCAGTAGCCATTTATTCATTATATAAATGACTAATTTAGTAGTTTATATTCATTTCATTAATAATCATTATAAAATACTAATTTAGTCGCATATTCATTTTATTTGTGTTCATTATTAATCAACATAAATTAATTTGTATGATTTAAAAAAATTCATACAATGTGCATGTTCATCTAATATGAAAACACAAAGTCGCATATTTTAATTACAATACCAAACAACATCAAGTGCAACTATAAATAATTTCAACCACATAGATTATATTATATGAAATTTTAAAATATTACAATATGAGTTTCCAACTTTATATTAGTTGGACTACAATTTACACATGAAATGATGTTTCATCACTTCAAAACATTATCTTTGTGTTGTCAAGGCATTACAGGTGAATTCACCAACTCTGAAGACTTGATCATCAGTCTTTATATGTGTGTATTATGTGAGATATTGGTTCTAAGGGTATCACCAAACCAGTTCTCCTTTCTCTTTTTTCATTTGTCGCTCCAATGTTATTGCTCTTCTCTTCTTTCAATTCATGCTTCTTACCATCAATGCTGATTTCATTTTCTAAAAACAAAAGAAAATAAAATGCACTGTAAGAAATGAAAGACAATGAACACTAGAATATAACATAAATTAGACTATAAATAGTTTATACAACATATACCTTAACATCAACAATGTCAAAGCAATTTTCCTTCAACATCTATTTCTACAAAATAAATGTCATGTTATTCTTTCCCATTTCTCAACATGCTACATACGATAAATTGAAAGTCACATAAAACCAAGAGAAAACCCTTTTCTAACCAAAATAAACAAACAAATAGTGCCTCTAATAAAACTTCATTATAATATTAGCAAATGAAAAGAGAGCTAGTGGACCATTTGTGTTGTTTGAATTTGCCTATTTTTGTTATAAAGTGCTCGAGCTTCAGGAACCAACAAATGTGAGCACGAGCTAAAAACTAAACAACCATTCACTAGTCAACATGAGATATCACAAATAAACCACAAAATTGATCAGGCATTAAAATTGTGATCAAACTACCTTGAAATTTTCTTCTTGAGAAATACCTCAAAATCCCGTCGTTTCTAATAAGCTTCCTGGATATGTACCTCCATCCTTGATTTCCCTTGCTATATCTTGAATGAAGAATATCCCTTCAACAACCAATTTCACAAGAATCCTACCAAGTAACTCAAGAGCTTTGTGTGCATCAATAGTAGCATCCTCCAATGAAAATAGTACAATCTCCAACCTAGAAACATCAAAATTATATATAGTTATAATGTTGAAGACTGTAACTAGGTAGGTCTTCCTTATAATGACTATGTAACTAGCATTTGCACCGAGAGGTGAAAAGTAAAGCCGGGGAGTGGGGAAAACAATAATTAAGTGAAATATATGGGAATTTTAGTTCCTATATATCTTTCAAATAATGTAATAGAAGGTTAAAATTTAAAAGAAAATTACACTAACATAAAGGAACACTAATATAATTGTCCCAAAATAATGGCATAGTAATGATGGTATCAAAGATCCTTCAATAATCGCTCCAACGAGATTGCTCTAGCTCTTCAAATGATTCGAATAACTATCGAAACTAAATATTCAAACCTGCTCTAAATCCATCATCAAAAGGTTTTCAATGTGCTAGAAAGGGGTATTTAAAGGTTTTCTTAAAAAAACTTTCAATTGCTGCTACAAGACTGTTTTAAAGCTGGTCCAAAACTACCTTCTAACAACTTTAAAAGACGTCATACGAAAACCTTCAATAAACTGCTATACAGATACACTTTGTGAATTAATCCATATAGAGAACACATCAATAGCCCAGAAGAGGAAAATGAAAAGTTTATTTGCAGTTACATTTTACTCTAAAAAATATTCATATCAAAATCTGTTAACGTCAAACCAAAATTTTGTAATTTTCAAGATCCTAAGTTGAGCACCAACTACCCAACAGCCTAGCAAACTTGACAAGAAGACCCTAAATGTTCTTGTATGCTATAAGACAAGATGGTCAACAATGTCATGAATTATAGCAAGCACCTACAATTTTTTTAGCATGTCTTATCTTTTTAACTGATCCATCATCTTGAATCTTTCTAGCATTCTCTCAATCGTCAAAATCAAAATTGTTAAGCTTTAAAAATATAGCATTCACTCCAATCTACAAAAAAAAATATGCATTCACAACTCAACTTACCCAGTATTCTGCTGGCATCATTCTTAAGTTGTAAGTTGATGTCATACTCATGCAGTAAGCTCCTACATCACGGACCACCATTCCTGCCCAATGAAAGAGGATGGCCACTCAAAGTTAAGCCACAAGTGTATGCCTTCAAAGAAGCATCACAAAATAATTCTAGAAACAATTAAATATCATATTGGAAAATCGATTCCTTCTCACCATGCATGTATATTAGGTGTGATAATTATTATCCTCTAACTAACCACCATTTATGGAGTTGGAAGCTACCTGTCCTTTCCTAAAAAGTTTACAAACTCGCAGACAGGCCCAACAACATCAAAAGTTTGAATTTTTGCCTTTGGGGCAGGTGGAGAAATTAGCTCAATGTGTTGTGTATCAAGAATAATATCAGTTAGAAACATCTCAAAACCTCAAAATCATTTTATGATTCATATCACAACTTTCAGACTGTGTGCCTATCATGAGAAAGAATGGTCTATTTAGTATCTGGGAATCTCAATACCAGTAATATTTCCTGTCAACAAGGAGACTACAAAAGTAGGACAATTTATCCCTTCTATATTCATTTGCAAATGATCATCCCTTCAATCATGCATCATCAAAAAAAGTTGGGTTTGCCCCAAGTCAAATTTATGTACTAACTTGGTAAGCTCCATAAAGGTTAGGCCTAATAAGCTCTGCCATGCTGCCATCAATTACAATGAAGTTCTTGTTACCATTTTTCTTGACTCCAACAACTCGACTCACAAGAACACGAGAGTTTGCAACAAGAGATCTCCCAGGCTCAATAATGAGTGTAAGATTTCTAGATAATACCAGCTCTCTTACCTGAAGAAACAACCAATGGTGCAAATTTACATCTTTAAAGTGTCTATATATATTCTCAAAATAGTTGTAACAAGGCCAGCACAGTAACTTGGGCAGCAAAAGAGTGTAAGTTTGAATAAAAAGTAACTTAGTTTAAGCCAATGCTTAAAAGCTTTAAGAACTTACATAATTTAATAGATCCTTAGAGGTAGGAAGTGCTTCACCCTTGTGATAGTAATCAATTCCTGAACCTCCTCCAATATTTAGATAATTAATTTCAAATCCTTGACCACGTATTTGTTCAATATACTGGATCATTAGAACTGCAACATCCTTAAATATGTTCACCTACAAAACCAAAGTAATATTAAAGAAAAATAATGTTCACCTACTTACAGTTAACAAACTGGGAAAATCTCTTTACACATAAAACGTTTCAAGCAACAAAATTATCACTTCAGTCTCATACAGGAGTTAAATATTACATAAGAAAACCATAATATACTTTTAACTATTTTTTTGTACGTGAAAATGTAGTACTGGGTTTTTTTAAAACCTTCATCATCTAAGCTAATGCGTTAGACTTGGACAATAGACATAAAATAATAAAACTTGTTTAAACAGCAGTGGCATATGTCTGGTTGGTCCATATGATCAGAAAGTGCAGTTCCACAGTAGAATGAATTTACTATGGTTAAATCAGAAAATTCTGACTGGCTGGGGAACAAAAAAATCATGATTACAAGTTATTTTACACTTCTTTTAAATTTTAGTGTCATCATTCTGGCCTTTTTCATCAACTTTCAGGAATTCTGTAGAACTCGTTAATGTGGAATATTACACAACAAGGAAATAGTCCAGTGTTTTAGCTTTGGTTTTAATCTTATGCTTTTAGCTTAATTGCCAATGCTTCACAGGACTTAACATTCTAACTTATAGCCTAAGTCTAATAAATTTGGAACTAAATTATCTTTGAAACTTCGTCTCCATGTGAATGTACTAGAAGGGAAAGTTGGCACAAGACCTTTCTTATAATATCAGCACATGAAAACACCTTGTTTGATGTAGCTTCATATCTTCCTCTTCTACTTTGGACATCCTACTTCTGTATTGAATAAATATTGCAAGCAAGGAAAACCAAACAGTTGATGCTGATTTTTATTTTATCCACCATGGAGAGAAAGTATGACACTGTTAGAAGATAAGTTAAAAAGGGAAAAGTTGGATCCAACATCAAGTATACATGTTGAAGACAATAGTTTTGACATGAAAATATTTTTACAAAAATGAATAGGTCAAACCCTTGGTCAGAAATACCCACCATATGGTCATCCTCACAGTTGTTGGCTTCATATAGGAAATAGAAATCTAACAAGATAACCACTGACTTTCAATGACTCGTTAAAATAGCTGAGATTGACCTATCATAATTTTAGAACTTCAGCCAATCATTGGATTATAATCTAAGAGATTTTGCAAACTAAGTTGCATTAAGCCAAAAACATTGAAGCAGAAAACAATACCAGCAAAATAGTCATCCATAATTATGGAGCTTTTAGAAAGTGCAAAATCAGAAATTAGTGTTCCAACAATTTTAAGAGATATTTAAAAATTTTAATACAAAATATTAATTGATCTCGAACAATAAATAATAATAGAATTATTTACAACTTAACTAGAGTAATAAAAAAAATAAACAGAAAGCATTCTACATGCCTATATCAAAAAATTTAGTCAATTCAAAAACCAAAGGAAAATTGATAATCAACAATGGAACACTTGAAAATGTGAACAAAAAACACCATTGTTACCTCTACTTTGTTGGATTCTACAAATGAAAAATTAAATGAAAAGAGGGAATTGATTAATTAGAGTGCCAAGCAGATAGATGGAACCTGTAATTGATCATCGATGTTGATAAAAAAAGAATTAGGAATGGGGTTGACAAAAATCCAGTGTTCATTATTGAGCACTTGTAAATCGGGCACCTTATCCTGAAGAAGAAGAGTGAGTACAGTGACGTCTGAATGGGCTGGTAAACTGAATTTAATCTCAGGATTGGGGCACTTGGGATAGTAATTTATAGCCATTTTTTTCTCGTTCTTTCCTAGTGCTTTGTCAACTAGGAAGTCAGCTTCCACTCCCAGGCTCTCAGATATTGCCTCTAGAAATATTAGAGGAAGTGCCTTTACTTCTCTGCAATAAATACTGGCGCGTTCTCTACCATACTCATCAAAATTACACACACATATCTAAAAAACTAAAGAAACAAAATATTAACCTATAATTAGCAGGTTTCGAAGGCCAAGTATGAACATGATATTATAACGGATACCAATGATGTCTCAGGTAGTCCCACCAGTTTAACACTTGATATTTGTGGACATTGAAGCTGGTAGAAAAACGTGTTTTATTGAATGGATCGTCGGAATAGTATTCCATTCGATCTTCTACATGCATAGTGAAAAACTCCTCTGCCACTTCCACCATCTTGTTGCTCACCACATCTGGAATTCCATGATTGATTATCTTTTTGTACATGCAATAATAAAAATAAGGTGAACGCCAAGTCAATCTCTCCCAGAATAGTCATTCCATCAGTTCCATTGAAGGGGGTCCATCCATCTGTCACGTTTGTTGGGCTAACAAATTGATTTCTCCCAATTTGGACAGTGTTTGGATCAGAGTGTTCGATGAATATATGATTCACAAGCCAAGGATAACTATTAGTCAATAGACCAGTACTTCTCACTGTCAAAGATTTAGTATTTTGAGGATCCAAGGCACTTTTAACAATAGAGGAAGGCTTTCTCGAAGCATGATAGGTTGCATATGCGATGAAGGTTAATATTAGAACATACATTTTGTACACACTGCGGCTTGATTTTGATTGAAAACACTATAACCGATCACAAAAATTACTCTCTTTAAAAAGAAGATATATGAAGAAGATTTTTTTGAGAAAATACTATAAACTCCATTTACAAGCATAAAACAAAGCATCTGAGGAAATATCCATGGAGTAGCCCCTTAAACAGCATCATATGATGTTAAGCTACATTCCCAAAAAATTAACAGAAGGCAGGATCTACGTAGCCAGCGACCTACAATCTGCCAAAATATATGTTCAACTTATTGGCCATGGAAAAATAAAGAGGGCTGACATCATTTTCCTCCCAAAAAATCACTGTCACTTTGCACTGCAGCTCAACAGACATCCACTTGTAAAAATTTATTATTAGGTCTACCCATCTCCATCTGTACAGTCCCCAAGTTTAGTAATTCCTTTCCCCATGGAAAAATGGGCCATGCAACACTATTCTCATGGCTTCGACAAAAAACCACTGAAGTCCCCAACTTATACAAATATGAAAAACAATCGAAAATAAAATTATGAATTCATCAAAGGATCAATACCTGCGAATGAAGAAAAACCTACAACCCTGAATCCATTACTCCCTCGTTCACCCAACTGACATCTGGCGACTCTGCTGATGAAGAATAGTCTTGATCGAGAATTTCTCTGGTAAGCTATAGATATTCCCTAAAAATTGGTTTTCATTTAATATAACCATCTGGATAAAATCATAGTTAGACAGTCCAATAATTAAGCTAGGTGCAAGTTCACAAGAAAGGTCAATCTCTGTCACTATGAAAAGAAGGATCTTGGTAACATCTCAATCTCAATGACATCACAGTGTTGAAATTACCTCTGCCTCAATTCAGTACTACTCTTGTAAGATTATTTCGATACCACAACAGTGAGGAGAATGAGTTATAAAGGTGTATTTATATTTAAGGCTCGATGTGACAAAAAGATATCAGTATAATCTGTATTACAGTGAAGATCTTCAGTGTTATAATCACAGGTCAACTACAATCTCGGTATAATAAAACACATGATAATTATGATATTACAATTTGGAACTGCCACAGTAAAAAATATTTCACTGTTTCATGCTACCACAGTGAGAAAGGTCTCACTGGTTCGGTTCCATCACAGCTTGATGAGAAGTATGCCATTTCAGTTTGATGGTATCACATAGGGTCTCACAGAAATAGTCAAGAGAAGTCAGAGACATGTACACTGAAGTACTTACAATCGAAGCACAAAATAAGGTCAAAACAGTAATATGTATACACAGTGAAATATTACATTTGAGGATCTCAGAATAGCTGCTTACATTGGGTTTGAAAGAATCTGAATTATTTCCTATGAAGTTGACACTGTAAGAACCAACTAAAAGAAAGAACTAGTTTGAAGGTATAACAAATCAGATCTAACTATGTAACTAGGTAGGTCTTCATTATAATGACTATGTAATTATGTACTTATGTAAAGATGAAGTCAATAATAATAAAATGAATATTTGGTTTACTTGCTTCATGGGTTTGACACCAGCTTGGAGATGAATTTATAATATTTTAAATGAGTGCTCATACACATCCAAATTCATTTTCATTGAATAATTTTTTTTTTTAAGATCAAACATGAAAGACTACTAACTTACATATGTAGGCATGACATGCCTCTCCAATAATCATTTACCTCCATAGTGGAAGGAAAATATATAGGAACCAATGTTCAAATCGAATAAGCATCAATTAATATCATATTATCTTAATGAAAAGAAGCTAAAGAATAGTGTAGGAGATAAAATAAACGAGACATATTTTTAGACCCCTGGAAGGAATTTTTCAACCTATATTTTTTCTAAACTGTAGACCTGTAGTAAGCACATTAATCTCTAAATTTAGGCCAATGTAGCATCCACAATTTTGGCCTATTTCAGGCCTGAAATTCAGCCCTATGGCCATTGTAATTTTGGCCTATTTTAGGTGTAGGATACATATAGACTCATATCAACATTCTACAAGGACCTATTTGAGGCGAATTCAACATTCTAAGAGGACCTATGTCAAAGGAGCTCAAATCATAGTAAGACAGTCTAATAATTAAGCTAGGTGCAAGTTCACAAGAAAGGTCAATCTCTGTCACTATGAAAAGAAGGATCTCAGTAACAACGCAATCTCAATGACATCACAGTGTTGAAATTACCTCTGCCTCAATTCAGTACTACTCTTATAATATTATTTCGATACCACAGTAGTGAGGAGAATGAGTTATAAAGGTGTGTTTATAGTTAAGGCTCGGTGTGACAAAAATATATCAGTATAATCCATATTACAATGAAGAACTTTAGTGTTATAATCAAAGGTCAGCTACAGTCTCGGTATAATCAAACACATGATAAGTATGAAACTACAATTTGGAACTACCACAGTAAAAAATATATCATTGTTTCATGCTACCACAGTGAGAAAGGTCTCATTGTTTTGGTGCCATTCCATCTTGATGATAAGTATGCCATTTCAGTTTGATGGTATCACATAGGGTCTCACAAAAATGATCAACAGAAGTCAAAGACATGTACAGTGAAGTATTTACAATCGAATCACAAAATAAGGTCAAAACAGTAATATGTATACGCACTGAAATAGTGCATTCAAGGATCTCAGAATAGCTGCCTACATTGAGTTTGAAAGAATTTGAATTCTTTCCTATGAAGTTAACAGTGCAAGAACCAACTAAAAGAAAGAACTAGTTTGAATGTATAATAAATCAGCTCTAACTATGTAACTAGGTAGGTCTTCATTATAATGACTATGTAACTATGTACTTATGTAAATATGAAGTCAATAATAATAAAATGAATTTTTGGTTTACTTGCTTCATGGGTTTGACCCAAGACTTGGGGGAATTGACCCATTTTGCATGTTTCCTACTAGATTTAATATTTGCAATTTGTGACATATGCCAAGCTCCATAGGAATTCTTCCACTAAGGAAATTATACCCTAGGCTAAGTGCACATAAGGTAATTCCAACACTTTTGCCACCATCTTTGTTCATGGGAACCACAATACATAATGTATAAACACACGCCCAAATTTGGGAGCTATGGACCAAAAGGAGTAGGGAGGAAAAGAACCTAATGTCACAAAAAAATAGTATGCCACCACAACTAACAGACAAGCCATCAGTTGAAGTCACACATAAGATGAATAGAAAAAATGCATACCTGTATTTTTGGCTTGTGTGGAGGAATTCACACTAGCTTTCATTGCTTCACGTTTCTTAGCTTCTTCAAGCTTTTTCGTTCGCCATTCTTCAAGGGCTATCACTTAAAAAAATGTAAGCATTAACAACATATGAATGTAACTGACAAATTCTATAGCAATCAATATTTAATAGTCAATAGTTTGCATTGTTACTGAACTGGGTAACACTTTAATTTTACATTATTACTCAACTAGTCGGTTAACAATTTATAAATTTTTAGGAATCTAGAGCTAAAAAGTTCCTGACTTTTACCTTGTTAGAAAACTTGAAGGCATTCCTAAAATGGGTCAAAGTATCAACTAGTATTCTCTTCTCCACTGTAAGACTGAACAACTCTTTTCTCCTTCGTCAGGCCAATGTTTCAAGATCATACCTTTGGTGGGAATGCCATATGGGCAACTCCATCAGAACTTTAGATGCACACTCAAGGTATAACAAATCATATCTAACTATGTAATTAGGTAGGTCTTCATTATAATGAATATGTAATTATGTACTTATGTAAAGATGAAGTCAATAATAATAAAATGAATTTTTAGTTTACTTGCTTCATGGGTTTGACACCAGCTTGGAGAGGAATTTATAATATTTTAAATGAGTGCTCATACACATCCTAATTCCTTTTCATTGAATAAAAAATATTTTTTTAAGATCAAACATGAAAGACTACTAGCTTACATATGTAGGCATGACATGCCTCTCCAATAATCATTTACCTCCACTGTGGAAGACAAATATATAAGAACCAATGTTCAAATCGAATAAGCATCAATTAATATCATATTATCTTGGTGAAGAGAAGCTAAATAATAGTGTAGGAGAGAAAATAAACGAGACATATTTTTAGACCCCTGGATGGAATTTTTGGACCTATATTTTTCCTAACATGTAGACATGTAGTAAGCACATTAATCTCTAAATTTAGGCCAATGCAGCATCCATAATTTTTTCCTATTTCAGGCCTGAAATTCAGCCCTATGGCCATTTTAATTTTGGCCTATTTTAGGTGTAGGATAGAAATAGCCTCATATCAACATTCTACAAGGACCTATGTGTAGGATACATATAGACTTCAATCAACATTCTACAAGGACCTATTTGAGGCGAATTCATCATTCTAAAAGGACCTATGTCAAAAGGGCTCAAATCATAGTAAGACAGTCCAATAATTAAGCTAGGTGCAAGTTCACAATAAAGGTCAATCTCTATAACTATGAAAAGAATCTGAATTCTTTCCTATGAAGTTGTCAATGCAAGAACCAACTAAAAGAACTAGTTTGAAGGTATAACAAATCAGATCTAACTATGTAACTAGGCAGGTCTTCATTATAATGACTATGTAATTATGTACTTATGTAAAGATGAAGTTAATAATAATAAAATGAATTTTTGGTTTACTTGCTTCATGGGTTTGACACCAGCTTGGAGAGGAATTTATAATATTTTAAATGAGTGGTCATACACATCCTAATTCCTTTTCATTGAATAAAAAATATTTTCTTAAGATCAAACATGAAAGACTACTAGCTTACATATGTAGGCGTGACATACCTCTCCAATAATCATCTACCTCCATTGTGGAATAAAAATATATAAGAACCAATGTTCAAATCGAATAAGCATCAATTAATATCATATTATCTTGGTGAAGAGAAGCTAAAGAATAGTGTAGGAGAGAAAATAAACGAGACATATTTTTAGACCCATGGATGGAATTTTTGGACCTATATTTCTTCTAACCTGTAGACCTATAGTAAGCACATTAATCTCTAAATTTAGGCTAATGTAGCATCCATAATTTTGGCCTATTTGAGGCCTAAAATTCAGCCTTATGGCCATTGTAATTTTGGCCTATTTTCGGTGTAGGATACATATAGACTCATATAAACATTATGCAAGGACCTATGTGTAGGATACATATAGAATCATATCAGCATTCTACAAGGACCTATTTGAGGTGAATTCAACATTCTAAAAGGACCTATGTCAAAAGGGCTCAAATCATAGTAAGGCAGTCCAATAATTAACAGTCAATATTTAACAGTCAATATTTTGCATTGTTACTGAACTGTGTAACACTTTAATTTTACATTATTACTCAACTAGTGGGTTAACAATTTATAACTTTTGAGGAATCCAAAGCTAAAAATTTCCTGAGCTTTACCTTGTTAGAAAACTTGAAGGCATGCCTGAAATGGGTCAGAGTATCAACCAGACTTGTCTTCTCCACCGTAAGACTCATCAACTCTTTTCTACTTCGTCAGGCCAATGTTTCAAGATCACACCTTTGGTGGGAATGCCATATGGGCAACTCCATAGGAACTTTAGATGCACACTCAACAATTTTAGTCCCACTTAATTACCATTTTTACTATTTACCTTCCATAGGCTCACTTGCCTTAAAAACCACTTGCTTTATTAATGGTGGGTACAACACTTAGAACTCAATGAGATTTAACTTCTTGAACTTCCGAGGCCTGTCAAGTATAAGATCACTGTCTAGATTATTAGCTTCTTCCAAGGCCTTTTATGCAAAAGAGATTGCAAGAGTAGGATCCCATGAAGTTAACTCTAATGCAAGCCCATAATCTGTATCAACAACCTCAAAAAATTTAGGATACTTGTTTCATAAATTAGTCCTGAAATCCATTGGGAGACCCATTTTAGTAGCTAAGTGGGAAATATTCTCCAGCAATACCCTCTTTCTCATAGACATCATTAAAAGCTTCATGATATTCTCAACAAAGAGGCCCTCCATTTGAGATTTAATCTGCACTTCTTCCAAGTGCAGTTGTTGTGCTTGGGGGGTCAATGTGAAATAGAATTAGTATCACAGACTTGTTCATTGTATATTTCAATCATTTGAACAACATCCTCATATATAAAGGTATCCTTTCTTTGTTTTGATATCTGGAATAAGTCATTCAAGGCTCGATAGTTCACACCCCAAATCTCCTCTGTAGACTCCTTGAATTAACGATGATCAAAGTCTGCTTTGGCTATTAGAATAACCATAATAGACAAGTTAGGGAAGTAAAGGCATTTATATTACCCACCTCTTTCTAATAGTACTAGTAATTTGTAACCTTCACAAATTACAAGACAATCATCCAAGAATATCCTATCGAAGGTCTCTTCCAATTCTGTAGAGCCACATTCTTTTGGAAATGTGATACCAAGCACTTTGCTATACCAACCTCAGTGATTAATTTTTTTTATGTTTCCTCAATGGAAAGAAGAGGAGCTTTAAGAGAAACTCTATGGAACTACTTCTCACTAGTTTTTGTAAGATCCCCTTCTGGACCAATCATGCATTCCATTAAGGTGACAATTGCTTTACGAATTGGATCAATAGGAGGGTCTATCAATTGAGAAAAAATCTGCTTTAAGTACTCAAATATTATTTTTAGTCTATTTGACATCGTAGCTAAAGGTGTATCATTCCCCATGGAATCAAAATATTTTGTTCCATATTTTTCCATAGGAAGCAACAACATTTCCAAAGCCTTAATTGTTTGTCTAAACAATGAAATGCATATTTAAACAAATATCTCATAAATGCAAACATACATTCAAAAATACCTCATAGCATATTTACATACAAATCACTTACCCATAACCCTTCATTAGTGACAACAAGCCATATATTCCCATGTTTTCCATTGTAGCATCCAAACTATCAACTTGTAAACCAATACAATCAACAAGCTATGGAAAATTTATAGTTGACATCCAGGGTGACCGAGTCCTTCCATACAATATGTGTGATCATTTAGTCAACATTTTATTTGCAATAAAATCCAAATGAGAAGTTTCAAAACTTAGTCCAAATATTAAGAAAAAAAAATATTTGTTCTGTATCCAAGTTATCAAAAAAGAGTGGTTGGATTTGAGAAGTTATATATGAACAACAATAAGATGACCATCTAGATCAATGAATTTTCCAAATACTTCTTTGGCCATCGAATGAAACTATTTTCTTTCTCCTTCAAACGAACACATCCATCTATTTTATCTTCATACGAAAGGGGGATGTTACTTGTGACATTAATGACATTTACATTTGCGTCTTGTGGACCAAGTGGCACTCCATGTATGATAGAAATTGATTGAATTCGTCCAATTCCAGCAATAGCACTGTCATATGGATCTAATATATTCACATTGTCACCTACCTGGAGTAGGTCATCCCCTATCGGAGTTAATAAGCACTGTAAAAAAAAAACAAGTATACATATATATTAGGAAAATAATAATTACGATTAAATTGTGAAAACATACATAGATATTTAATTAACTGAATAATATGCACTCACTGAGTTAATATCTGAAATACCAGCAATATTTGGCATCGATTGGGAATGTTGAGGTGCATCAATTTCTTCATATTTTATAACTCTTGAGGTAACCATTTTTACTTTAACATCCTATAGGTGATTTCATTATGCACAAATCAAATATTACGTTAAAACAAAATAAGCATTAACATAGCAGAAAACAGTAAATATAATATTAAAACATAAAAATATTAATAACACTAAAATAGAAGCATATAGCTCTTGCAAATATCTACAAAAACATACCTTCACATGTTCATGGCCCTTTTTTGAGTCATTTAGCATTCTTACACCACCCAAATTTACATTTTCTTCCTGTGATTGACAGGAATTGCCAATAAAAGAAGGCTTCATGAGTGAAGGGAAATGGAACCAAAACATTAACATATTAAAAATTCAAGTGAATCACTGGTTGCAAGGGAATTATATTTTTCTTACCTCAATCAATGTTAAATTCCTTCTTTTTCCGTGCAGCAACAAGAGGTCTAATGGAGGAGGCTATGGTTGACATTGTCTTTGCCAAACCAGTTATACATTGCATTGCATGATTATAATCCTTACTATGGTTTTCAACAGTAGATAAAGCTCCTATTTGTCTACTCTCGATGTCAATAGATGGAAAAGAACTTTCTATTGGATTTTCTGACATATAATTATGTTTGGAATTTTCCAAGTCTGCCATATAAGGAGCCATTTCACTCACCACTGGTTCTCTTTTAGCTTCTTCAACCTACAAATAATTTCCAACGCACAACTAGTTGGATATTAAGAAAACTCATAACACATAACACAATGTAAAATATTCAACAAAAAAGTTGTATACTTACAAATATTTGTTGTTTGGCTCGCAACCTACCCCGACCCAAAAAATATCGAGCATTCACCTGCTCTCTTTCTTTCTTCGCTCTTATACTCTTTGACAAATACTCTTCAGAACACATACTTTCCTTCAAATCTTCCCATTGTTTGGGAGTCAAGCTACTCTCCCTATCTTTTCCATCCAAGATTAATTTTCTGCATTTATGCCTGAAGTTATTCATCAAAATTCTCATTCTGCGCTTATAATATTTACTAGAAATCCTTCCACCAATTGTCTCAAAAACATTTTCCATTTGTTGGATGACTTGATCAACATTTCTTGGATCTTGATTTGCAAAGTTGGATTTGGTAACATCCAAATGAGACCTTATTATTGTGCCCAACTCTGTGGCCCACCTTGACGCATTTGGTCCAGTAGGCTCACCATCTTTTACCTCAATCAAGTAAGCCTTATTCCCTTTTGATTTTTTTTATTTGGCTTCCCTTTCTATGGACATATAAATGCTTTGACTAATTCTTTTTCTTTTGACTAAAGCTGATACATCTTCAAAACCAAGACTAGGTGATGGAAAATCACTCATACTTGTGGCTAAAGAAGGTGTGGTAGTTCCTAGCACCTTACTTGGAGAAGATGTAATTGGTGTGCTTTCTGTGGAAAAAGACTTAGTTGGTTGCTCCATTTCCACAATAGGTGTGGCACTAAGTTGCACACAAATCTCCTCAGATGTGCCTTCAAATATTTTGTTTAACTGTAAATAAATTTCTTGCAACTCTGCTTCGTCAGAATGTGCCAATTTTTCGCAAACACCTTGGACATGATCATCTGATATATCAGGAATTTGATCATTAGAATTGTCAACTTCATCTCCAAGCATTGAATTACCACGGTGTTTGCTTCTACGAGTTGGCAGGGATATGTCTTTTCTTGCTTTTTGTTTATTCTCATTGTCTATGGGATCCAAGTTTCCCCTATTAAAAAAAAAAACTTATCAAATAATGGCCTACATCATCAAATATATTATATACAACTTTCATTAAATATGCATAGAAATAAAAAGTGACGAAGAGTAACTGCTTATTTACCAAACCAAGAGATGAGAAATATTCTTCACTTTTTGTGATGCGTTCTTTATGAACACGCTCGTATTCTATCATATTTTTATCACTGCTAAGATCATTTTTACGTTTCAACCCCTTCTTCATAGTATTTATGTCCTACATTTCACATTTAAAGAAAAAATATTAGTGCATGGACAAATAACAATTATAAAATATATCTATTATACGATCATGCATTATGATCAATGAGAATTAATTAACCTTAAATTGATAGAAGGAACACTTTAATCAGTATCAGCACCTTATCTAGAATTATGGATTCTATTTTTTTAATTGCAAAAAAATTGTAATATTTTCATAAATTTATCACATAATAAAAACATAGCATATTGCAATTGGGAATGCAGATTGGTTGTCCCAACCATTGTAACATTATTGAATCTATTATATGTGTACTAGTGTCAGTACCGTACAAATTTGGTGAAGAGCTCCTGAACCATATTATGACTTTGAGCCCTCAGTAAACAGAATCCAGAGACTTACATTTAGCTTCGAGGTTTGCAAGCTGAAAATAAAATATCTCACAATAAAAAGATACACATCCCCCAATTTAACAACTAAAATAACATTAGAAGAATCTATATTTTCCTGAGGAAAAAAAAACAACTATAAAAGTTACAAAATAAATATTAAAGTTAGCATAACTTCATGTAGGCAATTTCATTTATGGATCTAGTAATCCTCCTTAAGATAAATTGAATCACTTCATGCTACAATAGAGTCACTAGAATGAAACAAAATTCACAAAAAGTGAAAAATGAATGATAAATTTCACATAGAGTTTAATACAACCATCTGGCTAATCCCATGGCCAAAACAATAAAATCCATTTGCATAGTGAAAATTTATTCCATAAATTCAAGGTGATAAATCATCATCGTGATCATTTGCGTGGTCATCAAGATCACAATCCTGATCACTTGTGTATACATCTGCTTGATTTCCTTCATTGTCCTCGTACATTATATTTTCCTGGCCATGAATTATGTTTTCTAACTCAGTCTCTTCATTGGGAATCAATGCTTCATCTTCAAATACTATATTGCCATCTTCATATTCTTCCTCCAATGTTTCTTGTAAACTATTACATTTCCCATCAACCATTATATCAACATATTCCATGAATTTCCTTTTTGAGCATGGCTCTATTTGAACAACATATGACCATCCTGATCCTGTCACATCACCAATTAAAAATTCTTGGTTAATTTTAATAGGGGAAACATATGGCTCATTGGTCTTCAGTAAAATTTGGCATCTATTTGCACGTACAAATCCATGCTCATCATGTTGTATTGCAGATGGCTTGATCCATTTACATTTTAATAATATAGGACTAGTTTCACCATAATCAACTTGAATAATTTCTTGTATGAATCCAACATACAAGTTCTTTTCAGTGTTGTGATAAATTCAACAGTAACAATACAATCACAATTTGCTTTTCCTGTGTCCCTTTCCTCCACTCTTAAATGAGTACCATAGGCCCACATCCCACTGAAAGAAGAAGCCCATATACTTGGAGGTTGTGAATGCCAAATTTCCTCCTTCGCCATATCTTGACCTTCTTGTCGTGCATCATTAATTGCATCAACAATCCAATCATCAAATTTTGGAAAAGAACGACCTCCAAGGTTCAAATCTTGAACTATACGCTTTCGAGATGGATGCATCCATTTTTGAATCTCTTCTTCGTATATTCTGCATAGAATATGAAAAGTAAGAGTGATAATAATTTATCTATTAAATGAAATTAAATAAATAAATTATGATGTAAATAATATTTTACCTACGCCACTTATTGAATGATGATGTGTTTTGAAGAACATAGGCATGTATGGCAATTCTTTCCCCATTTGATAGCTTGAAGCGATGCTCATTTCCTTATAATACTTCCCTGCAACTCTTTGTTCATCATCATCATCCCATACACGCCGATTGACATTGCTAAAATCCTTCATATATTCTGTGCAAAACCCTATGGCCTCTTGCATTAAATATCCTTCACAAATGCTACCTTCTGGTTTTGCCTTATTATGAACAAACGTTTTCAAAACTTTCATGTATCGCTCAATAGGATACATCCATCTTGTTCTTATTGGGCCACAATGCTCTAGTTCATGTTCTATATGTATAAGAAGATGCATAGAAATATTGAATATTGCTAGTGGAAATTCTCATTCCAATAAGCAGAGGACTTCAACAACTTCTCCCCTCAAATTATCAGAGTTTGAAGGATCTAGCACATGCAAAATCATTCTTTTTAAGATTAGGCCCAACCTTATAATTGCCAATATTGGTCCCTTTTCCAAACTTGATATGACTGCAATAGGTAAAATATCCTCAATTATGACATGATAGTCATGGGTCTTGAGGCTTCTTAAGCTATTATTTTCGGTTTGGCTTCTAATATTACCACTTACATATCCAGTAGGAAATCGAGTCTGAGACATCAACTTTAAGAATTGTGCACGTTGATCTTTTGTCCACACATAAGGAGCAATAGGTTTTTTGTATTTTCCATTACCATATTTTCCAACCCAAATATTTCGAAGAATCTTTAGTTCTTTAAGGTCTAGGCGTGATGACACTGTATCATATGCACCAAAAAGAGTTTCTATAATAGCAAAAGATATGTTTTTCTCAATATGCATTAAGTCGACAATATGCCTAATGGTTATATGCTTAGATTATGGAAATTTATAGAATATGCACACTATTTTTACACCACTATCGTAAAGTGGATCATTTTTACTACCACGAATGCCACCATTTTCAACAAATTGCATTCTTTTTTCTCCATTCTCAATAATGTAATCACTTGTTATTTCCAGCAGTGCTTCACTATTCTCTTCCTTACCATTGAAACATGACCTTTTTCGATGATATGGATGCTCCATTTTGAGGTAAGTACAATTTCCACAATAAATACACTTGTGCAAACTACTTGAGTGCCTCACAAAACCCTTAAAGATGCAAGATGGACATCCATGGTATCCATGAAAATTGAGACCAGTCAAAGTATCATATGCAGGAAGATCGTGGATTGTAAACAATAAAGAAGCTCTTAAAGTGAATTGAATTGAACTGCCATCCCCTAAAATTTGAATTTCTTCAATTCCTTTCCACAATTCCACTAGCTCGTCAAATAATGGTTCTAAATAAACATCAATTGTATCTGAAGTCACACTTTTTTTTCCCCAGTATGATCAATGAAAAAATCAAGAAAAATGGCTTCGTTGCTAACCATGGAGGCAAGTTATAATTTATTAAAAACACTAGCCAAGTTTACCATTTAGTTCTTTGATCTGAGAAAGGGTTCACCCCATCTAGAGCTAAACCCAGTCTTATATTGCGAGGATCTTGGGAAAAATCAGGGGATTTATTGTCAAATTCCTTCCAAATATTAGAATCAACCACAAATCATTGTTTTCCATCGGTGCTCTTGCTTTTGGCATGCCATTGCATTAGCTCGACAATGTCTCTACATTTGTACATTTGAAGCAACCGTGGGATTAGTGGAAAATGGCGAAGAACCCTTCTCGGAGCTGAATTTGATTTCAACCCTTGTCTATACCTCCCTTCTTTAAATTTTGGACATTTAGTCTCACTTGAAATATTTTTGCGAAATAATACACAACCATTCACACATGTGTGGATGTTTTCATACCCTAAGCCTAGCTTAGTGATTTTCACTTTACATGCTCTTCGTTTTGTTGGCAGTGTGGAGTCGAGTGGTAAAAATTATTGTAAAAATGCCAATAACTCATCAAAACTCTCATTTTTCCAACCATGCACCACTTGCAAGTTAAGAATTAAAAGTATTTTTGTTAAATGACTTAAATTGCAAGTACCATACATAGGTTTTAAAGCATCCTCCATCAACTTCTGCCATTCATCCTTGAAACCCTCATTCAACATTCTATCAATTTCAATCCCTTCATCAAAGGTTCCTACCTTTTCATTTGTGTTTGTTGCCTCTTCATCTATGTCTAGTGCCTCTACATCTCTCATGCTATGCAATTCTATCCTATCTGGATAACAATTTTGGGGGAAAGGGCTTATACCACTATGCCCATATTTTAGCATATGTTGAAAAATCAGACTTCTTTTTGTCATTTTCCCACCACAAAAATCATTACATGGAAATGGATATTTAAGCAATCTCTTCTCATCAGATATTCTCTCATCATGTGCATGGTATTCATCTATTGTCAAAATTGGGCTTTGGCTCATCTTCAATTTTCTGCATTCAAAGATGAAACTAATATGTTAACTCTTTACATTCAACTCTTTTTAGAAATTTATTTGTAAAAGAGAAGTTTCGGTTCCTATTTGAGCACAAATGTCAATTGTGCAAACTTTTTAGAAAGAACATGTAGGAAGAGAAGACTACACATTTTTTACCAGTGTGAACACACCCATACACAACAATCACATTGCTAAACAACAAAAGAAAGTCATATTTGAGAGAAAGCTTTTGAATAAGCACTTGTTTGAGGAGATGTTTTTGTTGCATTTACACCTTTTGAACGCATGCAGACATTTTTGAACATTCATTACATCAGCAGTGAGGAGAAGAACACACCAATGGGAGTTTCCTTAGCAACAAATAGGATGCATCACTCAACTAAAGGGGAGGCACTTGGAAATGATGAAATCACAGTTACCAGTAGTGAAATATCTCCTTTAAAGCCTATTTCTGACATGTTCTTAGTGCTCATTCATAGAAAATGAGGGCACTCCAATTGACGGAGTCACTTACCTATTCATGGCAGCATGACGAGTTACAAATTATCACCTTTTTGGCACTTGAAGGGAATACATTTTGTTTTTGGCCACTTGCATGGAGGGAACATTAATGAAGGATTTACACCACATTCTCTCCTTATTCCTAGCATGAAAGAGGGTACATTATTTGGAGATTTACATTACTTTTCTAAGCTTGAAGAAGTTCACCCTAGTAGAAAATATGCCTTTGAAGTCATATTTGTTATTCCTATCTTCATCTATAATTATGTGACTGATATTTGATACTCATTCAAGACCTTCACAAGTTGTAATAATATTACCTAGGATAAAATTTCTCTTAATATACTCTAGTTGATCAAGAAAAATGGTTCAGGCTGCCATATTCTTGATTATAAGACACATTACAAATTGTGACAGGCCGACAATTTCTCACTATGTTTATCTTGTTGTCTATCTTGAAACTGTTAATCAAGGTTGTCATTGATGTCAATGTGGCATTAACCAATATGTCAATATTCTTGAGATGCCTAGACCCAGTATGATGTCAAGATGACATGGTTGATGGAGGACCATTTGATGACATGAACAATGTCTAGGGACATGACATGAAGAACACTTGAGGACTTAATGACATGGATATGAATATACTTGATGACATAGATGTCATGGAAAATCATGGAAATTTTTTGGAGGGCACTCTTGAAATTATAAAAAAAGTGATCTAATTTCAGGAATAGTCACAAGAAAAATATTTGTTGTCACCTTGGAGGCATCCTTTCGCATTGGCTCCTTCACCATCTTAAAGAGGACTCTTTCCTCTTTCCAAAAATCCCTCACTCATCTCCTAACTCCAAATACTCTAAGAGAAATTGATTTTTGAAGTTTACATCATAGTTATTAAAACCAGAACAGATGACCGAACCGATGGACCTAATGAACCGGGTTTCGAACTGGAAGTAGTCTAACCAGAAGCGGTCAGATCTCAATGAACTAGTTTTAAAAGAATTACATTAAATAATTATTTTTTAATAAAAAAAACTATTTTTAATATTTGCAAACATGATTCCAAGCCAATAGAGACAAAATATCACTACAAGAAAAAAGCACATTGGTGAGGGTCATTCTTGTGACGGACCTTTAAGGTCCATCACCAATGTCACATATGGTGATGGTCATTTAAAAACCGTCACTGTAAGTGTATATAGTGATGGTCCTTTATGGTCCGTCACCAAATACATTTTCAGTGACACTTTTGGTGAGGGTCATTAAAGGCCCATCACTAATTCTCTCTTTGGTGACACTTCTAGAGACAAAATTTTAATGACCCTCACCAATGCTCTTTTTTTTATTTTTGGTGACGGTCAAAAAATGTCCGTCATCATTGATCACTAAAAACCGTCATTGTAAGTGTATATAGTGATGGTCCTTTATGGTCTGTCACCAAAGACATTTCAATTTTGGTGAGGGTCGTTAAAGGCCCATCATTAATTCTCTCTTTGGTGACACTTCTAGTGACAAACTTTTAATGACCCTCCTCAATTCTCTTTTTGTAACTTTTGGTGACGATAAAAAAATGTCCGTCATCATTGATCATTCCAATGAGTTTTTGATGGTGCTATGTGCCTGTTAATATATTTTTTGTCAAAAGATAGCGATTTAATACCATTATTGTGGATAATTTTTTATAATATGTCCAAGGCCATAGTGGTTAGGGTCAGTCAATTTTTTAAGAAGTAATAAGCGTGTATAATTTCCCTCAAATAATGACTAGTCGAATAGAGATTTCCTATGAGTCAACACATGATTCATATCTATTAATTTTATTATCTAGCAAATTCCATTTAGATAAAGTTCCACTATTGTGTGTAGGAAATATATTATTTAATACATAATCGAGCTCTGACAATTCTATTATTGAGAAAGACCTAACAATCCTCAACAATCTGGGCACACCTTAAATTAATGTTTTAGCACACACTAACATTTCTTTGCACTGCACATGTCTTGGAACATCTTTGTACCTAGAACATCTTGTGATGACACTGATGCCCAAGAACATGGTGGCATGCGCTAACACAACATGGAACTCTCCTATCATATGTTGGCATGCTGCATATAGTCCCTAGCATGTCCTAGAACACCTTCGTTGAATGCATTGACATACATTAGCACTTGGCACACAATGCCACTTGGCATGTATTGGGACCTATTATTAGTGTGCCTAGCATGCCCCTTTTCAAAAATATAAAGTCCCGACTTATTAACCCTCTTATTGGTTCTTCCTTTTGTTGCCTTGACACATATTGATATACCCTGGCACCCTACGCCACATCCTTAGCACCTAGCATGTATTGGCATATCTTGGCACTATTAATTGGCACATGATATAATTAGAACACCCTGGAACTCCCAAGCACACTTTGGGAATTCTTAACATGCCTTGATATTCCCTAGCACGCCTTATCAATGCTTAGCATACCTTGTCACTCCCTCCTTGGCATGACAACTAACACTGACCATTAACACTAGTCTCTGGCAGTACACGTTCCTCATATTCATTGAATTTTTACCTAGTTCTCCCTTAATTTTTTTTCCTAGTACTCCTTAACACTCATCAACATGCATTATCACTCTCTAGCACACCTTAGCACTCTTCAACATTCCCTTCCACTTCATAACATGCATAACACTAGTCCCTGACACATATTGGCGCTCAGCACATGCTGGCGCTTGGAAAGTATTAGCATGTATGGAATACGTTGAAATGCCTTGGTATGATTTAGCATGGTTTAATATTAAATTTATTTGTGATGATCAATTGTTGGAAAGTAGATGAGAAGAAACAAAGGAATACTTGGAACTTAGAATGCACTAAGACTTTGCACTTGGAACCTATTTCCACCTAGTGTTAGTGTGCCTAGAATGCCCCTCTTGGTAAAGGTAAATTGATGACTTATTAACCCTCCTATGTGTTCATTTCCTTGTAGTTTAAATTTTTCCTCCCTTTTAGTGTCTCGACAGTCCCTGACACGTATTGACACACCCTTGCACATTTTGGCATGCCTTATCACTTGGAACATCTTAGCATGTTTGACATGTATTCCCACTATCTGACACATCAAGGGGGTGAAGAGAGATGTAGTCCTAAAGTAGGTCGAGTACGAGGGCCGAGTAAGGGTTGCTAAAGGGAGGTCATGATCATCCTCCAAGAGCAAGATCATCATGTGAGGGTTCAGAAGAATGTTGCATACCTTAATGGTCGATTTGCGCTAGGAAGTAGGATGGCATATTGTTGGTTCTCTTCTAGCAGATCAAGCTTAAGAGAGGTTTCTCATGAGAATCTGGGCATGTGATTTCAATGGTGTCTTTGTGTGAAGGCCTTATCAAATTCTAAAATGTTGAAATTTGCAACAAGAAACAGTGAGATTGGAAACCAGAAAGGACAAAAAAAAATGCACCCACACTGGTGAGGAATTTTGATGCACCAGGAGTGAGGAATGTGGGGCGTCTAATTTATTTTCCCCTTAAATAAATTGGACAATAAATTGTAATTTCATCTCATAACAACTTGTGTCAGTTAATTAAGTCATGATGACCGAGTTAGCTCAAGAAATTCAAGTTCTTGAGGGTCTAATATGAGGCATCTAGAGGGATTCTAATATTTTTGAGGTCCAGTTGAAGTTGATGCATTAGTGGGGTGCAAGTGTAATTAACTCGATTAAATGAGTTAAAATCAGTTTAACTAGTTCTAACTGAGTGATGAGCTAGTGAGAGGTCCAATGAATTAAATTAGATTTAATTCACAATGAGTGATCAATCAGATAACTGATAATTCACTATTAATAGTTGCATGCATGTCAGTTTCGAGGAATACCCAGTTGAGACAGAGGTTAAAGGGAACATAAATATCAGTTTTATTCAGAGAAAGTTTCCCATGTGCAATTATAAACTCATTGGGATGCCATGATGGATTGCGCAATCAAGGAAGACTGATTTTCCTAATTAATAAGGATTTAATTCCCTAGGAATTGCATGAGCAAGGCAGGCTGAAGTAAGGATGAGAATTGGCTAAGTACTAGACCGAGTTTGCCTAGATCAACGGGAGACAATTGACAGAGTGCTGGAGAATCTCATGAGAGATTAAGCATTGTATTGTTTCATGATTCCTTGACTTAATACACAATAGAGATAGAGGGGTTTTGATTAGTTGCTTTCCACAAATACATCATGTTTTTGTGTGATTGATAATTTATTTCTCTTACTTATATATGATTGTGCGATCATGTTTTGTTTCCATAAATTGTAGGAAGGATTCAATATCTTATTTTAGTAGATTACAATATTAGATTGAATCTCATTGGTTAGATTTTCTACATGGCATCAGAGCAAGAATTTTTTGGGCAGTGAGTTTGTAGAGAACCTTTGAAGATTTTGGTGTAAAATTTTCGAAAACAAATAGAATATTTGGATTCCTTGCGAAAATCTACCCAAATGGAAAAAAAATCGGTAAAATCGGAGCTCGGATGAGGGAGATATCATTGATTTAAAATCAACTATTTTTTAGAAACTTTTTGTAGCTTTGGGACAATTACACTGTGCGCAAGTCAAGAACCTATATGCACTTCAGGTACCAGATGCATGCAAAGCCTTGAGGAGAAAGGTAGAAGTTAGAGACTTGGTGGTTTAGAGGGAGCATAAATTACCTCTCAATATGCATCCTCATGAGAATCAGTCTCCGAAGGTTGTGGAGTAGCTACCACAATTGGAGAAGCAGAGAGGAGACCGAGTGGGAGCATCCAATCAAGCAAAGACCTCCATGAGAAGGAAATTTCGAGCCATATGGGAAGAGGGAGCAACCATACCTCGAGGTGTAAGGTGGGGTTATGTGTAGACATAATCCCAAGATAAGAAATTTGGGCAAGGTCCATTGAGATGGTGTGTCTCATGGATCGAACCTGGCTACGAGGAGCCCACAGTACAATAGTAGTAGGAATGATCAGTTAGATTGATGTAGTTAGATGTCAGCAAGACAGAAATCAGAGTGACAGATGTCAAATACTGGAGCACAAATAGATTTAGCAATAGTTTGAAGGGCACGGATGCAGATGTCAGCAGCAGTGCAGAGAATCCAGTACTAGACAGGTGTAGTAGCTAGCAGTAGTCAGAAGACTCTGATAAAAAATGCATTATACTGATTCATTTGTTCAAAGGCTATTCAGTTTCAAGATTTGCAGGTGCAAACAACACTAGAGAAGTGTAGCATGGAGAACATTCCAAAGGTACTGGATGGGGATAGATTGAATTCCTTTCTTATTGACAGGGAGTGTTAAAATTTTCAACAAGAAACAGTGAAATTAGCGACTAGAAGGACAAAAAAAAATGCACCCACACTGGTGAGGAATTTTGATGTACTAGGAATGAAGAATGTGAGGTGTCTAATTTATTTTTCCCTTAAATAAACTGGACAATAAATTGTAATTTCGTCTCATTACAACTTGTGTCAATTAACTAAGTCATGATGATTGAGTTAGCTCAAGAAATTTGATTTAAGGTGATCGAGGTGGATATTGGTGGCCACCCACCTATTCCACTTGGGCCCTAGCCATTGTCTCTTTCAGTTTTTCATATTCCTTAATTATAGCACAATTTACTATTTTTGTCAATTTTTTGGGTCCTAAACTTTCGAAGCCATTTTGAGGCCCCAAACGATGTTTTTTGGGCATGAAAGGTTCGGAGAGATTTTTCTAACGTGGTATAATGTGCATCAAATGAAGATCATATGACCAAGTTATGACCCTGGGAAGTTGGCTGCCCAACTAACCCCAACGGGGCCCATAAAATCTTGGTGTTACATCTCCTCAGGATAGGGTTTTGGTTGTTTAGGGTTTTATCTTATTTTAAATAATAAAAAGACCCTTTACCCTTGGTTTTTTATGGTTTTATCAATGAATAGGTGGGAAGTGACCCTCGAAACCCTTTCCCTAAGATAAAATAAAGAGTGGGACTTGCTTTCCTTTTAAGCAAGGGAATTACCTTCTAGGGAGAGAGGAGAGGGATTGAAGGGTTGAGGGAGAAGAATAAGACTTATGAAGGAAGTTCTCAATCCCTAAAATCCTTTGGGAACTTGGATTCCCAAATGGTCCTTGATGAAAGGCCTTTGACACCAAATGGGACCACACAGGGCCAAGTGGACCCAGCCCAGGTTCGGGGATGGAATTTAGTAACCAATGATGCTCCTATCCTGGACAAGGTGATGGGAAAGGATCAGACAAGTGTTTTCAAATTGATCCTACTAGGTCCTATCCTTGGGAACACCTAGGAAAAACTTGATCCTAGAGCTAGGGCTTGAGGTATCCAGAGATTCAACTGTCGAAATTGGCCCAAGTTATGAGGAGAGTGAGGGCACCCAAAAATGCAGCTGCCTCTAGGAGATAGAAGTTTTCCTCTAGCTAGATTCCTGGGAAATTGTTGCCCTAGGTGACCTAATGGGGCTAGACCTAGGGAATGTGAAAATTTCTTAATCTAAGAAACCCTATTGTAGTATCTTGATTTACTTCTCCTACTTGAATTAAGTTACAAGTTAATTTCTGAAATATTCAATAAATTAGCGAAGTAAATAGTAAATACAACTAACAACCTACACATACAGATCAAATACTAAATAACATGCTCATATACAAAGTGACACACAGATTTTCTAAACAACTATCCCCGGAAAAAACCCAATGTGGGAAAATCAGTTCAGCTAGCTCTAGAGTGTTTTCATTATTATGCATAATCTAAGTACAACAATCCTGGGCACCAAAACTGGTTCACCCAACAAAGAAATAAAAAAGGCAGTAATACACTGCTCTAAATCCCTCTACGTCAGCCTAACTAGCCTGCGTCGACCTCTGCGTTGCTCAGTAAGGGCCTGTGTCACACCTGAAGGGCTTACACTGCCGCTGTACTACCTTGACTGGGCCTACGTCAGCCCTGCGTGGCTCCTGCTACCTCTGCGCTACCCCTGTTGGGCTCTGGCTGGACTGCATGACTCCTACTTCCCCTGTTGCTCTGGCTGGCTGGAATGCTTAAGCAAAAAAATCATAGGTAAGAAAGAAGGCATTGGCAAAAGGAAACGCATAACAGTCAGAAAAATTAAAGAAATGAAATGAAAATAGATCAATGTCCACAAATAACTAAAATAACTCAATGGGACTAGAGAGTAAAAGCTTTGACAACAATAATAAGTGCTTATAGAATCAGCTAAGAGAACAGAGGAGACTAATTCATGAGGTTAAAATGTTGTATAATTGTTGGCACAAGAAAACTGTAGAATTGTTAGAGTAAATATCTGCAGGTACCATTAGTTGGTGATCATCGATAATCATTTCATTTCATCGAATACCTTGATGAATGGGCCTTACAAGCTATTTGCATAGACAAACCCCACAAAAGCTGTGTGATGGAAAAATATTCACACTATATTGAAGAAAACACCTACGAAATAAGGATGACATTTCAAATGGGGCAAGAAACAATAGACAGATAGAAATCGAAAAAGTTGAAATGCTAGGGAGATAGGAAAGCAACTAGGTAGCATGGTAGAAAGCACAACAAAGAAAATTATAAAAATGGAAAACCCTACAAATTAGCACCCATCCAAACATCACCACAATTTTTTCTTCAACTCTATATCTCCAAATTCATCAAATTATATCCTATATTCAAACCTGATCCTCTCTGTTAGCCATTCTGAAGATAAGGCTGAGAACTTACTACAGAACCATCATCTACATGTAGTGATCTTATTCTATGACCAGACAACCTACTTTCGTGAAGACACAGAAAAGTAAACACTCTCTGCCAAGATTTTCCATACAGCCCAGGTTGAGCAACCACATATACATCACCAATTTTTTCTCTTCATATTTGTAACTTAGAAGAACTTTGTCTGACCACCTCCGGGTTGCTCCCAGAGTCACCCAGGAAAGGCCTCTCAACATCATCCTCTTTCTGTAGTACCTAATTAGTAATTTAATTAACCATAACAATTTCTTGATCATGCAGGTATTTCAAATATATTGCCAATAAGCATAAAGCTTTCATGCTAAACAATCAGGTCAAAAGACTTTAGACTATGATGCCAAAAATACAAATAAACCTCACCAACACTCAAAGGACAAACAAAGTCAAACCTCTACAAAGTATAAATAGATATTTGATAATCTTCATTCCACCACAAAAATGTGCTTAACTAAAGAAAATTCTAATTACTGTGCTTTCAAGACAAAGCTTTCAAGGGTAGTGATGTTATAAACATACCCCTACACCTCGTGAACAATCAATGTGTATAAATAGACCATCATAAGGCTCATTTTAAACATCATTATTATCATTTTATAAATCATTTTTATTAGATCAACAAGAAGAAAGCAACAATTGCATTCAGTTCCACTGAAGCAAAGTATATGGCAATTTCATATACTTATTATGAAGCTATCTAGATTTGCAACTTGATTGTAATGTCAACCAATCAGTTGTTGAAGCCCACTATTGTCTCTTGTGAGCATCAAAGTTACATCAAGCTCTATGAAAATCCAATGTGTCATGACCATTTCAAACACATTGATATTCAATACAATTTCCTAAGATTCCAAGTTCATTAGGGAGTTAGTAGTGTTGGACCACATTCTGAAAAAATTTCATATGGTTAATAGTTTTACAAAGCTCCTAACAAAGGGGAAGTTTGACAAGTTGGGGGAGAATCTTGGGTTATTGGAAAAAAAAAAATTCTCAAGAGTGTTAGATTACCTAGTTGGTCCGAGTTGGTCTCACCTCAGCCTTGAGAAGTTGAGCAGCATAGGATTACAGAGCTATATTGTGGTACACCAGTCAGAAATATTCTTAAATATATCTAGAAGCTTATAACGACACCTTCGAGGATAGACGAATTAGTTGTTGGGTCACACCCACCAAGTATGGCACACTAGTTGAGGAGATTAACACAATCATCTTAGGTGCATTCATGAGTGCACACTTATGGAATGAGGCACCTTCAGGAGAGGAGTTATATCTACTATGATAATGCACTACTCTAAATGAAAAGCCTTGCATACAAGGCAAATTTATGAGGGAGTTGCTCATGCTCAAGGGAGATGCACCACTAACGCTATCATTAGCCTGTTTTCTAACAACACCTTCTCTTAACTTATAAATGAAAAGGATGGGCACAGTAGTTAGACATTTGTAGAAATAGATAATAAGAGTGAGTACTGTTAGCTTGTAGGTTGTAGTAGGAGCTTTTGTGAGATGACAACTTGCTGTGACATTCTTCTATTTGAGTAATAAAGACTTCTATGCAATTGTTATTGGAGCATGCTATTTTTATCCTGAATTCTCAGATTGCAGATTTGTGTAGAGTTGGCCTAATATATTTGTTGTTTTAATCCATTGTACTTCTTCTCTCTCCCTTTCTCTCCTACCTCGCTCTCTCTTCCCCCCCCTCTCTCTCTCTACCCTCCAATCCTCTCACTATATCCCTCCCTCTATCCTTCTTTCTGCCCCCCTTCCATCTTTGTGTCACTATCTGCCTCTATTACCCTTCTCTACCTCTCTCACTCCTCTCCCTCTCTCTCTCTCTCCATTCCTTCTCTCCCCTCTCCTTCAGTTTATCTCCATCTTTCCCTTGTGACTCCCCTTGTCTCGCCACCTCTATCAATCTATGTCTTTATTATTCCTTCTCATATATATCTAGAGTTAATATATATCATGAAATATTGGGACCTACGATTGGGTTAATTCCACCTTTTTGGCAAGGTTAAAATGGTTAATCTTTGATATACAAAATGTAGATCAAATATTTCATCAAAAAGAGGGAACCATACCCTATCTTCCAGGCTATGCCTATCAGTCGCTTGGCCTCTTCTTGCTCTCACATGAATGTAGTCTTGCTTGACTAGTACAGAAGAAGGTTTCGTATTATCAACTATTTGTTTGGGACAACTTTTAGTTGTTTCAACACTGCTACATTCTTCAAGCTTATCCTTTAAACCATCTTAGTCTTTTGTACTCTATTCAACTTTGTAGTGCTTTCCATTCCTCTCAGTCACATATGTTTCCTTGGTCTGTTAAGGGACAAGGTCGACAACATTAGGATGTTTTTACAATAAACAAGGGTATTTCCAGGACACAGTCAGGTGGAGCAAGAGTATAAGAGCCAAATTTCTCATGAATGTGGGTCACTCGAGCTTAATATTTTCTGGAGTAGTCATGAGGTTCAGTCTAGTTATTAAGACTTCATCAGATGGCCATTCTCCGGGCTTAAATTGTGTGACAACACTGTGGCTAAGTTTGAAACTAGAGATTGAACATACATATGGTTTGATTGCAATAGACATTTTCATCAATAAATGTAAATCAATGGCTAACAAATAATATAAATTAATAAATAAAGAAGACATGGAAAAAATAAAAAATACTTACAAAATTGTTACATTGAGATGCAAAGAATAAGAAACTATTGTGCACAAACAGATACCAATGAAACTATCATATTAACCCCTAACCCCTTAAACAATAATTCCCAACCCCTAACCCATTTAACCACCTAAAACTCTAAACCCATAACCCATTTAACCCCTAAACCATAAACCTCTAAACCCTTAACCCCTAACCCCTAACCCATTTAACCCCCTAAACCCCTAGTAAACCCCTAACCCATTTAACCCCATGAACCCTAAACCTATAAACCCTTAACCCTTAACCCCTTAAACCCTATACATTTAAACCCTTAACCCTAACCCCTTAAACCCTAATTCTTGACCCCTAACCCATCTAACCCACTAAAACCTAGCCCCATTAGCCCCTAACTTCTAACCCCTAAAATACTTAACTGCTAAATCCCCTAACCCCCTAAACCCCTAACCCATTTAACCCCCTAAACCATAAACCTCTAAATGCATAATATTCCCTTAACCCCTATCCCATTTAACAACTAATTAATTATTCCCTAAATCCCCTAACCCCTAAGACCTCAATCCCTAACCCCTTAACCCCTAAGCCCCCAATCCCTAACCCCTTAACCACTATCTAATTATTCCCCTAACCTCTAATCCCTAAACCTCTAGCCCCTAAGCCCTAAGCCCCTAATCCTTAATCCCTTAACCACTAACTAATTATTCCCCTAACCCTTATAATAATCCTTAAAACCCATTGGCATTAGCCATTCCAAATGAGAGCAGGTTAATTCCCCCTTGTTGGCAAGGTGGAATACCATGAGCAAAACCATGGGTTGCAAAAACCTCTCCTAAATTTACTATTTTATCTCAATTTTATTTCAATAATTAATTAATTTATTTATTTAAAAACTCTTATGGATAAATCACATAAAATTTTTAAGGTACATGCCTTTCAAACCACTCATTGTGTGGTTCGCCATCAATGTTTTTAAAATAAATTTACTAGAATGAAATTGAATTGATTTTTGAAGCTTCCTTTTAAATAAATTGTTGGCATTACAAAGAATCACAGAGTGTGCTCAACATCCATAAGAAAAACAATGGGTATGATATTAAAATTATATTTGAAGGAATAATATTAAAAATGATGTTTGCAAAAATCGAGGGCGGGAGTATTCATGAGCATGGACACTATGCCACAAACTATCCACGAAAGAAGAAAAATAAGAAGGAATGCTAGCTAATGAATGGTGAGCAAAGAAGTTGCACTCAGAAATGCATTGAGCTTAGAACCAACAAAAAAATTAGCTAAGAGTCTTCATATGAATCCAGGGCACTTTAAGGCATGCAAGAGAACTTTTTTTAACATTGTATTGTCATTCATCCACTTTTGTAATTATAACACTAGGTTGTAAGCCCTAAAGAATGAAGATGCATGGAATTTAGGAAGGAGGTGTGTTGGAACCCAAGTAGATAGATAAATAAATGTTCAATTGAGAGGCAAGGCCTAGAACCACACCATCCCCATCCTCCAAATGATCAATATTGTTAGATAACGATGACTAAAATTGGTGTATAGGTGACTCAATTTATAAGGATAAACTTTATACATGAGGTTGGAAAACGTTCAAAAATAATTGAATCAAGAGCGAAAACGAAATTATATTGAGGGGCACAAATATTAAGGGCCTATGTTAGCCAAAGTCAAACCAATGGCCAAATGCTTTTTCCTTGATACCATCTCGACTTAAGAAAATGAAACTAAATATAAACATATATGTCAGGCAGAATACTCCAATACCTACCATAATTAGTTGCATGTTGTTCAAAATATTGAATGAATGACATGCAAACTCTAATTTTGTTTCAAAGTGTCTTGCTTTTCGAGGAAAATACACGAATGTTGAAGGTCTATCATATGTGCTTCTTTGTATTCGGAAAAAAATATAATTTATGGGAGAATTTTACAAGATGGGATGTCAAAGATAAAAAATCACACTTGCAAAACCAACCTTTAAGGAGCACGATAATCAATGCATGTAGCATAGTTTTAGAGAATCACATGGGCTAATGACTAGGCTAGGTACGATAATGAACCTATCTCATTCTAAACAAGGTATTAAGGATAATAAAATATGATTAATCAACCTAGCTATGGTTGTATATAGAGCATTCCATGGGATTTAGGCTAAGTTTCTAAGGCTCATCATCATAACTATATCTTCAATAGAAAGGTTTGAATCGGCCCACAACCAATAATCTAAACTTCCTTTAAGAGTTTGTTGTGGCCAGCAACAACCCCCCTTCTTATTTAGTGTTTAATACTAAATAAGTGGGGACCCTTAGTTTAAAAAATACAAAAAATTAAATTAGTGCTTGTTTTCTTTTTCAAATAAAACTTACTATCATTAACTTAAGAAAATTCCTTAGAAAATATTTAGATAAACTTAAGTTTATGATAGATTAGAATAAAACCTTTATTTGAAGAAAATATCACATCCATCGCAACAAAAAGTACAAGATATCTTTTGCAAAACAGAATCTTCTAAATTGTGATAAGCGCAATCCAATAACTATGCATTAAAATATTTGTCGCAAATCGCATATCACAGAAAATATATTAACGGATATTTTTCATATGTTATATTTTGCGATATTGCAATTTCGCGATATTGTGATGCCGCGATATTGCGATCCTGCGATGTTACTAATTGTGATTTGCATAAATTGCGATCTGCGAAAGTTACTATGATTTCGATTTGTGAAAGTTGCGATTTGCGATATTGCAAAGAAAATCGCAGATCGCATTATCGCAAATTCTTGAAAGCTCGTTATACGAAATAAATCTTTCAGTAAATCGAGACCCGTTATGAACCTTGATGTCAAGTTAATGAATGGATTGTCAATTATTAATGAAAAAGGATTTTTTTTTTATCGAAGGGTTATTTCACGATTAACTAATATATTTCATACGCCTTCAGCATTTGAAACTATCCCGTCACCTTTCTCATATCATTATTCTCACTTAATTCGTAAAAATGCAAGCACGAAGAACATGAGAGTATACAAAGAAATTTTCAGAGCATTATGGGAAAGAAAGAGAAAGCTTCAAGTTCTGGAAAGAAAGAGAAAGCTCCGAGTTCTGAAAATAAAGAGATGGCATCCTTGTACGCAGACACTGCTTGCAACAAATACGTTGGCATCACCACTTGGGAGGGTATGTTTAATTTACTTGAAAAATAAAACCCAAGAGTAATGGATGTTACGGCTACAGCGAGCTCAAGTAATTCCTCTGAAGCATCTCTTACAGAGCTGGCTTGTTCATTTTTACACCGGATAGCAGCAAGACCTAGAATTCTTCCGTATACAGACATGGTAAAACGGGTGCTGGATAGCATTGATATTATGGACAGAGAGTTCAAAACTCAAGGTCAAGAGCTTATCGGGTCATTCACTCCAGAAGATTTGAGGCTTATGTATCATTTTCCAGAGCCTCGGGTAACTTACAACAAACAATTTATGGAGAAATTTGCCAAGGAAAATGCAAACTTAGCGGAATGAACTAAAGAATGGTCCAGAAGAGATGAGCCATTGAAGAAAGATAAACACGGTATGTACAGTACTGGCTCACTCACTTCTCCATATTGTTTTGCCGCTGCTATGCTATGTAGGCTTTTTGGAAAGCCTGACATTAATAATTTTTTGCCTGAATGGCTTTCCCTATTGAATGCTGCTATTAACGCTACCATTGTGGACTAGGCTAAAATATTGTCTGATAATTTAGCCATAGCTATTTTCAATTACCGGTCTAAATGGACTATCTCTCAGAGGATTTATCCTCCTTTTTATCTATCTTCCTATGTTATGGATTCAATATGGTTTGTCTCTAAGTTCCCTTTAATGGGTTGGCAATGGAAAATTCAGGATCCCCTGCCCATCCATGTTTATCACAAAGAATTGTGGGAGTCAAAATTCATTCCTCATTTTTACAAGATTTTCCATGGCATAATGTTGCCACTATATAGATTGTTGTATAATAAGGATGCCCCAAGGTTGTCCCCTAAAGCAGAAGTAGACATTCTCCCTGTCACAAGATGGTTTGGAGAAGAATTGTTTACTTATGTGAGGGTTTTTGGAAGCTTTGCTTCTCCTCATTTTTTTCCATTATATGTTCTGGATAAACTCATAGCTCGGGAAATTGCATATCAAACCTATGGAGATGGAGGTTTGACAACAGAATTTAAGGATAAAAAGAAATTCATTTGGCCACAATTTCCTGTGTCCTGCGGAGCATTTTCATTATTTGATGTTGGTCACGCATTTAAGGAAGTAAGCAATGTTACATGTTTAAAATTGTTTAAGTTTCCGAGAAGGCTATTTGATCCATATGGTATTGTCAAGGATTTCACCACTGTAGTCAAAGTGAGAGTATTTTCTGGAGAAGAAGATCTTTTTGATGATATGTTTCAAGAAAAAAGTTCATTTAAAGAAATTTTGCATTTAGCTCAAACATGGTTCTCCCCAGAAGAATTTCAAGAATTTAAAGTATACAGAGAAAGAATATTGACCACTACTCCTTTGGATAATTTTCATTTGGAACCCGCAAGGGAACCAAATCCTAGTGTCAGTCTAAGTGGTAGCTCAGATTCAGAAAGGTCTAAGTCAAAGTATGACAAAGAAATTTTTGAACATTCTAAAAAATCTGATCAGGATAAAAGTGAAGGCTCAGTGAAGGATACAGCTCAATCAAAAGAGCTCTCACAACAACAGACCTTAGCCACTCCACAGTTGAATCTTCCACCTCTTAATGTACAACAAACATCCATCAGCACTCAGTTAGATAAAGAATGAGAATAATTTAATGATTTGGTTAATGTTGAAGGACAGAACATACAAACTCCTGTACAAACAGTAAAATGTTTGGTTACAGAAATAAGTGGCAATGTCACAGAAACAAAACATATACCCATTACTCCCTCTGCCGAGTTTGTACTTAAAATAGAATAAATTCCTCCTCTGGATAAATTTTATAGCCCTCAACATAAAGCAGTAGTAAGGAAGCAAAGAAAGAAGAGAAAATTATAAACTGCGCTCTCTACTGATGTAGAACAATTGGATGTTTTATGGAAATATCCTACTATGGATCCCACTGAAAATTTTACTAAATTATCTCAGATTACAGGAGCTTATGCCTCCGCAAATATTGACAAAGCATCTGAGGTACGGTTGTTATTAAATGAAAAAGAGGATAAGATACAAGTTCTACAACAACAATTGCAACAAGCACATGCCAACAGTGAAGCACAGATACAATTTGAAAAGTTACAGCAAGAGTTTCAGCAAATGCAGATCAGATATCAAAAAATCTTGGCCGAAAAAGAGAAACAAATATATATTATGCAAGAGATGTATAAAGGCAACCCCAAGCTTACAAAGTTCATCTCAGAATCTATTTCTTTGAATAATCAACTACTGCAACAACAAGATATATTATGCCAAAAAATAACGCAATGGAACTCTTTTTATCAAGAAAGTGATAAAATCACTAATCATGTCGTAGAATTACGACATGATTATTATTTAACTAATGAAAGAGTTACTAGTTATTTGTCATGGAAAAATACAGAGGAAGGAAAAAGAGTAGGAGCACCAATTATCCATGATGGTCATAAAGAAATACTCTTCAATAATTGGGATGCACAGATCAGAGAGGCAAAAAAAGCAGCAGAGGAAGCAGCTACAACAGCAAGTAACATGACTGATTGTGTAAATGAAAATTTGCACAAAGTTAATTCGATTTCTGAAACTATTCCAGGATACCTACCACAAGCACAGCAATTGCAAACAGAGTGGAAACAAAAAGCTGAAGAGAAGGCAAAATCAATTCAAGGATTGAAAAAATTAAATTGGGATTCTTACTGGACGTGTCTGGTTAAACCACACAGCCAATGCAGCGCTCTTAATTGCATCATTAATTCTGCTGAGAAGATTGCGCCATCACTTGTTGATTTTTTCTTTTTGGGACAATTAAAATCTGAAGTCGGCCAGCCCCCTCTTCTCAAATCAATGCTGGATGCTTGCAAATTCAGAGACCAGATTCATAAGTAGTTAGTTAATAGTTTTTAATTTTAGACTTAGTTTTACTTTTATTTTATTTTTGCATAGAAAAAGGACGGTCATTTAAACCAAATCCTAAATTTTTGTAATAAAATATAATTAGATTTAGTTATTAGTATTTAAACCCTTCTCATGCATTTAGAGAAGGGTCCTGAAATTTTTCAAAAACTTGTCCTTAGAACATGCACTTCTACACCCTCAGAGGAGGTTTTGATGAATGAATGGAACAAGATTTATTGATATCTGTGTCTAATATCTGCTATTGATGTTGCATTTATGTACCCTTAGTAGATGTTGGATTAGGAAGAGATAAATCATTATTGCTTCTTGCTCATGAGTAGAACCAGTTATAAATGGTACTTTTATCTCTTAACTATTTATGCTTCTGTGTTAAAGCAATATTTATTTTTAGTTGTTTATATATTGATGCATGAATGCTTAAGTTATCATTTGGCAGTTTTGTACTGTGATAACTATTTATTTATGCTTAGTGTATGAATAGCTTATTATGCGACATATTTTTCATAATTGTTTCATCTAAATTTTTATATGAAATGGTTTATCTTTATTGAATTCTTTTCTTATAACAGTTGAATAATATTTATTATCAATTGTTATTCGAGATTATTTTAGATCACATAAAGAAGATTACATCCCAGGTTTAGTTTAGAATTAGATATTTCTGTTTAAATTAGAATACAATTTTCATATGATTAGATTAGAAATAGAATAAAAGCATTTCACATAGGAACCTTTTTAGAGAGGAAATATCTATTCTCAACACCCACACACATATTGGGAAACTGGTCCCATTATCCCCAGTCAGACCCACTACATATGAATGTTTATATTTTTAGTTGTTTATATATTGATGCATGAAGGTCCGGACCGGGTGGGTATCCCCCTTGTTGTAGACCCGATTTTTAGGGCTTCAACATATTTGGCGCTAGAAGGAGGGCCATGAACTATGAATGGCAAGTAAATAAAAATCTAAATACCATTCTGAGAGTAAATCACCCTCACCATCTCCCCCGACTTCTCCATCACACTCAGAAATTTTAAATCTAGATCCAGAAGTTCAAAGAAGAACAAACACTGCAACATACCCTGACTTTTCAGAAGAATCTACTATTGAACATCTTGAAGTTGAATCTTTGATTCATAAACTTCAACGATTTTCAATATCACCTCAAAGATCTGATAAATATCAAGGCAGTGTGACTTCGCAATATAACCCTGCTCATCCTCTTACCAGATTACAGAGTGAGAAGCTTGGCATTCAGCCAACTAAATTACCTTTACCTACAAGGAAAAGAGCAAGGAAATCACCTAAAGGGTATGATAGCAAGACTCTTTCATCATCATCATCCATCTCAACCTCTTCACCGTGAAGTCAGCCATCCACCCCTCAACTTCAGACCATTGTCCCTAACTCCACTAGAACTTCCACATCACCTTCTCAATCATCTATAGTTGTAATATCTTCATTTTCCCAATCATAGACATAATCTTCTACATTTTCCTCTGTTATTAGTTCAGCGATGGCCCAAATGCCATGGAATAATCTAGGGGTAGTCTTAATGCCTGCACCCTTGAGTCAATTACCAGCCCATCCTGAAAAATGGCTGCCTAAGTTTAACCCTGAAGCAGGCATGCTAGCAGAAGAACACATAAACAATTTTATGTTGTCCATAAATCTCAATGGAGTTATTAATGAACATGCTGTTGTTCGACTTTTCCCTTATACTCTACAAGGAGCAGCTGGATCATGGTATTTCTCATTACCATCTGGATTCATCACTAGCTGGGATATCTTTCAAGATCAATTTTTGACTAAATTTGGTGATGACAGGTCTACAGCAACATTAATCAATGATCTGTCTAATCTTAGAGTTGATTCAAAAGAACTTGTCAAGGATTTTAATTTGCGTTTCAATAAATTGTTAAAAAAAATTCCTACTGCTTCTAAGCCTAGCGAAGAAGTGCGAAGTGAATGGTACATTTCTTCTTTACCATCAAACATAGAAATCTTTGTTGATAGGGCTAACAAAACAACTTTAGCAGAAAACATGAAGGAGGTAATAGCGGTAGAGAAACGTATCATTTCTCTAGATAAGAAAAATGCAATAGAAGAACGAAAATCCAAGAAGGTTACTTTTAAGGAAGACCCCAAGAAAAAACAATCAAGAGATCCATTTGATTTAGAAGGATTGCAGAAAGTTTTGAAAAACATGTCTAATGAAATGGTTGACAGGAAGAAACAAGTGGCAGAAACATCTTCTAAAAAGTCGTTCAAGCCGTTTAGAAGAAATCCTTCAACTGATCCAAAGCCACCAAATGCTATAACTAATGCTGAATCAGAAGAAGAAGAAGAAGAAGCTGCTACTGAAGAAACTACTGACGAAGATGAAGTCGTAGAAGTACAAGGTATGTGGGATTTCATCCTTCCAGATGAGGAAGATCAAGAAGCATCCCCAGTTAGCACGTGAAGTAGAAATCAACTTGATCCTCCTAAACCTACTTCTAAGTCAAAGAGAATGAGCTCATTGAATAAGGATAAAGTTGCACCCAAGAAAACGACATCTAAAGCAATTCAAACCAGCCCAGTCTAGACAGATTCATCAATTTCATCAAGAACATTGATTGTTCTAGATGAAATGGAGTATAATATCATAGAAGACATGAAGAAGACTAGGGCTAACATCACTTTTTATGAATTGAGCAAGTTAAAACACCAACAAAAGGTACTTTTGAAAGAATTACATGTTGTACCAGAAAAACCTTTTCCCGATCCTGTGATTTCTCAAGCTTCCAACGAGATGGGAAGACCTCCAGCTAATACGATTAGTAAAGTTGATCTAGAAAATATCGGTTTAATTGGAGGAAGGTCAAGATCTCATACTCCTCTATTTCTTCTTACTTATGAAGTTTTCAATAAAAATTTGCATAATTGTTTAGTGGATTCTGGAGCTTTATCTAATATTCTACCAAAATCAATATGTGAAAAGTTAAACATTCAACCACAAAAATCTGATGTGCGCATAGTCCAGCTAGATCGATCGCAAGTTGAAGTAATTGGCGAATTAAATCAGGTTACCATAATATTGTCATCAAATCCAAAGGTATGTCAAGTCATTGATATTTTAGTTGCAGATATTCCAGAATTTTATGGCTTAATTCTTAGCAAAGATTGGTCAGAAAAACTTCATGGATATTTTGCAACTGATTGGTCTCATATGTGGCTTCCTTACAATGGTAAACCAAATCAGATAAAGGTTGAACGAGAAAAACATCAGAAATACATAGTAACAGAACTCGAAGGAGAGAATGAACCAATTGCATACAGCAGTAATATCATTGGCAATTATTCAGTTGATTCTTTCTTGGGAAATTCTAATGCTCATACTTCACCTTATTTAGAACATTATGTTTTATCTCAAATAGAAAATTTTTCCCAAACAGATAGTTCTAAATGTATTAATTTTGTAGATACTCCTGTAAATAAAACTTTATTTTGGAAATTATTTTTTGATGGTTCTAAGTCTAATGAAGGAGCAGGACCAGGATGCATTTTGGTTAGTCCAGAGGGAAAAAAAATTATGTTAACTTGTAGACTTCAGTTTGATTGCACTAATAACACCGCAGAATACGAGGCTTTAGTCCAAGGATTATAAAAAGAAATTGGATTATACATCAAATATCTACAAGTTTTTGGAGATTCAGAAATTGTAATTAAACAGGTACGCAATACTATACATTTTTTATCAGGTCATTTAAAGCATTATCAATCTTTAGTCCAAGATCTGACTGAACACTTTATAGCATTTAATATTTCATCAATTCCTAGAATTCAGAATGCTAGTTCAGATCTCCTAGCTAATGTAGCTTCCAAGCTCATTCCTGCAGAAGACTTTAGTCCTGATCGATTTTCAATCGAATTAATCTTTAGACCCTCGATTCCTGATAATGTTACCAATTGGAGGACTTTCAATGATGATCCTGATATTGTAAATTTTCTCACATCTGAAGGATATTACACCAATCATATAATTGATGAAGACCAACATGACAGACAATTGCTCCAAAATAGCACCAACAATGTTATACCGAAGTCAGTAGTCAAGTTAGAAGACCTTTATGATTTGAAAGATCGATTTAAAAGATCTACCAATTCAAAACTGCAAAGTTCAACTTTGAATTATGAATAAGTAAATCTAGGAACTGATGCCAAACCACAGAATATCAACCTAGCCTTTGGCCTAGCTCCTGATGAAAAATTAGCGTATGTTCGTCTTTTGAAACAATATAAAAGTATATTTTCTTGGAACTATGATGAACTCAAAACTTATGACACTTCTATCATCCAACATACTATCCCAATGATCAATGATGAGAAACATGTCCAACAGAAGTTGAGAAAGATCCACCCCAATCTACAAAATCAAATCAAATCTGAACTCAATAAGTTATTGAAAGCCAAGATTATTTTTCCCGTTCGACATTCTAAATGGGTTTCCAATATGGTTCTTGTTAGAAAGAATAATGGGGACATTAGAATTTGTATTGAATTTCGAAATCTTAATAAAGCATGCCTAAAAGATAATTTTTCTTTGCCTCCCATGGAGCAAATATTACAGGTAGTTGCAGGATCAGAATTAATGTATTTCTTAGATGGTTTCTCTGGATATAATCAAGTGTTAGTCCATCCTGATGATCAATTGAAAACTACATTCAGAACCAAATGGGGCACTTATGCATATCAAAAGATGCCTTTTGGTCTGATCAATGCTGGTACCACATTTCAGAGAGCCATGGACATTGCTTTCAAGGGATTAGTTAACAAATCAGTGGTAATTTACTTGGATGATATAACTGCATATTCCAAAAAAACGAATAAATCATCTTAGAGATTTGAAACAGATCTTCCAACGTTGTCAAAGGTATGGAATTTCACTTAATCCAAAAAAATATTTTTTTGCTTTAAGTGAAGGAAAACTTCTTGGATTCATAGTATCAAAATCTGGAATTCATATTGATCCTAATAGAATCAAAGAAATTTCTGAAATACCATTACCTCACAACAAGAAAGCTATGCAATATTTTCTTGGCCAGATTAATTTTGTAAAGAGATTTGTGCTAGATTTTTCGAGAATTGTATCTCCTTTGCAAGAAATGATTAAAAAGAATTCAAACTTCAAATGGGGCAAAGATGAATATGATGCATTCAATCTGATCAAACAAGCAATTATTAATGCTCCATCTTTAGCAACTTCAAATTTTTCTAATCCTTTTATTTTGTACACATTTGCCTCTGATAAATCTTATGCTGCAATAATCACTCAAGCAAATCAAGACAAAGCAGAAGCCCCAATTGCTTTTTTCAGTTCAAATTTACAAGGAGCTGAATTGAATTATTCATATGTGGAGAAACAAGCTTATGTTGTTTTCAAAGAAGTTAAATATTTTAGACCCTTTTTACTTAAAACCCATACAAAAATCATAGTACCATTTCCAGCGGTAAGAAATCTTTTAGTCCAAAAATATGTGGATGAGAAAAGAGCCAATTGGATCACTGCCTTACAAGAATATGATGTTGAAATCAAACCGACAAGTATTTTAAGAGGTCAAGGTTTTTGAAAAATACTAACTGGAGCATCGCTTATCTCTGAAAAACCATCTGAAGAAATACAAACATATGAGGTAAGCCTAAACGATGTTGAATCATTATATGCTGATATCATATTTTATCTAAAGAATGGATATGCTCCTCCAAATATCGATCACACCAAGAAAAGAGCTCTAAGGTTGAAGGCTAAACAATATCAACTTGTAAATGATGTTCTTTTTAAGATGAATTATGATTCTGTTCTTCTTAGATGTCTGGAGAAATCTAAAGCTGATAAAGTCTTCCAGGAACTTCATGATGGGCCAGTAGGTGGACATTATGCTGGAGATGCAATGGCACATAAAATCCTCCGTGCAGGCTATTACTGGCCCACATTATTCAAAGATTCACACAACTACGCAAGGAAATGTCAACTTTGTCAAACTACAGCTGGAAGACAAAAGAAACCATCATTTCCATTAAAACCAGTCAACATTGAGCAGCCTTTTGATCAATGGCGATTAGACATAATAGGTGAGATCATTCCTCACTCTTCTAAACAACATAGGTATATCATTACAGCAACTGATTATTTTACGAAATGGGTAGAAGCAGTCCCTCTCAAGACTGCTAATGCCGAACACATCATCGAGTTCATAGATCAGTTCATAATCACCAGGTTTGGTTTACCTTCTGCTTTAATGTTTGATAATGCATCATATTTTTCTGGTAATGCTATGACTGAATTTGCACTCAAGAGAGGTTTTAAACTTAAATATTCTGCCAATTATTATCCACATGGAAATGGGTTCACTGAATCTACAAATAAAAATTTAATCAGAATCATTAAGCGAACCATTGATCAAAATCATAAAAATTGGCATAAATCTTTAATATATGCTTTATGGGCAGATCGAATAATGCAGAAGGCTTCTATTGGCACTTCTCCCTTTAATTTAGTTTATGGGAGAGAAGTGGTTCTTCCAACTCATCTAGTGATTCCTTCTCTAGCCTTAGTTCAGTATATTGATTAAGAACCAACTTCTTCTTTACAATTAAGGTGAATGGAAATAGTTAAGTTAGAAGAACAACGAGAAAAAGCCAAAGTAACTCATGCTCATCATCAAGCATTAGTTAAAGCTTCTTTTGATTCAAACATGATAACTAGAAATGACTTCCAGATAGGAGATTTAGTTCTAAAATGGGACAAGGCCCATGAGGAAAAAGGAAAACATACGAAATTTCAACGAATGTGGCTTGGTCCTTTTCAAATTTCAGAGATCATAGGTCCATATACTTTCATGTTACAGGATTTAACAGGGAAAAGAGAATCTTTACCTGTTAATGGACAGATCCTTAAAAAATATTTTCCATAGGAGATCATTCTTCTATTTTGTAGATTAGTTTTCTTTATTTGACATAATAAAACCAGTTGTTAATGGTTACATTTGGAATTCATGAAAAAGATACAAGTTATTTTTTTAAATTTTATTTCTTCACCTATATAAATAGAATTATTTTTAGAATATTGATCATTATTATTCAAATATATAGTTAAAATCTTTAGTCTAGAAATGATACTAGTTTCAACTTTGAAAATTTTGATGAAAAACAACTTTTGGTGAAAGATTGTTTTATATCAGTTCAATGAAAGGTATCAATAACAAAACGAAAGCTCTCTCTAGAAAAGTTCTTTCCCAAATACTCTATTAATGTCGTCCAAAACTATCTTAAGGAAACAATGACTTCCTCCCCACCTAGAAAATTACAAAGTTCAGGGAATAATCCAATGATACACTTTTAACTTAAAGAGTAAGAGGTCTCATCACGAGCCGACTTATCATGATCATAGATATTATAGCTTGCTGACTTTTCCAATATTGCATACCACAACAGGGAAATGACTCAAGATTACTGCAATCAAAAGGCAAGGGGTCTCATCACGAGCCAGCTTGTTCAGCAAAGTTATAAATCAAGTGAATGGCACTGTCATAAATTGGCTACCAAACCAAGACATTGTTCTTTAAGGGTAAAAAGAAAATAAAAAGAAATAAGTGTGAATATGGATTTCTCTTTGAAAATTGTATATTTCTCTAAGTAGGACACAGGATCATTGTTGGGTAATAGGTAACCCTATCGAGGCTTAGACGCTTGCTGGCAGCAGTGGCTCTACCTACGACAAATGAGCATATTTAAAAACTGATTTATAGAGAAGCCTTTTGTTTTCATCTTTTTAAACTAAGTAATGACTGATGTAGATACAAGGACTACCTTGAGGAAGTGAATAGTCAAAGTTGAATATAGAAGAAATGAAATATTATTTATAGATTAAAGCATAATGTACTTTGTCTTTTTATAATAAAGTTTGATTTTCTGGAAAAAATTTTGTTTTGAAAAGTTTAGAGAATTTAAAAGAAAAGCAGAGATAACTGGTTCTTCCAAGTGAATTGCCAATTGTTGTGGCCAGCAACAACCCCACTTCTTATTTATTATTTAATACTAAATAAGTGGGGACCCTTAGTTTAAAAAATCCAAAAAATTAAATTAGTGCTTGTTTTCTTTTTCAAATAAAACTTACTATCATTAACATAAGAAAATTCCTTAGAAAATCTTTAGATAAACTTAAGTTTATGATAGATTAGAATAAAGCCTTTCTTTGAAGAAAATATCGCATCCATCGCAACAAAAAGTACAAGATATCTTTTGTAAAGCAGAATCTTCTAAATTGCGATAAGCGCGATCCAATAACTATGCATTAAAATATTTGTCGCAAATCGCATATCGCAGAAAATATATTAACGAATATTTTTCATATGTTATATTTTGCGATATTGTGATTTCACGATATTGTGATGCCGCGATATTGCGATCCTGCGATGTTACTAATTGTGATTTCCGTAAATTGCGATTTGCGAAAGTTACTATGATTTCGATTTGTGAAAGTTGCGATATTGCGATATTGCAATTTTGCGATATTGTAAAGAAAATCGCAGATCGCATTATCACAGATTCTTGAAAGCTCGTGATACGAAGTAAATCTTTCCGTAAATCAAGACCCGTTATGCGCCTTGATGTCAAGTTAATGAATGGATTGCCAATTATTAATGAAAAAGGATTTCTTTTTATCGAAGGGTTATTTCACGATTAAATATTATATTTCATACGCCTTCATCATTTAAAACTATCCCGTCACCTTTCTGATATCATTATTCTTACTTAATTCGTAAAACTGCAGGTGCGAAGAACATGAGACTATACAAAGAAATTTTCAGAGCATTATGGGAAAGAAAGAGAAAGTTTCGAGTTTTGAAAGAAAGAGAAAGCTCCGAGTTCTGAAAATAAAGAGATGGCATCCTTGTACGAAGACACTGCTTGCAACAAAGACGCTGGCATCACCACTTGGGAGGGTATGTTTAATTTACTTGAAAAAGAAAACCCAAGAGTAATGGATGTTGCGGCTACTGCGGGCTCAAGTAATTCCTCTGAAGCATCTCTTACAGAGTTGGCTTGTTCATTTTTACACCGGATAGTAGCAAGACCTAGAATTCTTCCATATACAAACATGGTAAAATGGGTGCTAGATAGTACTGATATTATGGATAGATAGATCAAAACTCAAGGTCAAGAGCTTATCGGGTCATTCACTCCAGAAGATTTGAAGCTTATGTATCATTTTCCGGAGCCTCAGGCAACTTACAACAAACAATTTATGGAGAAATTTGCCAAGGAAAATGAAAACTTAGTGGAATGCACTAAAGAATGGTCCAGAAGAGATGAGACATTGAAGAAAGATAAACACGGTATGTACAGTACTGGCTCACTCACTTCTCCACATTGTTTTACTGTCGCTATGCTATGTATGCTTTTGGAAAGACTGACATTAATAATTTTTTTCCTGAATGGCTTCCCCTATTGAATGTTGTTGTTAACGCTACCATTGTGGACTGGGCTAAAATATTGTCTGATAATTTAGCCATGGCTATTTTCAATTACCGGTCTAAACGAACTGTCTCTCAGAGGATTTATCCTCTTTTTTATCTATCTGCTTATGTTATGGATTCAATCTGCTTTGTTTCTAAGTTCCCTTTAATGGGTCGGCAATGGACAATTCAGGATCCCCTGCCCATCCATGTTTATCACAAAGAATTGTGGGAGTCAAAATCCATTCCTCATTTTTACAATATTTGCCACGGCATAATGTTGCCACTGTATAGATTGTTGTATAATAAGGATGCCCCAAGGTTGTCCACTGAAGTAGAAGTAGACATTCTCCCTGTTGCAAGATGGTTTGGAGAAGAATTGTTTACTTATGTGAGGGTTTTTGGAAGCTTTGCTTCTCATCATGTTTTGCCCTTATATGTTCTGGATAAACTAATAGCTCGGGAAATTTCATATCAAACTTGTGGAGACGGAGGTTTGACAAAAAAATTGAAGGATAAAAGAAAGCCATTTCGCCACAATTTCTTGTGTCCTGTGGAGCATTTTCATTATTTGATGTTGGTCACGCGTTTAAGGAAGTTAGCAATGTTACATGTTTAAAATTGTTTAAGTTTCTGAGAAGGCTATTTGATCCATATGGTATTGTCAAGGATTTCACCACTGTAGTCAAAGTGAGAGTATTTTCTGGAGAAGAAGATCTTTCTGATGATATGTTTCAAGAAAAAAGTTCATTTAAACAAATTTTGCATTTAGCTCAAACACGGTTCTCCCCAGAAGATTTTCAAGAATTTAAAGTATACAGAGAAAGAAGATTGACCACTATTCCTTTGGATAATTTGCATTTGGAACCCGCAAGGGAACCAACTCCTAGTGTCAGTCTCAATGGCAGCTCAGATTCAAAAAGTTCTAAGTCAAAGTCTGACAAAGAAATTTCTGAACATTCTAAAAAATCCACTCAGGAGAAAAGTGAAGGCTCAGTGAAGGATATAGCTCAATCAAAAGAGCTCTCGCAACAACAGACCTCAACCACTCCACAGTTGAATCTTCCACCTCTTAATGTACAGCAACCATCCATCAGCACTCACTTAGATAAAGAATGGGAATCATTTAATGATTTGATTAATGTCGAAGGACAGAACATACAAACTCCTATACAGACAGTAAAAGGTTTGGTTACAGAAATAAGTGGCAATGTCACAGAAACAGAACATATACCCATTACTCCCTCTACCAAGCTTGTACTTAAAATAGAGGAAATTCCTCCTCTGGATATATTTTATAGTCCTCAACATAAAGCAGTAGTAAGGAAGCAAAGAAAGAAGAGAAAATTAGAAAGTGTGCTCTCTACTAATGCAGAACAATTGGATGTTTTATGGAAAGATCCTACCAGATCCCACTGAAAATCTTACTAAATTATCTCAGATTACAGGAGCTTATGCCTCTGCAACTATTGACAAAGCATCTGAGGTACGACTGTTATTAAATGAAAAAGAGGATAAGATACAAGTTCTGCAACAACAATTGCAACAAGCACAGGCAAACAGTGAAGCACAGATACAATTTGAAAAGTTACAGCAAGAATTTCAGCAAATGCAGAATGGATATCAAAAAAGCTTGGCCGAAAAAGAGAAACAAATACAGATTATGCAATAGATTCATAAAGACGACCCCAAGCTTACAGAGTTCATCTCAGAATCTATTTCTTTTAATAATCAACTATTGCAACAATAGGATATATTATGCCAGAAAATCTCGCAATGGAACTCTTTTTGTCAATAAAGTGATAAAATCACTAATCATGTCGTAGAATTACGACATGATTATGATTTAACTAATGAAAGAGTTACTAATTATTTTGCATGGCAAAAGACAGAGGAAGGAAAAAGAGTAGGAGCACCAATTATCCATGATGGTCATAAAGAAATACTCTTCAATAATTGGGATGCACAGATCAGAGAGGCAAAAAAAGCAGCAGAGGAAGCAGCTACAATAGCAAGTAACATGACTGATTGTGTAAATGAAAATTTGAACAAAGTTAATTTGATTTCTGAAACTATTCCATGATACCTACCACAAGCACAGCAATTGCAAACAGAGTGGAAACAGAAAGATGAATAGAAGGCAAAATCAATTCAAGGATTGACAAAATTAAATTGGGATTCTTACTGGACGTGTCTGGTTAAACCACACAACCAATGTAGCACTCTTAATTGCATCATTAATTCTACTGAGAAGATCGCGCCATCACTTGCTAATTCCGTCTTTTCCAGACAATTAAAATCTGAAGTCGGTCAGCCCCCTATTTCAAATCAATGCTGGATGCTTGCAAATTCAAAGACCAGATTCATAAGTAGTTAGTTAATAGTTTTTAATTTTAGATTTAGTTTTAGTTTTACTTTATTTTTGCATAGAAAAAGGACGGTCATTTAAACTGAATCCTAAATTTTTGTAATAAACTATAATTATATTTAATTAGTAGTATTTAAACCTTTCTCATGCATTTAGAGAAGGGTCCTAAAATTTGTCAAAAACTTGTCCTCAGAACATGCACTTCTACACCCTCAGAGGAGGTTTTGATGAATGAATGGAACGAGATTTATTGATATATGTGTCTAATATCTGCTACTGATGTTGCATTTCTGTACTCTTAGTAGATGTTGGATTAGTAAGAGATAAATCATTATTGCTTCTAGCTCATGAGTAGAACCAGTTATAAATGGTATTTTTATCTCTTAACTATTTCTGCTTCTGTGTTAAAGTAATATTTATTTTTAGTTGTTTATATATTGATGCTTGAATGCTTAAGTGATCATTTGGCACTTTTGTACTGTGATAACTATTTATTTATGCTTAGTGTATGAATAGCTTATTATGCGATATGTTTTTCATAACTGTTTCATCTAAATTTTTATATGAAATGGTTTATCTTTATTGAATTATTTTCTTATAATAGTTGAATAATATTTATTATCAGTTGTTATTCAAGATCATTTTAGATCGCATAAAGAAGATTACATCCCGGGTTTAGTTTAGAATTAGGTATTTCTGTTTAAATTAGAATACAATTTGCATATGATTAGATTAGAAATAGAATAAAAGCATTTCACTTAGGAACCTTTTTAGAGAGGAAATATCTATTCTCAACACACACACACATATTGGGAAATTGGTCCCATTATCCCCAGTCAGACCCACTACACCAAATAGAAAAGGAGCTGCTAACCAAGGTCCGGACCGGGTGGGTATCCCCCTTGTTGTAGACCAGATTTTTGGGGCTTCAACAGAGTTATAATAAACCCCTTCATTATGAGGAAGCATAAAATGTATTTTTTAGGGGTTGAGTCATGTGTTGGATTCATATGTCCTAGAGGTTCCTACATGATAAATAAGCTATGAGTATATAAGAGGCATATAGTAAATCATGGAATGAGGGAAGTTGCGTGGTAGTCCTATCATTTAAGCATAAAAATATTAAACTGAGTATAAAAGAGGCCTCTAATGAAGTGTGTACTAAAAATTGGTCAATGGAAGGTGTTGGAGTTTCATTCCTAGCCTAGATAGTTCTCAACAATAAAATGATTTTACATTTAATAAAGATTCTAGATTTTTACAACTTGGTTTGAACTTCATTTGTAGTTTTCTTAAACAGGTGGCATTTTATAACATGAAAAATAAATGTTTCATTTAAAAGATTCCTTGCTACCATAACCACTTCATCCCCTAAAATCAGGGTTTCCTCTCACCTTTTCCTCAACAAAATACAATCTCAAACCTTCGTTCTAATAACAACAAATAAATAGTGTGCATAATTTTTAGTCTCTAGCTCTCCCTTTCTCTCCCTCTCCCTCCCTCCCTTTCTTTCCTTGTCCCTACCTCCCTCTCCATGTCTCCCTCCATTTCTTCCTCTCTGTCCTCAATGGAAAAACTAGAATCCAAACCCCGAGAATTGGATACCCAAATATTTATGGCTTTCCATCCAACTGCTAAACCCCATAACCTTCCATTAGCATCCAAGGAAATGAAACTCCAGCCCTGTAGTAGGCCTTCTAGAAAACTGACAACATAAACGCTATATCTTGACAATTGTCACCAACGACTTGGAGGATTTGTTGCAGAGAAGAGTTGCACCATTTAGCTTTTCCTCAACATCCAAAACCTCAAATCCAGAACCCGTTTCTAACCTAATTTTTCCTTTCCTTTAAATGGATAGTCCTAAGCAAGAAAAGGGAAGCTTATAGTTTTTAGCCAGGTGCCGATACCTATGGCCCCGCCTACACCTAAAAGGTATTCCTTCATAACCCAATATCTAAATACACTCCACCCCAATCCCGATATCCATGCCTTCTATAAGCCCTTCTATGAGGTCCATATTAACCAAACTATGGGTGTATGTCTTAATCCCCATCTCTAAATATGTAGATTCATGGGCTAAATAAGATCCCAATGAGCTACCTACATCTTTGAAAATTAGGGCATCCCAATAGGTAGGAGGGAGACTTGGAAGATGAACCTAGACTAGGGCCATATCTAGTCTCTCCTACTTTGCATCGAAGAGGGACATCTAGAAATTGAAAAGGATAGGAGATGAATCAGTTTTCTAAACCATTTTTTGTACCTTCTGGGTGTCTACTACATCTTTGAAGCAAAAATGAATCTAACCTTGGGCTAACAGTGACACCTATGGAGAAAATTTTACAATAGGTAAGATTTCATTGTCCACCCACATGTTTAGGATTGAGGACTTGAATTTTCAACCCCTTACTTTCCCCACCAAGGATTTTTGGGACATTTCCTTAGTATTTTGAATGGTGACGTTGACTCCCAAAAATAGAGAAAGTAGGACTTTGTTCTTCTTCTTGACACTACAATGGATTTTCCTCTTCCTCGCTTTCTCATACTCCTTTTGAATCATAATTCCTTCTTATTCACAAGAGTGTTTCTCCCTGAAAACCACAAGACCATTCATGATGTTAGTTTGAACTTCTTCCGTTGTCGAGGACGGGCTCTCCTTTACTAATTCATCGAAGGAGGGTGAGGCTGATGCAACTTGAGATGAAGGATATACATGAAAACAATTTGGAGAGGCTTCTGAGAGTGAACAACCCCCACTGTGTTCAAAAAATTCTGAAAACCATAAGGAAGTAGTAACACATTGTATTTCTTCCTCCAATATCTGGGACAATAGGGAAACTAAACTTAGAGCCACACATCCGAAGAAGAGTTCTCTAGCTCCTGAAAAACATCCTCAGGCCCCGAGCTAGCCGAAACTAAAGGACCCGAATAGTGTGTGGCTGGAGCAAGGGTTAGGGCCTTCAAACCGCTAGATAGTTGCCTATTGAATTCTTAACTTGTATTTCTAAAGATTTGGTAGGCCTAGAAACTGCGGTATGGTGACCGTCTAAGTTGAATTTTAAATGCGAATGGATAAAATCCTTGGGACTAGACCAAATTTGTTGAAAACCTCCCTCCTCTAGTTTATAATCCACCAACTCCTCCTCCTCCATGTGGATCCAATAGTAAGCAATCAACATCTCATCTTAAAAGCATATTTGATGAGTAGTTGCGTGTCTTCAAAGGGTTTATCATGGCAACCATCTCTCTACAAAATATATATCACGTGGATAAAAAACTCATGGTTACCATTTAATCTTATCTTGCATTTTGACAATGATATTAGAGCCTAGCACTGTCTAGAGCCTGTTCACTCTTTGTCAAAACTACGACGCTTTCTTCGCCTGCAATTTTTCCATGGGCATCTAGGGTTTCTCTAGTGTTGAATTATTCTCCTATGGTAAATATGTTGTAATGTTCTCTTTAACATTTTGAGTCCATCAAAATAAAATAAAAATTAAAAACATAAAATTAATAATTAAACCAATCTAGATCTATCTTAACTCTAGATCTACCAAAGGTCTAGAGGGAAGAATCAAATCTCTTGAGGTTCAAACCTCTTTAGATTTGATCCTAGACACTTGATAAATTCGAAATGAAGATGAATCTAAATTAATCATATACAATGAAAAAAAATAAAAAACATAAAAAATAAATTGATTTGCAAACTAAACATAGTATCCACCTTTATTTTGAAAATTATTAAAATATTTACCATATTAGAATAACTTTTAAGAAATTAAAGTATTTATTATATTGGAATTATTATATTGTGATAAAAATTTTTGAACCTTCCAATTAAAATGATTTGAGTCATCCGAAAACCATTTTCCCACTCAATTTAAATTTCAAGACGGTATTGTCTTGGAGGATTGGCAGGCAAACTAAACGGGGGAAAACTAAACACAGAGCATTATGTTACCAAAACAGTAGAGCAGAGCTATAGCTACATGAGGGGAGCCTTAACACCCTCTCATCGATACTGAATGCATTGAAGAGTTCGACTCAAGCAAAGATGAAGAAGCGATTATTCAGTTTCAAGAAGAAGAAGGCGACTCCTCCTCCATCTGTTGAGAGGCATACAAGAAGGTAAGAGTTTAAGAAATTATTGCATGTATAATGTAGCTGTTGTGCCATGGAAATCAGAAATCAGACCATCATCTATGCACTCTCGCAAGACAGGGCAAACTCCACGAGGAATGTTCGTAAACGATGACCACTCCTGAATTTGAGCTTGGGAACCTCTATAGCAGCAGTCTCTGGTTCCTGTGCTTATCGCTTCTTCCACATCACCATTTTATGTAGCTCTTCAACCTTCAATTCCACCTTTGATATCCCTAATTTTCTCACAAAATCAGCAACACTCTCAATAGTGGCTACACCCTGCTGCAAGGTGAACTGAAAACATTGTTGCTTAACAATGTTAGTGAACTCCATATCAAATTTTAGCCCTGTGTATCATGCATCTCCATTTATCTCCTTTGAAGGTGTCAATTCTTCTAGCATATACACCTTCATTGCTCGGTTAGAAACACACTTCACCCCTTTTATTAAGTCACGAGCTTTTATATTTTTCAATGCTTTGTTACCCTGTGGCTACTATAAATTTGTTTCTCTTTTCATATCTTTTGTCCATATACCCATATTCACACCATTTTTTATGACTTGATATATGAGCATATCTTCAGATGAGAGGCCCTTAAACCTTACAGATTCTTCTTTCATCTGTTGCTTCTAAACTATGAAATCACCCTGCTTGAAAACCTGGAGTTGACGATTTTGAAGCAGGTCATTGAGTGCTCGAGATCTAACATTGAGATCAACATCTTTAAGATTTTACTCCATGATTTTATTTGTCAATCCATCATAGAAAATATTGAAAAGATCCAATATTCTATTAATGGTAGTAGCCATTTGTGAAGCTGATGTTGCGATCTCTAAGATCTTCAAAATTGTAATGGGCTTCGAACCCTAGAATAGTATGTGCATTTGCAGTGTTTGATTATCCCGATTTCCCCATTTAGAGTATGGGCTTCGAAACCTAGCCATGTGTAATGTGTGGCCTCAAGCAGAAACCAAAAATGTATGTGTATATTCTCTGCATTTTGAACATTTGTGTGGCTATTACTATGTTTTGATCACATAAAACAAAATTATGCACAAATGAATTTTGATAATTTGGATACCAAATGTAGAATTGAGTGGTGCCTGAAGCGTTGTTTGGTGGGGGACAGTTTCCAACCAGTGGATTCAGTTTCGAACTACTTTATGAACAACCCTAACTTATTTTTCAATTTTTTCATCTCAAACACATCAATGTCCTTTTCCAACATATATTATTATCATTTACTCATGCAACCTGCTGTGCATAGGGTTTCAATGTTTCATTTTCTAGTTGTCACTGTAGAGGCAATGATGCCCTCCTTTTTCCAAGCATATCTAGCTATAAAATTTTTGCCTTATTGTTTACAAAAGGGGTAGGTAGGTGTCATTTATTTGACTCTTTATCATCATTAATCACAAGTTAATTCAATGATATCCTGCATCCCATAGATTTAATGTCTTAGCTTCCTATGATCTATCATAGCCCAAATTCTCATGGTTTTCTTTTAGAGCCAAACATTTTGCAAAGATTCATATTTTGGTGAACATCATGAAATCTTCTTTAGTGATTCTGATGTGCTCTTTTGATTTTGGGTTTGCATTCTTGAATTTGAAGTGTGCTTTGAATTTTCTTTAACTGTTCCTTCACATGAATTGTATTCAATTTCTTATTGTCTGTCCAAACACGAAAGAGCTATAGATAAAAACCTATTGATGTATGTTGTATTCGGTGTTGCTTTCTAACTTGTAATCCAAGGGACTTAATGCGATAATCCACTGTATCCAGGAACATGGATCTGTGCTTCTATCACCAATTAATGCTTCAACTTACTGTTATTATTTTGGCACTATGAACGGAACTTTTCTAGATGCTTACTTTGAGATTGCTTATGCCCGGCATGTGATACTGATTTGTTTGTCCATTGTTTGTCTGGGCCAGGATTATTTGGCAAATGCATCAACTATGACATTGGATATATTGTACTTTTAGAACACACGCTTGCGGAGAGGGACCGAAGGTATGTTTTTTCTTCTTCTAATTCTTGTTTTAGTTTGATTCATATCCTTACCACAAGAATAAACTATGTGGTATTTGAATGAATAGTTTTTTGTGTTTGTATTGAAATATGTGAGATGCTCTACATCTTGCTTGGGGTGGGTGGGTCTATCAATAGTTTATTTGCATGTAATTACATTTAATCTATACTATGTGTTAGGTGCATCGAATATAATATCCCAAATTCATCTAATCCTGGTTTCGATAGGGTCAATATTTCATATCTTGAATTTAGAGAAATGGCTGATATATTAAATATTGAAATTTGAGATATTCAACCTCGAGCTTTGGAACATTGATGTGCATATCAAACACAATTTTAGATGTGTCTGTGCTAGTGTATATTGATTTCCATTTGATATTAGTGTGAGTAATCTCATTTGTTGTGGAGCTGACTCTGTTTAGTTTGGAGGCTTTGCAGGTTTTTGTCATTTGGGTCAGAAATGCAAGTGTGCATTTTGATATGCAGTTTCGTTTGGCTTTGTATATTTGTTACTCTTTGATGTTATTTATTTGTGGGAAGCATAGACAATTAATGGAGTTAATGCATGCCATTGGGTTCTTAGTCTATTTCTGATTTGTATACTGTGAAAATTTTTGAGCACAAAAATCCTACTACTAAATGTGGATTTACTTCTCCTACTTGTTTTATTATGCACAAGTTATTTAACTCAAAATATTCAAAAAAACTTCAAGGTAAACAAAACTAGAAACCTACACAAATACAGATCATTTACTGAACATCACGCACATATGACAAAGGACACATTTTTCGGACAAATTTCCTCGGAAAACCCAATGCGGGAAAACCGGCGCAACAGATATGAGGGTTTATTATTATTAAGAAACAATATTCTGAGTACATCTAGGGTGCCAAAAACCATCTCACCCAACAGAGAAAACCTTGGCTACAAATAAAATGTGAGTTTTACCTCACTCCCGCAAGTCCTAGCTAATCTGGATGAGCCACTAGTGAAACCCCAACTAGCTTTGCATAATCTATATGATGCCACTGTGTAAGGTTGCGTGGCGCTAACTGAGAGACTACGTCACCCTTGCTCTGCGCTGATCAACTTCGACCGGAGTCCAGTTTCAACCCTGTCGGCTCAGAAACCCTAGTCTCTAGTTGAATTTCAGACTTTCCTTGGAGGCTCTGCGCTGCCCCTACGTGGGCCTGCATCACCCTCTCTGGGGATTGCATCACACCCTATAATCGATGCGCTGCCTCCACTACGTCTCTGTTTCCCTTGTTCTGTGTTGTACTCTTGGTCCTCCTGACCAATCACTGCATCTGCCCCTCACTGCTTCTCTAAATCACTCAGTCCTGATCTTCGTCTGAGCACTACTCCGTCAGAAGAATTCGATCTCTTAGATTCTGTGTGTGTGTTCTCCAATTGACCCCAAGCCCTTCCTTTATAATTTTCTCGTTGAAAAATCAATGGCTGTGATCTTATCACTAATTAATGGCTAAGATTAAAATAAGCTTGATCCACTTCACTTAGAATGTTCTCATAACATGTGTAAATTATATCACTTTAATTTTTTAAATTTCCCTAAGTTAGACTTAGGGTCCCCATTAAAAAATTTAATTATTTGAATAAATTTTACACCAAATAAAATTTCTCCAAACGCTTTTCTGGGTCTTGGAGATCTCATGTGTTCTAGCCCCTCCACAAAGTTTTAGAGTTAGAGCACATCCGATGCTACCCCAAAATCTCAACACTCCCTCTTAGCGAGGAGTGTGCTCTAGCAATAGTTCCCCACTGAAGTGTCACCTTGATCTTTGGCATCAGTCTTTGCGCCGATGCTGGGACTCCTGACCTCCATCCAATGCAATGCTGCTCTCTGTACTGCTGCCCATGTCACTACTAATGACACTGCCACATCTGTACTGCATCTCCCTCTCAAATTGTTGCATCATGCTGCCCATAGCACCGCCACTGCTAACTGCTGCACTGCAACTTAGTTGCTGAGAAGTAAGCAGCTGAAGGACCACCACCCAATCACCAGACAAGTCAGTCGGCCTGCATCTCATCACTGAAGCATCCTCTGTTGCTATGCTGCGCTGTCTCTCTGAAGCTCTGTGATGTCTGTTGCACTGTACTATGTAAGCATTGCCTTTGCGCTACTGTCTCTCATCTGCGCTGCTCCAAACTTCAGCATCCCAACACTGCCTCTGCTTCTCCATGATTTTCTGCACCCAATGCTCCAGTCATCCTGTTATTTCCTTAAGGCTCTCGTAGCTCGTATGTGATCCAAGAGTTTGGGCAACTCAAGGATCCTGCCTTCCCATCTGTAGCTGCTCTACAGATCTATATCGCCCCACCTCTTCTCTCGAGACATAAGCACTCATGGCCACATCATCTTCACTACCATTGTCCCCTCTAGTTGTTGCTGCCTTGGAATCTGAAGCTTCCTTGTCCTTCCTCTTAGGAAAAGTGCTGGCGAAGTGTCCAATTTCACCACATCTAAAGCACCAGACCTTGGATAGGTCCTTCTTCTTCCCTTGCTGCCGCTATCCCTTTGATGCTAGGGCTGCATCTCCCTCCTCCTCCTGTCGAAGGATAGCTCACATGTCACCCCAATTTGGGAGTTGTGCTCTGCCCAAGATGATTTGGACAAAGGTCTCCCACTCATCAGTGAATGCATTCAGGGTAGTCCTCACCAAGAGCCCTTCATTCGGAGTTGTCCTCATGGCAATCAACTGATCTCGGATCGTTTGCAATCTGAAGAGGAAGGGATCAATCTCCTCTCCCTTGTGCATTTGGAACATTCGCATTTGGTTCTCTAGAAGCATCTTTCGTTGGACGAAGCTACCTTGATACAACGTGGTCAAAGATTTCAACATATCATGTGTCGTCCTCTTCTCAAAAATGTGTGGTACCACATGATCCTTCACCCCATCCATGATCAAGCGCTTTTCTCGCACCTGATTTTCGTTGAAATTATTTAGAGCGTTCACATTGGTGAGCACAACTAGGACATTTTTCACGTGGTCTCTGATACCATACTCCTTTAGGACTGTTAGGATTTTGGCCTTCCAAATCACAAAGTTAGACACACCGTCCAACCTATCCCGATCTCTCAGTCCGTATGGGGCCATCTCTGCTCAAATTGTCGAAATAGATACTCTACTCCCTTCTACTACTGCTGCACTCAACAGAAGACTGGATCTGGGTTTCTTGGTGTTAGAAACCCTCTAGAGATACTGCTCCCTCTGACAACTGATTTCCCTCTCGAAAACCCTTCGCCAATTCTGCTGAATCAACCCTCTATGATCACCCTCTAGATCGAATCTCAGAGCTTTAAAAATCTAGAAAACTAATTGGTAAGGAGGCTTTAAAAATCCACTTGTCATATTATTGCATATTTTATTTCAAATTTACACCAAAAATATCACTGTAATCTTCTAGAGTGACAAAATCATAATATTCTTTTAATACGTTCCTGCATACAGGGAATCAACAGGATTACTTTTATTTTCATAATATCAAATGTATGTTTGACAAAAGTCTCTATCACTATATCCCTGCTATCCACAACATCAACTATTGTCTGTTGAGCAGCATCTTCAACCACTTCCTTACCAATACAAGACATGTTGAATCCATATACATTTCCCAAAACGATAGACTAGTTCCACCTTTTCCAACACCAGCCACATACATCTTAGCTATGTTTGGAAGGATTGCTCCACCAGGTTTCAACCAATGATCACGAGCATAAATAACTGAGCTGAGCAATGATTCATAAAACATGCATTGTCCCATCCACTCACTCACTATCCCATCTACACTTTGAATTTCAATTGCCATGCAGTTTTCAATATCTTCTATCATGTTTTGGACTACAGTAATAACTCCACGCGAGTTTTTATTTTTGGCATTTTCACTTTCTTCTTTGAGCATGTTATTTTGTTTTCCAGCTTGAAAAGCTACAAATTCCATCTTCTCAGCTGCTTCAACTGCCATTACTTTTATAGCTCCTACTTAAGATTATTTTACAACTCCTACCTAGCTAACATTCCTTTACGACTCCTACCTAATGACCACCTCCAAATGTTTATTTTTCATTAATTTTGGGGGAGAGGGATTTTTTTGGTGTATTGAACGGGGAAAGGGGAAATAAGGGTATCAAGGATGGGTGGAAGTGAGAGTTACTGAAATCTATAATCCTAACATTAAGGAATGAGATGGGGCCTTATGACCTGAGGGCAGAGGGGCTAGTGGGCATAGAGAGAAGGAAATAAGAGAAATTGATAGGGGGACCCCCAATAGTTGTGATAAGGGGACTAGGGGCCCTATTATCACAACCCATAAGCCCTTAACCCATAACCACTAAATTCCCTATCCCCGTAACCCCCAAACCATAATCCTTTAACCCCTACACTTATAACTCATAACCCATTAAACCCTTGATCCCTTAAACCCTAAGCCACTAAACCCTTAACCCATAAATGCTAACTTAGAATCCCTTAACCACCCTTAAAAGTCACGAAAATGTAACTTTGGAAGTCGTTTTGGACAATTCGCCCCCCCCCGAAATGTCATTAGAATTAAACTTTTAGATGCATTTTTTAAGTGACCACCTCCAAATGTCAAATTTTCATAAGTTGTATAAGGAGTAGAAGTCCAGTGCCTAATCTGATACTACTCCATGATAACTTTTATTAGTTTGGACGTGAATTACATTTCATGGTCGGTAATGACCTCTCTTGGCACACCGAGCCTGGTAAAAATATCCTTATAAAGAAAATTGACAATTTCCCGTTCATTTGCTGGAGCCAGTGCCCTGGCCTCGACCCATTCGTAAAATCGCCAGTGAAAACTAGAATATATTTCTTCTTTTAGGACATTAGTGTGATCAGGTCGACAAAATCAAGGGCCCACCTTTTGAATGGTTTGACCGATAGTTGGGGTTGTAACGACATTTTTTTCACTTGAACTGGTCTCCCCATCCTATAGTAGCTATCACATTGGCTGGTATGGGGGACGATTAATCAAAAGGGCTTGAAGTGCCATTGCATGGGGCTTCATTTGATTCAATTCCATGTTGCGTATTTTTTTATTAAACAAATGGTACCCATGGTGAGGAGGTCTTTACCTTTTTAATTGCATGAAGAAAATGTCAAGGGAGAGGGCGCCATCAGGTTTTCCCATTGAACCCTAATTCGCCCAAATTCAAATTCACTCCTTCATGTTCCATTGTATTTTATTCTTGGTTGTTTTCCCGGAGCACATGATATACATAAATGGAAGAGAATTAACTATTATATGATGAATAAGGAGTTTAAAATCACCAACAACAATCAAAGAAGAAAAATGATGTTATTTTGTCAACATTAATCCTTCATTGAACCTCAATTCACCCAAATTCTAATTCACTCCTTCATTTGCCATTGCATCTGATTATTGGTTGTTTTCCCCGAGCACATGATATACATAAATGGAAGAGAATCAACTACTATATGATGAATAAGGAGTTTAAAATTGCCAACAACAATCAAAGAAGAAAAATGATGTTCTTTTTTCAACATTAATCCTTGAAGTAATGCATATGCTTCCACTTGATTGCTTGAGATTGATCCTATTCCCCATACATAAAACAATTCTATTTTTCCTTTGGGACAAAGGATAACCCCTTCTACTACATTATGTTTGCTAGTTTGTGACAATTTCTTCTCCATACTAGGTATAAAACACCTCACCATTTTTTTTAAATGGTGGGAAAACTTATCACAACTCAATGGCAAAACCAAGAACAAGGAAAATCATCATTGGTTGTTATCTGCTAATGCAGGTTGAATCATCACTATTATTCAAGTAAAACCACACCACTTGTAATTACCCGCTAGTGGTCCATAATGGGACAAAATTTTACTCTTGCGAGATGCCTCTAGATCATGGGCCATTGACTTGTTTCCTTACATTTGAACAAGACGAGTATGATGCGCAACTAGCTCGTTCCAAACCCGATAAGAGGAGTATGAGGCCCATGTATATAACTAGTCCTTGAATATTTATATGAATATTTTGTTTCATTTCTTCTATCTTTGAAGGATATTGACAATTTTCGAGCAGACATGCAAGGGGGGGAGGGTTAATCTAGGTGGAAATTAGTGCCCACCCACCTATTCGACTTGGCTCATAGCACAACTTCCTTTTAGTTTCCTACTTTTTTAACACAATTTTTCTATTTTGACATTTTTTATTTTTTATTTTTGAAGTTTTCAAGTCATGAACATCCATAGCCATCTTGATTCCCTAAATGTCATTTTTTGGAGAAATGTGAAAACCTAATACAAAGACTACATTTGTAGTCAAAAGTTATTATGTTCGGATATACCTCTCTCATGAGCCATTATGCATGGCAAATGGATATCATATGTCAAAGTTACAAATCTAGGAAGTTTATGTTCCAATTTACCCCATCAAAGCCCATAAACCTTTTTTGTTTCATCTCTTAGGGTTAGGGTTTTGGATGTTTAGGGTTCTACTATTTCTTCATGATAAAGAGGCCCCAAAGGCTAATTCTAACACAGTTCAGAAGAGCCTTCGCTGTCACATTTCTTCTCAAAGATATGCTAGCATTGTTCGAGCTAGTTTGCTTTCTTTTTGCATGTAAGTAGTTTCATAATTTCTATTTAGTAATTGAAGTTCAATTTCCCTATATCTCTGTGTTTCTACTTTAAATCTGTATTTCATTTTGTTCCTTTATAAATATGGATCAAGGATAGAGGAGCTATATCGAATGATCAGGGACAACAAGTTCAGATGCTCTTACATGCTATTTGATGCTGAAAAAGATAGCAAAATAGTGAGCACCCCGAGCTTGATTGACATTCGTTTATCCACCCTAGTTGGGGGATATTTCAATTTCAAAATGAAGATAGAAAAAATTGTATCTCTATACAAATCTAACAAATATTCAAAACACATATTATTATAATATTGTTAAGTATAAGTTAGCCCATGTGGTGTAGAGCATCCGATGATGGTGTGCACTGTTAAGGCACTCCCTCTGTAAAGTCACGGATTCGAAACCCATGAGCGATTAAGATTAGTGTAAACTACCAAATATATATATATATATATATATATATATATATAAGTTTATAACTGAAATTTAATAAGTCTATAATGTTTGGGTTATCATTCTCATTGAATAATATTAAAATTGATTTAATTGATTAGCAATAAAAAAAATTAATTTGATGTATCATTTACTAATTTAAACGTGCAACTTGAGATGTTTTCGTTAAATAATATTATAATAATATAATTATTGAACACGTGATTTATTTTTAGCAAATTAGACTTAAAGTTTAGCCAATATCTTAGCCACATATAGCGTTTGCTACCAGCGTTTGGTGCATCACAGCCACAGCCAAACCAGGGTTTCCATGTGAAACCCAATATACTTGCTTGTGCAATTTTTTTATTCGATTTAGTCAGTTCTTTTGAATATGATTTAACAGAGTCATTTCTCACATAAAATGTATAAATTTCTTTTCATTTAAAGTGTATAAATAAATCTAAGATATTTTTATTCGGAACCGATTTGATAATTTCGATCTATGATTTAAATACATTCTTCCAAAATTAATTAAAACGGATCGAAAATATTAAAAAGACAAAAACATAGGACATAAATAATTAAATAACAAATGCTTACAGCGCAAATTATTAAAAAACCAATAGCAAGGTTTATACGTGTATCGTGCATGCATCATAGATTCATACTCTCTCCTCTCATGCGTTGACTGCGTGCTCCGGGATGGGTACATTGATGGTGTTTTGAAAATAACATCAATTAATTTATACTAATAATATATATCTTTTTTTTAATTTAAACCAATCGGCAACTCTGCCCTTTATAAAATAAATAAATAATGATCGACGTTAAACGTTGATTTAGAAGGCGTGAAATGGGTCCAATTACAGACTAGCAATTGCACCGGGAGGTGCAAGGGAACGCCGAAAGGAGGCATGAATTATCTTGTGCTATCAATAAGAGGAAAATGGTCTTGATAATTTGTTGAGCAAACATTACTTGAGCTCGCATTAGTGAGGCTCATTGACCTATTTGAGTAGAAGGATACAGAAATGGTTGTCAATCAAACACACCACTATTGCCCTGCAATTTTTTTTGACCACGTACAGGCAAATTTGTACTTCTATCAGTCTGATTTATTGTCAAAATAGCAAAGCAAAAGTAACCCTACTTAAACCCCTACCTTTGCCGCTGCCTCTGCCTCTGCCCAATCCACGTTCAGCAACGGACTACACATCATCATCTGTCTAAGGGGTATTTCTTGACAAACTTCATGTGATAGATTTTAGTCCTGGTCCCTTGGAAGATGAATATAAGAGAAATGTTGGCAGCTCTAAATTATATTTGAAGATTTATTTTGAGGACAGACTTATAGGGATACATTTTGGTGCCAACCCTGGTGATGATTGTAAGGGCGCCTCTTCCATAATACAAACGAATGATGTATTTGCTGCTCCAAGGGCGGATTTGCACACAAAAGTTGAGCGAAATAACTCTAATTGCCCCATCAATGAAGCTGGTGATGCCAAGCATATGGATTAGGACATTTCAGAAGTGAACAAGAAGACCCCTTTCTTTGTTGAAAATTTCCTACAGAGAGAAATTGGAATTTTTTCTATGCATGCTAGACGCAAACCTATGCAGAAAACCTTCAGAACCTAAAAAAATCAACACTTTGTGACTTCATTAAGAGACAACTTTGTATGGACTGTAACTCCTAAAACCTTCTGCCAATTCCATTAAAATTTAACCTGTAAAAGAATGACATATTGTTTCAATAGTCCAGTCACGACTCACACTGGAATTGGATCTTTACATAAGAATTTATAGTTACAGGAAATGATGTACTCCATGAAGCACCAATCTGAGATCAGCCCAACCCAAATACCATTTTTTATGATACAAATTGCACAATTACAGAGTGTACGATAATATATGCCTATATATAACATAAAACAATGAATATTCGGTAAATAACCTCTTTATTTAGAAAATGGCCCAAAATATCATGAATACCAGGAGAAGCACACTGTTTCCAAGTGATAGATCATACACCACCTATCCTGAGAAGACAAATGGAAGGGATAATCCTTTATGCCTGGAACCTATAAAAGTAGGAGATATATTTATTCAAGGACTATCTAATGATGCCTTGCTCTAGGGACCTATTCACCTAATAGACCAGAAAAAAGCTCGAGTGTAGAGATAATGGCAAGTGTACCCATTCATATCTGCGCCAAAAGGCACTTTCTACAGCTCAGGTGGGTGAGATGTGTCATGTCTGTTGCACATATCACCCCAAAAACATTAATTAACATAAAAAATATATAATGTATGCTCACAATTAAAATAAAAATATATATATTAAATTCGGGAATCATAAATACAATTACAAAATAAATCTATACTAATAGCTCAATATTGAAGAAATTGTCAAATTGTAACATCTGTCCCCATATGTTGGTCCACGATAACATTTTACAAAACAAAAATAAAGTAATAATAATAATGCTCAAGGGCATCACTGGTCATGTGAATCTCACACGTACTTTTCTTTGTTGTTTCTCTTTGTGGTTTGTACTTTGTATTCAATTAATTTGATATGATACATCTGAGGTATTTCAATTCTCTACAACCATTTTTCAAGGCTATAATGCTAACAAATTAAATCTAAAAAAATGACTTCAGTGAAAAATGAATAGTTGACTATAAAAGCAAATCACTGTAACAAAATAAACCAGTATAGATCCATTTTCACTCAGGATCTATTCAGTTTCAAGAGGGATCAAATCCCTTTAAAGTTCAAACCTTTCCTATAGTTTTTCGTACTAATAAAAGTTTGCACATTGAGAGATTTTATCCTTTTGGCGCTTGATGGATCTAGAGTTAAGAGAAATCTATACTAGTCACATCTCTACTCCAACTGCTCCAATATTTTCATCAATCTATTGATATGGGCGATACACATTTTCAACCACCACTTCTCTAATGTACGATGTTGTAGGTTTCTTCCTCAACAAAATACTCTTCTTGCCTATTTTATGGCTCCTTAACGGGCTACTCACTTGGATCTGTTGTGTTCATGTTCTTCTACCTGCGATCTTCACTCTAAATATCACTAACTCCAGCGAATTTAATTGCTTGCCAAAAGGCGCTAGATTTACATCCCAAAATGATAGAGATGTCATCACATACGTGGGGTAACACTCACATCATCATATGTCGACTTCATAAAAAAAAATACTTGTAAAAATAATAATAGTACCTACTTGTAAAATTAATAATAGTACTACTACATGTTAGCCAAATGAAAATAAAAATATCTGAATGTACATGAAAGACAGATTTGATATATACACCTAATATAAAAACTATTATATAGAGAAATAAAAGGAGAGATGCCAGATTTAGACCTAAATAGAAAAACCATAGAGATGGTATTTTGCAATAATACATTGTATCTGAATTCTACTCACTTGAACGAGTCTACAACAAGCCTAGATCATCTAAAAGCATAAAAATATTTACAGTTCAAAGTATTTGATCTCTTTCGGGGCTTGACAGATCCAGGGTTGACATGAATCTACACTGGTAATATATAATTGTTAATTGTGGATGATTTGACCAAATGGATAAACAATAAATTGAGCTGAGATACATGTTATATATATTTATAAGGGCACAACTGTTTTGCAGTTGAACATATCAATTACTAAGTGAGTTCAAAAGACTTAGAAAAGCGCAAGGGCTTTCACAATTTTCTCACCACATTTCAATTTTCCGCATTACTCTTCCCATCCTCTTTAAATGACATGAGTCCAGTCTAACAGTTAAGATGTATTTCTTGACAAGAAACCAAATACCGAGTAGAAGAACAATGTCCACCATCCTACCAATACACATATAACATTCTCAATGATAAGGACACGGTTTTGGGGCTGGTGAAGAAAAAGGAGAAAATATGGGCCTTTATTGCAATCAGAAACTTGGGCTGATTGTGAATCATAATTATGTATCATTATCATCCTTTACTATACTTAAAAGTTAAAATTCTAAGAGAGAGAGAACAGATTGCAACTCAACATAGCAAAACAAAGGAATTGTTTGCATAATATAATCATATAGCACAAAGAATACAGAACAAGACATACAGATCTCAAGATTGGCATTCCATAGTGATCTTGATGGGCTGCAATTCCTCTTAAGCTCAAAGGCGTATCACCGATCCCTTCCCATGATGACACCTCTGGATGAGACTTGAGCCAACCTTCAATTAGATCCAATGATAACTGCTCTAACAATGCACAGAGAATAGAAGAAACAAAAACCATATAAGCGACCAAAGCTCATCATCCAAGCTAATAAATCGCAAAAAAAATGAATCGAGAATCCAACGATGCATGTGCAAACAAATCAGAAACCAAATCCAGGGCGATCCATCTGACTTTCCATGAATTACTATTAAATCCAATGGACAACAACAATATTTTTTTAATGGGTTCAACGTGTACACTGAAGCTACCAATCACGTCTGCAAAATTCTAATACCCAAAATACCAAACAGCCATCTCAGTTTTCAAGGATTACTGTGCAGAGAACAAAAACCCATCTAACTGGATTATCACAACATAACAAACTTCTACTTCATGAAGTATTTCTATCCATAATAGTCATCCCTATTGAAGGACTAGTTTCTACAACAGTGACAAGTCTGTAATTTTTTCACAAGTGCAATTAAAATAATGAAAACCCATCTGATTTTCGAAGGATTATATCAACAAACCCCGTCTAATTTACAAAGAGCCGCTGCCCCAAACAATGAATACCCACATGATTTTCGGCCAAACCCATTTGAATAATACCATCCGGGTTGTGTTTGGCATCATAGGGATTCTCCTTGTATGCCTGCCAACCCCTGTAGTAAGGGGAATTTTCATCCTCGATCACATGGACAGCCCTTGACGAGACCAAGACAAGCTTCCGGGAGCTTCTGGAGGGCCTACGAGGTGGGGGAGGAACCTCCTCACAAGGGGCTCTCTCAGAGCGATCGTGCTTGAGGTAGAGCTGAAGGAAGTAGAAGAGGGCACAGGGTATGACTGATCCCAAAAGGACCCCTCCACGCCCTTGCACGACGCCTTGTAATGGGACAATTACCCTCATGACTTCCCCTGTTCCTCGGCCTCTAGCCCTATCCTCCTCCCTCTGTCTATCTTCTTCAATTCTGCTTCTGCCGCTGCAGCTATGGATGTTGTTGTCATGGGTCATTGAATCAGTCCCTCCCAGTCTCACTCAAACCCAGGCCCGCCTCTCCATGTACTTCAATTACTCTCCTCCTCTTCCAATAGATTTTGCTTATGTTTGTTTAGCTCAGCCAAGTCCCTTGAGCTGTCCCGTGCAGAATCTTCCATCTTTGTTTTATTCCTCGATTGTGACTACGCCTCTCAGAATCTCCAATGCCCAAGAAAGGAACATAGTAACAATTTCTGAAAATTTCTTTGTTTGTTTTGCATAAACACATATTAACTCTGACGTGTGTCTCCGGGGGGCTTTTTTCGCCTCCAGACTTGTATTCTTGTTTCCATGAAACGTTCTGCAAGCGTTTCGAATCCATTCGCCGTTATCTTTTGCATACAAAACCACTGATATTTTGCCTTTCGTGGTGAGGCTTCGTCTGTCTCATCACGATGAAGCTTGCTGCCTACGGAAAATATCAAGGTAAGAAGGGAAGCCGAAACAAGCCTCCTGCGACTCGATCTTGAGACCTGAGACCTTCGAAACCCTGGCTGAAATCATTTACCATAGAAACGTCAATTTACGTGGAAAAATCTAATTCGTCCCATGCGCGATAGGAAAACATTTTTCATTGGCTGGGGTGAATAGTGTTTGCTCACCCCAAGCCCACAATGAAAACGCCTCTGGCGTAATTATTAAGAAATAACTGAAGAGTGAGAAAAAATTTTGGAAGAAAAAACTACCGGTTTATATTTATTTACCAGTATATTTGACATTTTTATATCATTAAAAAATATATCATAGTTATAGAAATAACTGTTCCTTCTTGTTACATTTTTCCATTTAGTGGAAAAAATTTTGTTGTCTTCGTCCCTACAGAGCTGTGAATCCAGAGTGAGCGAATATTCATCAATAAAACAAAAATTTCATTTCAATTTCCTTGCTTGCTCTTTTCTCCGCTGAAATCGAATCTTCTTCCTTCGATCCTTCGCTTCTAAAATCCCATGCATGATCTGTTGGCCTAGGGAAAGTGTTCAGTGAGAGTGCTCGAGATAGCTTTTGTCGTTGGGTTGGTCTCGAGTTGAAGGATATAATACGTGTACATATACAGAATCTGTCCCAGAGAAAGTTCCAAAATCCATCACAAAACCTGCAGAAAAACAATTGATTAGAGAAATCTGACAGTACCTTTTGCTCCTTGACCATTGGCTTCGTTTAGCTCATAGTGCATCTCGCCAACTCTTCCGGTTAGCCCCATCTTAGATAATCTGTCTGCCTCTGAATTTTTTTCTTTGTAGATGTGTGAGAAAGATATGGTGGTGAACTTGTCTCGCAATATCTTTATCCTGTCCATCCAACTGTCAAGGTAGCTAGGATTTAGCTGGGTACCTTTGTTTAGATGTTCAATAAGGACTTGAGAGTCTCCATATAAATATAGAGAATCAATGAATATATGTTGAGAAAACCACATCAAGCCCCACAGAGCCAGAGTCTCAGCTCCAATGTTGGTGCCATGGCCACCGGTCCAATGGATTTTACAGTGGCACAAAGGGGAAAGCATCAACCAAGCACCACATCAGCAAATGTTGTTTTTAGTTGCCACATCAAAAAACATAGCTAGGTAGTGGATTTCATGTGGCCGGTTTCTATGGGAAAGATCCCTTGGGATATTCTACTTCACCTTCATATTTCCCCAGTGCTTCATTATCTAGTTGCTAACCAAAACCGGGTTGCTAGTTTTCCCAACAAATAGGCACCTGTTTCTACTAATCCACATGTACCAATGGTATATGATGGGAACCTTCCTAAAGGATTTTCCATGCCCTCCCCACCAGATGTAACAATCCTCAGCACTTGTGAAAGTGGAGATGTCCAAATGTAAGATAAAGAAAATCATTTGTAAGACATTCCTTGCAAGAAGACAATCATAAAAAATATGTTTATTATTTTCATTTGCATTATTGCAGTGAATACATATCCTAGGTCCATATATGCCTCTCTTATGTAGATTGTTCCATGTTTGATTTTAATCTTTCCAAACCAACCAGTAAAAAATAACCAGCGTCGATTGCAGTTTAAGTTTCCATATACTCAGAAACCAACTGATCTGCAAAGTTCTTTCCTTCTTCCTCATCATAGCTTTGTAAGTTTCACTGATCACAATTTGACCTTCATGTAAACTTCCTCTCCAATTGACCCTATCCCCTCTTCTAGATTTTATCATATCCATGCCTCTTAATCTTTCACAATATAAATTCCATTCTTCTTTTAAAGAATCAGAAATCCCCAAATTGCGAGCGGGGAGCCATTGAGGTGGGTCATCTTGCCAAATAAAAATATGACATAAAAGAAATTTACTTTCTGATGCAGAAGAGAGATCAGCTCCCTACTAACTTCGGTGCCTCCCTTGCTATTTCCAAGGCCAAGATCACCAATTAGAATCCGGGCACCATTTCCAAAACTCCACCTACGGTTTTCCTTTAAGATAGGACAAATTTTGATGAATCCATTCCATATAGGCGAACCCTTCTTCTGCTGATTGCATTCCTCTTAGTATAGGTCCTCCATAGATTTTCCTTTTAAATATTTAAAGTCCATAATAGCCTTCCACACCCCTGGTGTGTTAATGATTCTCCAGAGTGAATTCATCATCAGAACCTTACCGAAAGTAAATAGATCCCTAATCCCCCAGCCACCTATTTCTTTTGGCCTTGCTATCATATCCCAGTTTTCCAGGTGATATGAACCTTTCCCCAATCCACCATTCCATATAAATTCCGCCATGATGCCTTGGATGTTTTTAATTATCCTTGTCGAAATATTATACAAGTGAGCCTAGTAAACAGAGAGTTGCTGTAGTACAGCCTGTGTTAGGACGAGCCTCCCCCCATCTCGATAACCACTTACTTGCCCAAGCATTTATTATTTTCTTGTATCTGTCTGGTAACTAAAACCAGTCAGAAACTAGATATCTGGAAGCATCCAGGTGGAAGCCAAGGTATATAATGCAACCTTCCAAGTGTGCAATACGGAAGTCGAATAGATTGCCAATATACTCCACCATTTTAGTATTTTCCTCCAAGTGGTAAATACATGATTTTCCGTTATTAGTCTCCATGCCTGATGCTATACAAAAATTCCTGAGTATGTTATGTAAAACCAACCATGCACTTTTGATCAGAAGACCAAAAACCAGAATATCGTCAATGAAAAAATTGTGAGATATTTCCCTTTGCCTGGTAATTTGGATGCGTCTAAAGTAACCCATATCTAGAGCCTGCTTAATTTTAAGGCTAAGAGCATCCATTACGAGGATGAATAGTAGAGGAGAAAGAGCATATCCTTGTCTGGGGCCCCTTCCTAGATGAAAAAATTCAGATGTCGATCCATTTATATTGATAGCCAACGAAGAGGATATTACACAACCCATGATCCATTCAATTGCCCCATTTTCCATTCCAATCTTGTGTAGTATAAGTATTAAAAAATCCCACTCAATTATGTCGTATGATTTTCTCAAATCAACTTTCATCACACCAGCTTTTATTTTTTGAGATTTTACTGAGTGCATTGTCTCTTGAGTTATAGCAACCACATTGTGGATATTCCTGCCGCAAAAACCCGATTTCTATAGGGATATATGGTGCTTTAAGACGTCTTTTAACCTATGTGCTATAAGTTTTGAGACAATATTATACAAGGTGTTGCATAAGTAGATCGGGAAATAATCTTCAAAAGTCCTGGATTCTTTCTTCTTAGGAATTAGGGCCAAGAATGTAGAGTTTAATCCACCTGCAAAATTTCCTGTTCTCGTGACTTCCTCAACCATCAACATGATATCATTGATGAAAATGTCCATAAAATGCATGAAAAATTCTGGATCCAACCATTCGGCCCCGGGCTTTTGTCAGTGAGAAATGATTTTAAAACCAATTCAACTTCTTATATTTTCCCGGCCTTAGGAAAAACTCATTCTTTGCATCTCCAAACATTATCGGAAAGAGTTCCAGTGCTTTACATTTTTCAACAAATACATTCACCTCCTTACCTTTAAAATTTTTTTCATAAAAAAAGATAGCTTCAGATTGTATATCCTTCATGGAATGAATAGTTATTCCATTTCCCTCGATTTGTCATATTGTGTTTACTTTCTTCCTACAATTTGCATAATTGTGAAAGAATCTGGTATTATTGTCTCCTTCCTTGAGCCAAATTGCTCGACTTTTCAATCTCTAGAATTGTTCTTGAAAAAGCATAATTCTTTGCCTCTCCGACTCAATGATTTTCAGACGACTCCAAATGATAGGAGATGAGTCTCCTGCTTCGATCTTAATAAGAAGCTTTGTAGTCTCAGTGAATAGTTACTTTAAATCCTTAACCATGTGTTCTTTCTGCTCCTTTTCCCATTTCGTCACTTTAAATTTCAATTTGTACAGCGCATTTGATAAAAAATCCATAACAAGGGTACCTTCCTCTCTGAAAACTTTTGTGAAGTGATTTCTAACCAATGTGTTAAAAGACTCATTATCTAACCAGGCCCTGTTAAATTTCAAAGGGAAACCTCCTTTAAGGTTCTCAAGCTTCCATTAGATAGATATCGGGTGATTATCAGAGATCATCACATCCTCCACCCGAACCTTAAGATCCCCCATTTGTGAGAGAAGAGAAGAATGCAGAATCCTGTCAATTCTTTTCCCTGTGAAATCATCTCCCGAACGCCCATTATACCATGTTGGACCTTCTCTTTCAAGGGATATGTCCACCAAATTGGATCTTTTAATTAATGAGTTCATGAACTTCTCCATAGGATCCCTTCTGCCATGCAATCCCCATGTCTCATTCTCCCTAAGGGTACAGTTGAAATCTCCCACATAGATGGAACCATCTAGTTGAAGAAACCCCACCACCTCCATCCTATTCAAGAACCTAAGTTTGTATCGATAGGGGGCATAAATGTTAACAAGGTGAATCCTTTTGCTGAATCCCCTAAAAAATCACGTCACAATGATACCCCAAAGAACCCAAATGCCTTCAGTGAAACCAGGCGAGGATCTCACATAACAGCCAAGCCCCTCGACTGGCCCTTTGCATCCGTGGCGACCAGGTGCCAATATGGACACAAGGATTGACAAAAAATTCAGGTATTTTCAGCCGAAGAAATCGATTCTTGAATGAAAATCAAGTCTGGTTTAAGAGTACAAATGAAATTCCGAAGAGATGCAAACTTCTCCCTTCTCCCCACCACCTGAGATTGAGAGAGAATAGGATCATGGATGAACGTCCGGTGACGGGGCCGATGCTCTAAGGACTCGATCGAGGGAAAGTGTGACAGGGACATAATGGAAGTTTCTAGGGGGGACGGAGTCGTCCAAAGCCTTAGCAGATTTTTGTCTACCCCTAGGCCTTCCTTTCCTTTTTTGAATAGTAACATTCAAGATAGAAGAAGGACTAATGGTTAATACATGGGACGAATGGAGGCCAATGTCAATCGGCAGAGAGACCATCTGAGCTTCCGAGTTTAGAAGGATGAGTTCGAGATCGCTTCCGATCGAGTTTATGGGAGAAAGAGGAGCAGACCCACCCGAGTCAGATGGCTGGGTAGGGATGGAGATCCAGGTTCAGATGGCCCCATCATGGTTGTCCAACCTGTAGAAAGTGTAGGGAGGGGCATGGATATAGGGTCTTCCTTGGATAGAGGAGATGTAATCAGAGAGGGTTCAATAGGGTTGACAGAAGGAATAATGCCCCCTCACAATTTTTGACCTGCGGTTTCCTCCACAGACACAGTTCTCAACGACAAGTCCAAGGCAATATGGGATAATTCATTTCCCCCCTCCACATCCCAGAGTCCCAACCTCAAATTACTATCCTTAAAAGACATGGAATCAATACCAAGAGAGAATGTGACAGATGCAGACTTACCCAGAGTAATAGATGATATCGGCAGAGATGATGAACCGATATTTGCATCTCGCTGCGCCAGAGCTCGCGATAATCCAGAAGCAGAGAGTTTCTTGAAGTCCTCCATAAAATGTTTGCACTACCTCAAGAGATGCCCTGTTTTGTGGTGCAGGTGGCACCTGAAAGACATCTGCTAGTAGTATATATATTGTTGATGCACTGTGCCTGACCATTCTAGATCAATCTCCGCACGGAGACCCCCAGAATATGACACTTCTACTAGTAACCATGCCAATCATTTGTCATATTCTCCCGTGCACTTCGGGTCGATGAACCGACAGGATCCTATGCTATCTCCAATCGCCGAAAGAACACTGACAGTCCAGAATTCTAGAGGTAACCCATGCATCTTAACCCAGACAAGATGATGTCGAGGCACATTGAGAATAGGATGAAAACCTACTTTCCAGCGATGGAGTGCCAAGAAACAACGCCCATTTACCCAAGTTCGCCTAAAATCCTCCCCAACATCATCGCTTTTGATAAAATGGAAGTTCTACCAACCTCCTTGAAGCTTTCTCACGAGGGGTCGGTACTCAATTAACTTATTCCATGCCTCCAACAGCCATGGAAGGAACTCAACCTTGCTAAACCGTTCAAATTGGCATTGCCCCACCAACACCGGATCCAATAAAATTTCCATGCGATCCCACATCATGTCCATACCGAAACTGAGGAGCTTACATCTCGGTCTCTGCTCGAGTGGTTTATCTGGTTGCAATGGCTTGGGTCGCTGAGCAATGTGAGATTGGTTTACAAGGGAAAACCATGCAAGTTTTGCAGAGAAGGGTACAAAAGTAATTCTTTGGTTTGGGAAGATGTACTAGGGCGAGGTGTCAGATAGCATGTTGTCTTGGTGCCTTTCTTTGCCACCTCAAGCTCATGCAAAAAAGCGTCGTCATATTCCATTGTCTCAAAACCCTCTAAATTATTCGCAAGGCCTGCCATGCTCCAGGGGCATTTAGAGTTGCTAGGTAATAAGATTTCGACAGGGATGTGGCAAGACGAAATATTAAATCTAGGATAAACCGAGATCCCCAAACCCAACAACTACAACCATCTAGGACTGGGTTCTCAGTTCGATATTAATGCTGACATATATGAAAACGGTCAAAAAAGTTTTGAAAGCCCCGTCCGAACCCAAAAGGTGATCCCGAGGACACCAAACTCCCAACCCTTATAAATGCCAAATCAAGAAACTACCCAGAAAGAAAAGGGAGTTGTCTAACGAGACAGAGGAATTGCCACGACACCCAAAATTGGCCAGAATCTGGGCCAAATTTTTTTAAGAAATCTTACAATAACAGTGTTTGAATCATGATTTTGATGGTGGAAATAGATTCAGCACCATCAAAAAACTCTAAAACACCTAAAATATTAAAGTTGGATAATTATAATGTGGATTTACAAATATCCCTGCCAGATTTTCTTAAAATCTTATGGAAATTTCCATGATATTCAGGTCGAAAAAGCTGTCTAATGAGAAGACGGCAAAGAAAAGACGCTTGTCACAATCGAACAACCTTCCGCCAACTTCGTCAGTGGTTCCGAGTAACTGATCGATAAATTTGAAAATACCGCTCCCTGAGTAAAATCCGGCACGCCAGAAAAACCAGGAGATTACGGTCAGAGGAGAACCCTTCTCTGTATCAACCAGGCCCGAAAACTATGACAAGTCCCCGGATGATGAATAATTAAGCCGAATCCGATGGACAGCAACAACATAAGCACTGTCCAATGTTCCACCAGTGTTTACACAGTTGAATTTGGAGAAGCTTCTAAGGCTTACTACAGCAACAGAATGACGAGTATAACGAGCTAAGACGATAGACCAGCGGTTTGTGATTCTCTATTTCATCACCATGACCAAAACATCCCCGGAGGAGCCAAATCTCATGAAACATGTTCTAGAATTCTTGGCTCCAGCCACATAAACCCCGTCATATTATGGGCGCTGAGAGGCTTCGTCACCCTTTTCACCGTGTCCCCCAATCACAGAGCCTACCAACACAAAAATTTGTATTTTGCGTCTATCGCCTTAACTAAGAACGATACCAAGATTGCAGATTAACTCAACAAAACTCAACTACCAGGGTACACATTCTTTCCAATCTGTGGTAGGCTATAAAGCTTCTGCTGGACCTGGACTCTAATTCTGTGCAGTAGAAAACTTTTTCTCCATGGGCAGTCTTAGCAGAGTGTGTAGTTCCACCGAATGTGATAGTTCTTAATCCCCACCTCTGCACAACACTTTCTTCCGCACCAGTGGCCTGGTTTCTTACCAATTGTGTGCATTTTTTCCGCATCGCATCAAAACTTTAGCGCAGAATCCATGGCCCGGCTCGAAGCGTGAGAAACTTATTTTATAAAACAAATTAAATTGGCTTTAATAAAAGAAAGGAACGTCAACCAACCTTTTGGCCTCGCTGGTTTACTACATCACCTCAATTGACTGCGTAGAAGGCGCGGAATGGGTTCGGTGATGGACCATGAAAAAGAAACTATGAACATCTGGGTTCGTTTATCTATAATAAAATTTTGTTTAATTTGAAATATGGTAGGGTTTGTCAAAATTGTTAGTTTAAATCATCATTTTATTTAGAAGTTTAAAATATTAATATTTAGTTTCTGTTTTTTATAATAATTTTATTTTCATTTTTACTTTTAGAATATATATTTTTAAATAATTAAAAAAATTAAAATTCAAAATTTCATGTTAATATTAAACCACAATTAAAAAATTATTTTAAAATAACTTTGGATATATGTTTTTTATTTTTTAGTGTTTTTATTTTATTTTGGTTTGAAGCTGGGTTTTATGATGAGGATGATGGTGGTGATTAACGTCCACTGAGACCAATCTTTGGTCTATCGGGCCTAAAGAAAAGAGTTATTTAATTTGATTTAAGATTTTATTCCTATGCTCAAAATGTTGAAATGTTACTTTCAATAGTCCTATGCAGAGCCGCTTTCCAATTTTGATTACCAGGTTTATGTCCTCCAGCCGCTTACCAAAAATGTTTGAACAGTCAAAATTAGGGTTTAAAATTAAAGTCCTGTACACTGAGAAACAAAGCATTGATTGGTTGTCTTCCAAATCGTTGAAGAATCACAACTGTTGCAGTTTATGAAAGAACAGAGGATTTCCATTTTGAAACAGTGTTTGATTTTGGTTTGAACGCAGGAGTTTCTTTTGTGTGGTCCCACGACCACATCAGCAGTCCGCAGGTACACTAGTCCCCACGCCAAGTCAACAACAAATCAGCAGACGCGTGACAAATTTTCATTGGAGCGGAGTTTTGTTTGGGCCGTTCACATTGCAAAGAACCGAACCCGAAATAGTTATGAGGCGGATTTGATTTGGATTTCAAGTCACAAATCCCACCAACGTCAGCAGGCCCAAACCGGACCCGAGACGGTTTATAGGGTAGATTTAATGAGATTTTGCGTCACAATTCGGCTGACGTCAGCACCCAGAACTGTAACACGAAATGGTTTCGTGCATTCTGGTTGAATGTTTTTTGAAGTTCGGGCGGAGGATCGATTAATGTTTTATGTCAAAGGTTTGTTTAAATGTTTTGTTATGTGGACCCCGACATTGTCATATATTATCAACGAGTATAATATATATATTATAAACGATACGTTTATAATATATATATATATATATATATATATATACACACACATATAGTTTTTGTTTTCGTTTAATTTTTTGTTACATGCGACATATAAGAGCCCGAAAGCTTTTTTTTATTTTTTATGTGATTACACAACAGCGTAGTAATGTGATATATTTTTACACATCACAACAGTGCGTTTTTCTCAATAGACAGAGTGTAATTTCATGCACAACGGTGCGTAGTTTTAGAGACAGAGTATATTTTTTTTTCTGTGTGTGAGACATAGAAGAAGTTTGAAAGCACTGTGTTTATGCAGCATTCTTGTTTTTGTAAATCCCTCTGACAGAGGAAGAATTTTTTTTTTGTAATAGTTTACAGTGAATGAAATAGATTTTTTTCAAAGTGTTGAACTCTGTCTCCTATCAAGAATTTTTAATTTCTCTGTGTTAAAGAGGAGAGTATTACTCTCTCCATTGTTGTTCTAGAATTTTCAAATATTCCAACACAAAAAGCTTGAAGAGAAGCCTCTTGAGCTCACTATGATTTTGACATCTTAAAAGGCTAGGAAGGTCAGTATTGCAACAAAGATTATGAAATTGAGCTCTAATGTGGTTTTATGCGGGGCACTCTAAGAGGAAGTGATTTTCATCATCGATGTTCATATTCTCATAGAGATGACAGATCCTTTCCATCCATGGTGTTTTAGGAACTGTCCAATGACCTGTTTCACTATGGAGCTCATGAGAGTTCGTTCTAATCTTGGTTATATTAATTTTCTTCTTTGAGCTAGTTAAAACAGATAGATACTTTTGATCTTCTAGAGTGGGGTTGATGACCTCCTTATAATATCTTAATTTTCTTTTAGCTGCTAAATCTTTCTCACACCACATTTTTTCTTTGAACTTATAAGTAACAATTTTTTTAATGTTATTAATGTTTTGCAATGCAACATTCTCGTCGACCTCCCTATGGTTTAACCAAGCCCCGGTGTCTTTATACCAACCTCATTTAAGCCTTAAGTGTCTTTATGTTATTGCTTTGAAACATTACATTGCAAAGGTTATTGTGAGATATTGGCTCAATATTATAGGTTGAGTTTCTTCATATTAGAAGTATTTTTTTTCTTGATGAGATAAAAAATAAGGGCTTACGCAATAGCGTTAGTCCTTGCCGCTAAATAATTATGTCAATTTAACCATAAATAATTGTTTCTTTGTTGGTAGACAACTCTTCATTTGTTTGGCATATTGGCCCTCTGCACCTGCAATGTTTTCATTGCTTCCAACTTCCAAAACAATTGTAGTTAAGTAAACCACTGCAAAAGATGCAGTGTACATACACATTAAGAGGACTGTTAAATTCTGTAACAACATTTCAAATGTTTACAAGTTACAAATTAGATAAATAAAAGAAAATCATAGAATTCATACAGATATTGTTGTTTTGAAGATGCAAAGTGAAAAGAATTTCGTAAAACAATATACCTACGGACAAATTTGTGATCCTGTCCTATCTGGCATAATTAGTCAAGGTGTTCTTGTCGACCATCCAAAACCTGTGAGCATTGTATGACTATTCAAATTAAGGAGTGCAACTAGGAAACATCTATTTCTTAATGAATTAAAGCTGTTTTTTTCTCAAACAATTTTTGATGCACTCTAAAAATTAAATTAAATTAAATTGTTATTCTATAAATAGTTGTTATTCGTTGCAATATAAATAGTTGTTATTCGTTGCAACATTAGCAGATACACTACAACATAAAGGGGGGTTTTAAGACAATATTTAAGACAATTTTTGGGTAAATTGTCTTAATTTGAGACAAAAGAAAACTTGTGTATTGTTTTAAATATTGTCTTTAAGCGGGTGTCTCAAATTAAATCGTCTTAAAATTAAATTGTCTTAAAATATTGTCTCTATAAAGACAACATATAACACAATCATTTTTGTCTCTCTAGAGACAATTTCATTTTTGTCTCTCCTAAGACAATAGTTGCACTACAACACAAAGGGGGGTTTTAAGACAATTTTTGGGTAAATTGTCTTAAGTTGAGACAATTTCATTTTTGTCTCTCCAAAGAAAATAGTTGAAATTAAAGACATATTTTATTTATGGAGACAATTTCTTTAATCCTATCTATTGTCTCTATAGAGACAATATAAAACAATGAACCCAAAAAAATATCTCACCATTAAAATAAATCAATATAAAAATATTTAATTAAAAGAATAAAAAATATCATTGAATAATTCATGTTATGGTACATTGGAATCGAACCACCAACCTCCTGCATGGCAGGTGCTCTTCCAATGAGCTAGCACCCTTTAACGAAATTATGTGAGGAGTTATGGCAGTCCTTGAAATTGTATAACAGGCACTGATTTTAAAAAAAATTTCAACACATAATTAGATCAAAACAAAACCAAAGCATTCTTAGAAGTGAAAAACACTGACAGCAAGCCTGAACAATCTTAATACAAAACCACAAGTATAGACAGAAGGCAATGAAGCCAACTAGATTCCAATGAATTATGTCAAGCAGAACAAATAAGGGATCCCCAACCTAGATTTTCATCATTGGAGAGATATAGACGACACTAATAACCATATAACACAGTAACTCAAAGTGACTTTGAAATGACAAAAAATTAATTCGCAATTACTGATGACAGACTCTTTTATCCATACATTAAGCACTAGATAAATCCAAAGAAATACTCATAGGTCTAATTGGTAAGCCCTTGGAATTGTGCATGATAGCAAGCTTTATAGGTGTGACCACTGTTTTTCCATTTACAACTCTAGAAACCCCTTGTTCCTATGTTCCTACAGTTACAGCAGCACCCCCATCCCCTTTGTGTTCTAATATTTTTAAAGATTCCCCTTTTTTCTTTGGAAGATAAAACTTACACTTGGCACCATATACTTGCAAATACCTCTCTTGACAAAAAACTGAAATCCACAACAAGAAATTCAGTAAACCAATAGTTCCAAAAGAAAAAATATAATCCGATTAGAGACAACTATAGAACATGAAAACACAAAACTCATCACTGAGTATCTTATAGCGCACTTAGGGTCCCAGCCCTCTCTGGTAGTGAAACAGCAGCAGGTTTGACCTGCAAAGGCAAGAGCATATAAATTTAAGGACTGATTACATATCATATTAAATGGATGACCAAAAATAATGGATGAAAACACAGGCTGACTTGAGTACTTCACTTCCATCAACATTCTCCTCTGATTTTAAGGTTGCCAACCTATATTTTGAATGGTGGAACTTGCATTTTGAACCAAATTTGCAGATGCTAATTTTCATATACTAATGAGTCAATAACATGAAAATCGTTGTTCTCCAGAAATTGACAATGAAAATTTTAGAGGTATGTTTTCTTAATTATTATGAACAGATCTTGAGAGTAAATTTCAATGCCTAGAATTGGACCAACTGTTGGTAGCTTATTCGCTTACTTGAAGTCCCAGCCAAGCCTACCTCTAGATTGATGAAGCTACCATGTCTCCTAAAGATGTTTTATTAAGTATGAGAAGTAGAATTTAAATCTATACTCAGTGGCATTCTCTTCAAAACGGTTGTTCAATTCTTGTGATATAAGAGCAGTCCAACAGTAAAGAAACTCATCATTTGTTATCAAAATTATTACTTCATCAAGTATGAATCTCTTACAGTAGGAGTAGTCTTAGGAAGAGTTTCTCTTCATCCTATAGTAGGGCTTCATAGTCAGCAGCTACTTAAAAGTTAGAGTAAAGGTTTCCTCATCAGCAAATAAAGGTTCAACATTTCATATCAGTCTTAAAATTACTTATCTCCAGCGTATCAAATTGAAGAGAGATGAGAATGACATTAATCCTCTTTCATTTTTGAGAAAAAAAAAAAATTCTTCTAATTTTTAATGCTTGCCTAATTTCTATAGGCATCCACAGGGAAAATATTTAGTAGGGTATCAAGCTGTAAGAATCACAGTAACAAAAATAAAACATATGGTTAGTGACCTTACACAGAATTGAGAAAATTGAGATACAAAGAGAAAGAAAAGTGTGTTTTCAACTAATTGAAACCATCAATCTATACAGCTAGCTTCCAATATATATCATTTATAACATCAAACAGTCTAGAATAAACAGACATAATAATATAATGGATAAGGTGCAAACCAAAGGAGACTAAAAAATATAACCAAGAGGGATCCATGATAAAAAAAAGGCATGCAGTGTGGCCAAAGTCGCCCTTATAGGTTCAGGACACTGTGATATCGAAAATACATAAAAATATAACTCATGTATGAGCCAAAACTCACTGCAGAACACCAAATACATATAATTCAGTTTACATAAAACCTGTGACTATCTCCCAATTAAAAAGGCACACATAAAACATTTTCTTTTACCTGTTCAAGGACTGCTTGAGTTCTTTTATTTTCTGCTACATCATCTCACCTCTAGAAAAGTCAAAAACTTCTTCATTGAGGAGATGAGCATAAGCAATATACAACCAATTCAAGTAAATATTGGCAACAATCAAGGAGAAAGAAGTAAAATGATTCTGGATGTATTGTTAAAAACTTCACCTTCAAAATAGCCATGCAATTTTCACATATTGTTTCACTACTCTTAGTAGCCAAAACAAGATCAGGAATAAAACCAGGCCATCTACTTGGCCATTCATGCTTCAACACCTACAACATTGGCAGCACTATTTTAGCAATATCTATTTAATCAAGAAAAGAATAAGCATCCTAGTATTTACTATTAGCCTTTCAATCACCTACAACCTGGAAAATGGGATACATGTTCAAAACATAGGAAGAAAAGCTACCAATATCTAGAAATTACTTACAAACAACACCCTCTCAAAGAGCATGGACAAGCTAATAAATTTACAAAAAAAAGAAGAGCAAAGGATAAATATTTAAGAAAGCAAACAAACAAAATTAACATGCACAATGGTTTAACTAATTAACCAAATAAATCATACACAATACCACATTTATATTTTCCTATCTAGGATACACTTAACTCACTTAAGATGAAATTAAATGAAGATAAGACACATGGGAAATAACACATTGATCAATGCGAACAAAAGTATGCGCACAAAACCTTAGTGAGTAAAGTGTAGCTTTGAGAAGTCATAAACAAAAAGGTGGAGAAAAAGAAACATCGAGATGATTCTATTACTTACCTAAACCAAGATTACATTAAGTTTGTTTACATAAAGCCTCCCACTGTGAAAAGAAGCTTTGTTACTTGAAAGTTGAATAACAATACATATAGAAGTTAATATATCCACTGGAAAAAAACAATGAAATGCAAACCTAAACAAGATGTATATAATAAAAACAATAATCAATGTTTACCAAATAACATAAGACACATGCATTATATTGACCAGAACAATGAGATCTGATATGTAATTCTTTATCCCATCCCGTTGTTCAACTGGCAAAGCATTCCATCGATATTTGATCACACCTTCAATCACCTAAAATCACAAGAAACAAGATTAACTTAAGCTAGCAATTAGAAGTTTTACTAATGTAACTAAAAGCCGTATGCACCTTCAATCACCTAAAGTCACAAGGTTGAAAATGAAATTTAATTTTACTAATGTAAAATAGAAGCCATAGGCAGTCCACCTAGGAACCATGTGAAAATATTTTACAGGGTCGACAAAGCAATAGTCCTATGCATTTTCAATTGTTATCCAATATAGTCATCTTGGGCTACAATTATGCACTAAGAAGTCTACAGGCATTGCATCAAATATGAGATCTCAATTTCAGCGAGTGTATCTGTGTCTAAAAAGAAGAAAGCACAACAGTACTTGAAGTGAAAAGAACTTTGTATTCAGATTCTACAAGTTCTGCAGAATGCTAACAACTTGCAGCCATGTATCCAGATGAGCCTGTAAACCCTGCAATATATGCTCCGTTGTTGCTCTCTACAACATAACAGCACATACAGTAAAGTATAGTGCCAAACTACAGTGAAAATATAAAAGATATTAAAATCAAGAACCCTTAGTTTTCTTTATTTCCCTATTCCCATTGCAAAAGTGACAACTACCTATAACATTATACGTATATCACTGTCCGTGTAAGAAGTCACCTGGTTCATTTTCATGCTCAAATAATGTCAGAACAAAACACCATGATAAAATTCAAGCTAAATTTTGAATTTCAAGGATTACAGTCAGGGAACACAGTGCCTTAGCCGTAAGCATAAATCACTATCTGAAATCTCACAATTTAAGGGTAAACATATGGATTTAGTTTCCACACGTATTTTTGAACTATTTGTTGCAAGTTTGAGTCCTTGCTGTCAAACTGTTTACATGTAACATACTACAGAAATCATTCATCTCATCAAATGTACAACATAAAGAGAACTTGACTAATCATGTAGAAAAAACAACTCATGATTTTGTCATAGTTCCACTTCTTCTAGCCATTAGATATCATATATATTCACATAATTCCCAACTTGAAATAAGATATTATATATTTGCTCTGCTTAAAATACAAGCACGTGACATTTTAGGATAACAATGATGTTTGCTAGCTAATCATTAAATCATAAACTAAGTTTTTGTGTAGGTACACAACGCTAACATGTATGTCTTTACACTCCATGACCTTATTGTATCTACCTGGCATGAAGCAGTCAAGGATCTGTTAATACTGAAAAACCATTAGCGTCTGGCATAACTGGAACAATAAGGTGGGTGTTGGGACATTCCACAACCAAGGACCAACCATTGGCACATAAGACAGACAACTAACAGAACAGCAGCTGACAAGCCTGGTTCATGATGAGTCAATGGCTGGGGGTAACAATAATAATATGTATGTTCTCTTTGTATATGGATAAACTTGATGTCAAATCTAATCCAAATTCCATTTCAAAAAGTCAAATTTATACAAATTTCATTGTCCTTCACTTGCACTATGATTTAGATATTCCAGCAGCAAATATTCCTTTTGTTTCCACCAACTTGGCATATTTTATTAGAATGATGCCCAAGATTACTTTGTAAGTAGGAAGTTATTGGAGGATATATCCCTTGAACTGAACTCTACAAAAGCTATAAACATCGCTGAGGGAAAAATATTGGAATAGACAAGTACATATCTGAAATTTTCTTGCTGTTTTTTGCAGGACACAAAATTTGAACACATAATCCACAAGCACAAGAGAAGGAGATGGCCATGAAGCTATAAAATTAGAAGCCATAGAAAACAAATTCAGAATTACATCAAGCAATTAAAAAAACACAGATGACACATAGTGATAATGGTGATATTTGATCATCAAAGTATAAATTTACACACAAAAAACATAAGTGTCCCAAAATTAATGAATAAGAATTAGAATACGCAAACCACATTAAAAGAATCAGAATAGCATGGATATACAACCATAGTGCTAAACCATAACCACAAATAACCCACCAAAGAGAAGTACCGTAAGATACATACCCAGGTTAGTGCACTTTAGTATGCTTCAGAATTCCTGATTCATACTGCAATTAGATCCCACAAATAAAACAAATTTCATGCTAGGTACTTTCCATAACATTTCTTTCCAAGACAAAAGGAAGGCAGGCACATAGTGGATCTCATTTAATCCCAGAGGACAAAAGGTGATCAAAACAAATATCAATCAGAAACGAAAACAAGATAACCAAAGAGAACTAAGTATAGTACTATGCATACCCAGATCAGTGCACTTTAGCATGCTTCAAAATTCCTGAATCATACTGCAATTAAATCTCACAAATAAAACTAGCAGTTTCCCCAAAACGTGGAAAGAGAGGTTGATAGGATTTTTAAATCAAAAGAGTTGTACAAGAAAATAGTAGTCTAAAAAATGTCTGTACACGTGTCATTTGGAGAGAAGAAAGGTAGATGAAAAAGCAAGTCTATTGATTCAAAAGAGAAAGCCTATCGGCCTAATTAATATTTGTATTTTAGTATATAAATATTCGTATTTTAATTTTAAAAATGAATTATGATAAACAATCCTCATCTTTGGACCACCTACCAACATTGTCTTCACCGCTGCATTTAGAAATTCTGTTGTTGCTTCCACAGCAGCTTCCAAACATTTAGGATTGCTTAGCCTACAAGATTCCAAAGGAAACCATGCCAAAAAAAGATTAGGATTAACTAAAGATCAATGATTAATAATAGAAATTCATTATTTCAAATTTAAAGCCATAATTAAATTTGGAAATTAACAAAATAAAATTAGCTTCAAGCTTGCTAGAATGGCCCTATTTGATTACTGGCTAAAGCAATAGAACACCACTGCAAAAAGAATATGAAAAATATCCACAGTATCGTGTAGCAAGATTTGGACTAACCTATATTGAAGCACATGAAAACAAATTAAGATAATCAAAAGATCAATATAATATATCTCATGCAAATACTTCTGCCCATGACATTTAAATTTTGTAGGAAACAGTCGGGCAGATACAATGAATATGAATGCAGACCCACATATTGACAATTAACCGAAAACAGAGACAAAGATATCTTTTGATCCTTACTTTTGAAGGACCCAATCAAAGATACATCACATTATTGTAAGAGTGGGAGTTCAAGTTCAAAGTCACCCTTTGTTGCAGGATGCAAGCGCATCTTAAATTTTTAATGCTTTTCATTGTGTGTGAGTTCAATTTTTAATAACTGAAAAGTCGAGATTGTCTTGGACAATTAATGGGAAAGTTGTGACTTGACAGATGGAGTCCAATCTATGTCTGGTGAATTACTGGGATTCATATTGTAAATCCCTATGCCTTCCTTTTTGCTTTATTGTAGCCTGTTTTTATAAATTAACTACTTTTTATATAAAGGTTGATGCCTGACTGAGTCTTGCTAGCATTACGTTACTGGATCGAGAAGCCTCTGCTTGTGTGATATGAAGAACTTCTTGAAATAGAGCAGGCATATGCTTGCTGATGCTCTAGTGACCAACAAGGTCTTCATCATCTACAAGAATAGAGATGTATGTTGGAAGTCTTGCTGTAATAATGAAATTCTAGGTTTTGCATATTTTTTCTTTGGTCTTGTTGCTACTAGCAATGGTGGGTATTAGCTGTTCATTCCCTTGATCTAGCAAATGCTAGCAAGAAGTTCTTGAGTGCAAAAGTTTTTTGACAAAAGTCTTGAGAAACCGTTTTCTGGTGCTGTGAAGTCTACTAACTGATCTTATGTTATCGTAGATTGGCAAGGTAGAGTAGAGCTTGTTTGCATGATGTTCCCTTAGTGTGCAATTTCGAGCAAGGAGTCTTTTGTGCAGAAGTTTATACTTGAGGCTAGTATTTTGAGTGGATATTACCATTTCTCCTTGGGCTAGTAGTTTCCAATAAAGTATTTGAGATTGCTTGATTTAGTAGAAAGATAACAAGAGTAAGCACTACACTTATTAAGTTTGCCTTATCACATCACAATCTTAGCTTGAAGTTACCAATTGTTTTGGATAATTATAATGTTTTCATATTCGACTTGGGATTCTATGTCTATGTGGCTTTCTTATATAGTGTGTTCTATGTAGTATGTATATTTTCATGTTGGTAGCCAATAGCTACACCCTTTTTTTGTATAAATAGGTCATAAAGGTGCATACAATTACTCCTCTCCTCGGGAGCGATATTGAAGATAAGCATTATAGTGAACATTAGTCTTCCAACAATTTTTTTTGGTGAGGTACATTGCACTGATTAAAGTTTCTACAGCAAGCCAATAGACACCTCAATAAGAGTGTGGTGTCACTATTACTGATATCCAAATTCAACCACACATTTTTTGAATTAATTGAGTAATAGTATGTGTAAGCTTTCAGGTAAATTGATTAAGTTGGCACTTGTACATCTAAAGTGACCACGTCATGACGATACATGAGACTGTCTGAGTGGATAACTCAGGGTTTTGTCAATGTTTAGCCTTTCTTACATTTTGAATTTGTGTGATGGAAGGGTGGATCTGCCTAATCCAACTCTTAATCGGATTTATGAGGTGGGAGGGTGGATGTGCCGACTCCAACTCTTAATCAGATCACTAATTTTTCTATTCTTTGCTATTGTTTTCTTAATTAGGGTTTGGGTTTCAAGGTGATTGCTTTTCATTCAATAAATCCTGTTCACATGCATCCATTGCAAAAATAGTTAACATATCGTATCGTAGGACTGCCAATGGTTTAATGTCTGGTTTGGGTTAACATGTGTCTTCTGATAAAGAAAACTTTCAGCTCCTAGGCACCGAAGTTTATTGTTCAATTTTTCTAAGAGTATCATCATCATGGGTTGACCCAACAGTACTGCATCTGATACCTATGGTATGCTGCTTGAAGTGGTAATAGCACCACTGATATCTGTTGTTTGCTACATAGACTGGTGGTATCACCTACAAAGTTGTGGTGTACCACAGCTGATACACAGTTACTGGGTAGATGAAAAGAACAAGGGTTTTGAGTTTTGGAGGAATATCCTCATAGCTGCTTAATCAATCAATTTTCCTATTGCGAGTCTGGAAATGGAATTATAGATAATTTTTAAGTTAAACCTCTAAATCAACTAAGAAACTGTAAAAAGTGACTTTTAACAGCTTTAAAGTTTGTGGTAAATTTTTTTCACATCCAGAATATAACTTTCAGAATAAATTCTATTTACTAAATTGAGTACAATCACCACAACAAGTAGTTTAACTCACAGAATGACAAATCTTTCTTTTCTTGATTTCATTACCAAAATGTAATTATATAAACCAAATAATAAACACAAGGGTATGGGCAAGGTGGATATCCCACTCTCTCTTTTCTTCTTCTTCTTTTAGTTTTTAGTTTTATCTTTATATTTTTTATTTTTACAAATCCTTTATTACCATACAATAGAAAATACTCCTCGAACTATCTATAGCAGAAATGACAAGGGCGAGGTTAGGAGTGCACTGAATGTTCTGCACACTCCAGCTTGTTGATGACCAAAGATTCGTATTATTTTCTGCCTTTTTATTGGCTGTTAATTCCTAAGTTGCAACTGACTATCATAAGCTAAAAGACAATGCAAAAATATTTGGGGTGCATTGATCACTGCTACTGAGATTTGATGTTGGAGTGGTGTAGTAGCTACCCAATTGATCATTGTTGCAGAAGTTCGATGTTCGAGTGGTATTGAAGCCACCTCGTTAATGAGTATGAAAAACCACTCCGTAATAGACAGAGCAAAGGTAGGCTGGGATAAGGTGAGATAAAACCCACAGAAAGGTATCAAGGTACGTTTTGAATATGTTTTCTTCACTTTCACTTCTATCTTGCACAACTATCATGCACCTTAAATAATGGGTATGCACGTTAGGAAACTGTATAGTGGCATATAACAACAAACAGAGCACGGATAAGCATATAAGGAATATAAGTTGAAGGCAGGGTAGGGATTTCATATCTGAAATATCCATCAAATTTGACAGTTTCTGCAACTCTAGTACCCATTTTCATGATTTTAACAAATAATGTTGACGGGCATGAAAAAATTTTGGCTGTATTTGACACTAACATTGAAAGGGGAATTTTATGAAAAGAACAAGTTTGTGACAATATGGAATATTGGCTTTTAAACTGTGAAACATAATTTTTTTGTGTCATCCCTAGATAGGCAATATAAATTGTCTATGTAAATATGAATATGTCATGAATTTGTGTCTATGTAAATAATGAAAATGAATTTGGAATAAATGTGCATATGAGGATCGTTGTTGGACATAAATAATGAGTGATTTATATAGGAAGTAGGGCAGAAAGATGGAAATAAAAGTATATCTTTTGAAAAAACAGATAATATTTTTTTGAACAAATTATAAATAAAAAAATTCCAGGACACATCCCATAGAGAAAACCAAGAATGGAGAGGATAGAGACAAGTTACTCATAATATGAGGAGGAATCTACACAATATTTATCATTTAGGAAACTCCAATAAATCATAATATTTTGCTTAGAAGTAGTTGATTTTGTAACATACTAAAACATAAAGAGGACAAAATGCCAGGAGGGCAATTTTTGGCATCCAAATACCATAATTCAACATCTGCAAGGAAAGCATAAGTGGACAGGATATCTCAACCACGGACTTCAACCCAATCAACCAAACTATTTACAAAAATCACTTGTGCACCATATGCTACGACATAGTTTCCATAAAAGGGATCAGGATACGATATGCAGTTCAAGATTGCCACAAAGTATCAGTTCCCTTCAAAATGAGATAGCATTGTCAGAAATTTGAGATCCAAAATATTTAACAAAACTGGCATATACATCATTGCACTAGATGGGCATCTCAATTCATACCCATCAAAGACATTTGATGAATTGAACTCCACATTAGATACGTTATCCATAACAGACATCCTATTAGGTTGTCAAGATGCAAGATGTCATCAAGGTGGGGGAGTCTAGAGGAGACATTGATGTCCACAGTGAAGGAAATACTCAACTGTTTCTCCATGAGGACATCACATATGGAGTAGCGAGAATGAATCCTGGTGGCGAAATTGTTCCCACCAAGAGAAAGCTGTTGCTCAACTTTGTATCTGAGCTATTGTTTAGGGCTATACTAGAGTCGTTATTTAGGACTGCTGGTGACTGTTGGTGATAATATTCAATAGTAAATTAACAATATTCATTTACTATCAATACTAAATTTCTTTTTCAAAATTTTGTAGCACTAATATTGGGTATCTTGGTTTATCATGCCTCAAACTTTAGAGACGTTAATCAACACAAGCTTCACTTTGTGGAAACCAATATCAATTCGATTTCTAGAGGTTTGAGAGGGATTGAAAACCATTTATGTATCCTTCTACTCAAATAGATCAATGAACCTCACTAAATGCAGGCCAAAATATAGTCTTTCGCTCTCTACATAAATACATGACACATGCTTGCAAAGTATTTAAAGAAATATGCCAATGAATCCTAGAAAAAGTTTCAATGTGACAAGTAAATCACTTCTTAGAAGGGCACTTGGTTGTATAAATGCCATTATTTTCTTTTAAATTTTGTGTTCATCAAGGGTTGAACTCATATGATATCAAGGATGAATTGTTGCCTATGTGGAAGAGCTGTTAGTTGAAAATTTTACTTGTCATTCTTATATTTAAATAAATCGTTGTTGATGAAAGAATTATTGAGCAAAGTTTATTTTGTGATTATCGTATGCAAAACATAGAGTCAATATCCTTTGGGTTGAATGTTTTGAGTTGAATTACTCCCAAGACAAATCGATTTGCATTATCCTTTAGATAATTGATTTCTATTAGACAAATTATAGTCCTGTTGGGCATTCCCTTGGAATTAAACGAAACCTATAAGTAGTCAATTGCTATAGGAAAATCGCAGCACACCATTAGGCCCTCTTTTGATGAATCAGTATATAAGATATATTACAAAATTGAGCTACTCCTAAACCATTAGGCACTATTTTGATGATTTAGTATACAAGACACATTACAAAATTGTACTCTACTGATTATTGAGAGGAATCTTAATGCAGTAACCAAAATGCAGTTATAAGTTTAAATCATAATCCAGACAAGCAAAGGCGTAGCAACTACAACCTAGAAATAATGTGTTGGAAACTTTGGCATCTGTTGGCCTTTTACTGCAAACTAAATTATCTATTCATTAGTTATTTCGGAGGTACATAACAGAAATGAACTACTCTAGTGATTATTGAGAAGAATCTTGATGCAGTTATCAAACGACAGTTATGAGTTCAATTACTGATGTAGACAAGCAAAGGCACAACCACTACAGCCTAGAAATTATACGTTGGCAACCTGGCATCTATTGACTTTTCACTATAAACCAAATTCTCTGGTGATTAGTTATTTGTCACGGGCATACAACATTTTCACTGACAGAAGTGCTTGAAGTGGGATTCATGCCAAGAATGTTGGGAAATGATGGATTGGCAAGCACAAGTGCAAGTTTCCACATATGCCATAGAACCATGGAGGAGATGAATTTGATTCATAGTTATAACTTATACTAGGTGGCAATCACAAGCTAGTGGGAAAATGTTCAAATGGAATTGTATGTATGATGAAGGTGTGTTCTGTTAGTTTTTGGACAACGACCGCTAGCCACACACTTCTGCATGTACAAGATAAATCTTGTCACAACCAATGAGACGGGCTTTTTATTGGTTGTTAATTCCTAAGTTGCAACTGACTATCATAAGCTAAAAGACAATGCAAAAATATTTTGGGTGCATTGATCACTGTTGTTGAGATCTGATGTTGGAGTGGTGTAGTAGCTACCCAATTGATCCTTGTTGCAGAAGTTTGATGTTCGAGTGGTATTGAAGCCACCCCGTTAATGAGTATGACAAACCACTCCGTGATAGACAGAGCAAAGGAAGGCTGCGATAAGGTGAGATAAAACCCACAGAAAGGTATCAAGGTATGCTTCGAATATGTTTTCTTCACTTTCACTTCTGTCTTGCACAGCTACCATGCACCTTAAATAATGGGTATGCACGGTGGGAAACTGCATAGTGGTATATAACAAAAAACAGAGCATGGATAAGCATATAAGGAATATAAGTTGAAGGCAGGGTAGGGATTTCATATCTGAAACACCCACCAAATTTGACAGTTTCTGCAACTCTACTACCCATTTTGATGATTTTAACAAATAATGTTAACGGGCATGAAAAAATTTTGGCTGTATTTGACGGGCAAAATCGCCCATGAATTGCTCGTCAAATTCCATCCCTGGTTGAAGGGCCCAACAGGTCTGACACCAAAATCATTGGGGATCTTAGTACATAGGTAATGGACGATACTATCACATCAACCCCAGGATTTTCACCCTGAATTCAACTTCTAAATTGGAAAAGCCTATAGTGCAAGTAATAAATTATAAACCAACTATGTCTTCCAAATTTGTTCATGTAGAATCATTCACAACACAGGCATGGAAAGTCTAGGAAGAATTATTATTAATGTGGAAGGGAACCCTGTCATAGGGAAATAACACTGGTGATAGTTTGTAATAACAAACACAACATGAATAACAACCACAAACCAAAGGGCTGAGGCACTGAGAATGAAAAATAGCTGGTTTGAAGCTAAAGGCCTCCACCATTTCACTTTTCCGTGATTTTTTTTACTTTCACGCGAAAGATAAGCATATGTGTTGACCTAATGGGTATTGTGAAGCACATGCCAGCTAGTGGTCATGATTTCAGACTTTAAATGCCCATTTCATGTACTATTATTATCCATGAGTGCAGAAATCGATAATAAGACAAAAAAACCATAGGCAATGCCCTAGCACCCATCACCTGCACCTGCAACCTTTGAAAACCAGCAGAAATATTGCTTCAAACAGAGTTCAAAATTATTTCAGAAGCACACATTGCACCATTCTTCGATATAATCTCCTTGTTCATAGGACATGCAACCATCTCAGTCACAAAATAATTGATAATACTAGAGACAAAAAACACAAACATAACAAGTACATAATGAATGACTGAATGATGCTTGTATGATTGATTGTTCGAGCTCAAAGCGCCTCCGCAAACAGGTCAGTCACCAGAAGCGGCCCATCTTCATGTTCTTGAAAGGCGCTCGTGTCATTCCTTTTCCACTACCTCTGCCCGGTTCCTCCTCCCATTATTTGGAGTTGAACTGCTGGAAGCTGAACCGCTAGAATCTGAAGCAGAGCATTGGAAGGAACCGCTGGAATCTGAACCACTAGAATTTTCCCCATCAATAATAGGTTCATATGGTCCATGATTATCCAACCACTCCTAATATGTGGTGAACTCGAATTTGGGCTCCCTCTCAAGAGTTAAAGCTACAATAGATTTGGAAAATTTTTTAGTCTCTAATGGATCAATATCAATTGTAACTAATTGTTCCCTGCAGCATCTGCAAACCCCCTTATGGGTCATAGTGCTGTACCTAATTTTCCATTCCCCTTTATTCAACCAGCCCTACCCGTGCCACCCTTCTCCTCTAGCTACACTGGCTTCTCTATTTTTCTAGTATCCGAACTAGTAGTACCCACCTCTTTTGCCATTTTTCTCTTGAACCATTGCTCTATAACATTCGAAGTCGATGGAGATACCTGTAGAATACTGGCTCTCAATCTATGCAACAGAGAATAAAATATATCTTCTCTACTAGCTTCAGCGCTAAGCTTTAAGAGTGCTTCTACCAAATTGGAATTAAATGCAAGATGCCCTGTTTTGGAAGGTTCAGAAGAAATTTTCTCCAAAATAGAGGTGCCTAGGTTCTTGTTTTTCTTCACAGTAGGGTAACTTGCAGTTTTCTCTTACTGGGAATTTTCTGACTTGAATTTCTTCCGTAAGCGTCACTATTTCCATGGCTTTGGCTTCTTTATTTTGGGAAGGAACGTGTAGACTGAATCGAACCAGGAGTTTGCATTTTGATGCTAGAAAAATCATGTATAAATAATGCGTTACAGGAGTTCATAAAAAGACCTCGCAGGTACATTAAAGCAAAAGTGAAATACATAAAGAGTTTAGACAAATTATGGAGAACTTAAAGGAACTTACAAATCTGAAGCCTCTAGTCCTGTAGTAGGGTTGAGACTAGGGGGATGGTCAAATAAGGAGATATCACCCAACCAGGTGAAGAAATAGAAAACAATCACTTAAACCGAGCTATATTCAATCTGGGTGCATTGAATCCCCTCGGGTAGCCAATCTCTCTACAAAATTTCCACCACCAGTCCTCGTAGGGGGTTTATGGCCTGCCCAAAACCTCTTGTCGGCACCAATCCAACAGTAAAAAACCTGAAATACTAAAAGGATCATTATCCTTACCACTCATGCTGCTGTTGTTGTTGCCATTAAAGCCCACGGGTGATGAGGGGCTTCAGGTTTTGTTCTTGGACCTTCGGGTTTTGATCTGTGGTCCTATGAGAATCTGAGAGAAGTGTCGGGAATTGAAGTCCTCGGCCATCATAAAGACAGTAAGCGTTGTTGGATTAGTTAAGGTACCTCAATCTAAAAATCCTATTTTTTATTTTCTTCATTCCCGCCATAGATTTCGCAGCAGTTTCGCATACCAATCACCTTTTTCAGAATCAGAACTCGAAAGAAAGTTTGGACTAAGTCAATATGTATCACTAAGTCACTATGTATCAAGAAATTTATATCAAGTTAATATTTTATAACACTAATATAAAGATCTTCATTTCATTTTTGGAAAGAAATTTATGGTCTTCGAATTTTAGGTTACTTGTTCAAGTTTTTTGGACATAGAAGGAACTTCACAATTTACCATTCGACCAATTTTTAGTCTTCTCTCATAATGGAAACCCATTGGGTGTATCTGTTATGATTTTATTTTCAACGGAGAATATGTAATGAAAACATATAGTATACGATTTTTTTTTGTAATTAAACTATGGTTTCTCGCCCTTACCATGCTCAGTTTATAATATATTTTGAACAGTAGCAATTTTGTTCAATGTACTGTAATTTATTATGATAAAATATTTAGAGGTATTTATAACATTGCTATAGTCTCCATATGCCGACTCCTATTGAAATGTTGTGTGGCATTTAGACATGATGTAATTTATATTACAATTAATTATTTGTGTTCCCTTATAATGTCAATTCGTAAATATTGTGTACAGTTTGGAATTATTTTGTAGATCTTTTGTAATATGAGAGTCTTGTTCTTTACAAAATAACTATGTTTATATTTTTAAATTTATATTAAGTTAATATTTTGAAACACTAATATAAATATGAATAATGATAATGAAGCGGTAATATAAAGATCATGTGGTTAGTGAAAGGTCAATTATTAAAATAACTCATGTTTTTGAAGTATATAGATTTTCTTTCCACTAATAAAGATGGTAAGAATTTGGTAGAAAAGGTAAATATAAGTAGAGTCTACTACAGTTTATGGCTTATTCATGGTGAAAACATATCTTTTAAAAGTTTTTTTTGGTCCATGATCAACTTAAATAGTGAAAAAAAACAATTAAAGTTGTAAACCAATAAGAATTTTAGCTCTTTTTATCATCATATATCAACGATTAGAAAGAAGTTTGCTATAAGATTAGGTAGTTCTTTAAAATTTATCTAGTGTCACAAAATAAGCTAATTGTTTGGTAATGATTTAGTAGAAATTTTAGGCATGGGCAGAGTTATACTATGGTCGAAAGCTCATTCATAGTGGAACAATGCTTTTACAAGTTTTTCCAAGTTCTAGGTCAATCCGTGTTGTCAAAATTTCATTGTGGTTTTGGATGAATGAGAATCATGACTATCTCTGTCGTCAAATTTTTCTCATTATAGGGAAGTTTACTGGTGTATTAAATGGCTCTATGATATCACCCCTAACCTCCATATTCACAAAGTGAACATGGGTGTTTAATAAACATGTAGTTATGATTGAGATCTTTAGTATGCACCTAAGTGTTTACTTAATCAGGCATTGTGCATGGCATGGCATGTTGATACATACTCCAACAAAATTGCATTAGTTTTGTGTCACCATGCAATCATTTTTGCACTAGCGACGAAGTTCCAACACCTACAACAACAACGGATAATCCTACAACAATGTCGAGTTCCCTACGTGGTCATCTCATCTATGGTTTAATAAACCCATGGTACTACAATGATCACCAATCAAGTATGACTAGGGGAATTATAGGTCCATGCCAATGTCAATGGTCAACTTGGACTAAGATAATTCCAATGAAAGTGGTGATCAAGTTTGTACATTGTGCTTAAGATAGGGTGCTTATAGTCACTAAGTGATGGTTGTAGTTACAAGGATAAGGTTTTGGTGTTATAATGCAAGGATTATAAGGACCAAGGGCTGTGAAGGCTAAGCAGTGTTGGAAATATGGATTATAAGGTTAGGGGTTTTAATGCAAGGATTATAAGGACTAAGTTTGTAAACATTAGGGATTATTTTAAATATGGGTTATAAGGTTATATTAGGGGTTTTAGGGTTTAAACAGAGATAGGGATTAAAGGTTATAAAATTTAGGGTTTATGATGGTAAAATGTAAAGAGATATAATGGTTATAGTATTATGGTTACGGTTTATATGTGTTAAGGAGTATAGTGGTCAGGTGTCAATGATTATATGTATTACATGTTAGAGAGGTAAAATTTTTTAGAGGATAAGGGTTGTAATCTTTAGGTATTAAGTGTGGCAAGGGTTATAAGGATTGGGTCTTATAAGTTTTATATGAATTAGGGCTTAGGATTAAAGTTCATATCAATTAAAAATAATATAGGTTATATGTTAGAGGGGTTACGGACTATAGGGTTGTTGACAGGGAAAAAATTCCACCTTGCCAACAAGGGGGAATTAACTCGATCGTAGGTCCCAACTAGACCAGTTTTCATTTGGAATGGCTAATTCCAACAAGTTTTAAGGATTGTTATAAGGGTTAGGTAATAATGATTTAGTGTTTAAGGGATTAGGGATTAGGGACTTAGGGGTTAGAGGAATAGGGGCTTAGGGGTTCGAGGTTTAGGGTTTAGGGGTTAGGGGAATAATGAGTCAGTGGTTAAGGGGATAGGGATTGGGGGCTTAGGGGTTAGGGGATTCAAGCGCATTTACGGGTTAGGGGAATAATGAGTTAGTGGTTAAGGGATTAGGGATTTGGATTAGGGGAATAATGAGTTAGTGGTTAAGGGTTTAGGGATTGGGGGGTTAGGGGTTAGGGGATTTAGGCACATTTAGGGGTTAGAGGAATAATGAGATAATGGTTAAGCGATTAGGGATTGGAGGCTTAGGGGTTAAGAGATTTAGGTGCTGGTAGGGGTTAGGTGAATAATGAGTTAGTGGTTAAGGGATTAGGGATTAGGGGCTTGAGGGTTTGGGGATTTAACAATTAAGGATTTTAGGGGTTAATGGGTTATGGATTAAGCGTTAACGATTTAGGGGTTTAGGGGTTAAAGGGTTAGGGGTTTAGGTGTTAGTGATTTAGGGGTTTAAGGGTTTAGGGGGTTAAATGGGTTAAGGTTTTAGGGGTTTAGGGGGTTAAATGGGTTAGGGATTGGGAATTAGGGTTTAAGGGGTTAGGGGTTAAGGGTTTAGAGGTTTAGGGTTTAGGGGGGTAAATGGGTTAGGGTTTAGGGGTGTATGGGGTTAAATGGGTTAGAGGTTGGGAATTAAGGTTTAAGGGGTTATGGGTTAAGGGTTAGGGGTTAGGGGGTTAAATGGGTTAGGATCGGTTTAGAGGTTTAGCGGGTTAGGGGATTTAGCATTTAAGGATTAGGGTTAGGGTTTAGGGGGGTTAAATGGGTTAGGGTTTTAGGGGTTTATGGGGTTAAATTGGTTAAGGGTTGGGAATTAGGGTTTAAGGGGTTAGGGGTTTAGAGGTATATGGGGTTAAGGGATTTAACTGTTAAGGATTTTAGGGGTTAGGGGTTAATGGGGTTAGGGTTTATGGGTTAAATGGGTTACGGGTTTAGGGGTTTAGGGGGATAAATGGGTTAGGGGTTGGGAATTAGGGTTTAAGGGGTTAGGGGTTAGAGGTTTAGGGTTTAGGGGTTAAATGGGTTAGGGATTTAGAGGTTTCCCTCTCATATCCATATTTGTTTAATTTCATGATTAATTAGGCATTTTTAATGTGTCACTACTCAGTTAATTAGGATTAAGTTATGATGTAACTGAAGGATCAACTAAATATATATTTTCCTCCATCCCCGCCCCAAAACGCGTCCTTGCACCACTCCCTTAGCCAAGGTAACCCTTCCTTATATTCAAGGTGTTATGATCACTTTTCCAGAATTCTATCTAAAATGAACATCAAAAACTTATTTAAACCCCATCGACTCCTAAATAAGGAAGCTCGTAATCTCAAGATCTGTGGCCTTAGGCTCTGGGGAAATTACCTCCCTCTTATCCACTAGCAATTTGTTGACGACATTATGCTCTTTTTTCATGTCTCACTGAAGGAAGCAAAAAACATTAAAGATATACTCCATGTTTTTATGGAAGCCTGTGGCACCTGTATTAATAATGAAAAATTATCCATCTTCTTCTTTAATAAGGCTGGAAATATCAAAACCTTTATGGCGAGAGTGTTGGGATTTGGTATCAGATATCTTCCCACTAAATACTTGGGCATGCCTCTTGCTGAAAGCTCTGGGAAAATTGCTTGCTGGAGTCATATTATCCACAAAATTCAAAGCAAGCTCAATAGTTGGACTTTTAGAGGCGTCAATATGGCTCCCCGCACCATCCTTCTTAAATTTTTCCTACTATCCATCCCCATTTACCAGCTGTCTGGAATGGCCATGTCCAAAACAATTTGCAGCAAAATGGAGGAAATATTCAAGAAATTCTTTTGGGGAGGGGTCCAACAGTTGAAAAAATGGTCCTTGGTAGCATGGTCGAACCTCATCAAACCTAAGATGGAAGGGGGACTAGGCCTTAGAGACCCATTTATTCTCAACCAGGTATTGGGGAGAAATTATGGTGGATATGGGCACAGGGAGGAATGGGACTATGGAAGCATATATGGATGAGGAAACACGACATGCCCAACCGTACAAAGGATATTTTAAGATACTGAGACCACCCTAAAGGTTGTGTGAGTTCATTTATTTTCCAACTTCGGGAACGTGCAAAAGTTCGGCGACGTGAAGGGATGGACACACCATATATCTTGAGTGGGGATGTGAGTGGAGTTAGATAAGAGGTCGTAGGATTCTTTTATGTTGAATTAGCCAGCCGCATTAGAGCCCCATCTTAGCTTGCCAAGCTGATCGTCCCTTTGAATCTTCCTTTTCCTTAGCTCATCAACTAGGTTAGTCCAATCCTGAGAGTGATTTTGCCAGACCCATTCCAGGGCCTTGAGTCATTCCCTCCACTCAGTTTTTTCTTTGTTTTTCCAGGAAAGGGCTTCTTTGACCGAGGGAGAGCCCATAAGAAGAGTGTCATCCACATATTGTTGGTGGGTTGAAGGGGGGTTAGAGGGGTAGAGGTTAAGGGGTTAGAGGTTTAGGGGGTTAAATGGGTTAGGTGTTTAGAGTTTTATGGGGTTAGGGGATTTCGAAGTTAAGGATTTTAGGGGTTAGGGTTTTTGGGGTTAAATGGGTTAGGGTTTTAGGGGTTTAGGGGGTTAAATGTGTTAGGGGTCGGGGATTAGGGCAATTGTGAGGGCATGATAACTAAGGAGTGTCGGTGCATGCCAAGGATTGAAAAGGCATGATAACACATGCCAAAAAGTGTTGGGAACAACATTTGGGTTGCGCATAACATTGATTTTCCAATGACTTGGTTGGGTTCCCAAGTCACAAAAAAAGTAAGGCTATCTATGACGGCATGAAAGCTAAGGAATACCAAGGTGTGGCAGGGAATGCCTAGAAATACTAACACATGGTAGGCAGTTCCAAGGCATGATAGGCATTCCAAGATGTGTCAGGTGCCAGGGTGTGGCATGAACACATCCTAGGGAGTGTGAGGGCCAAGTGTCAGGGAAACACAAGGGAGCACTAGTTTCAAATGCATGGAAATGAAGTATCAGCCAGTTCCAGGTGTGCTAAGAAGGGAGTGACATGGTATTATAGGAAGTGCCAAGGCATGTTAGAGTGTTAGGGAAGCATACAAATATTTTCCAAGTGCCAAGGTGTGCCAATGTGTGCTAAGGAGTGTTAGGGAGTGCTAGGAAAACATAAAAGAGCACTAGGTCAAAATGCATAAATGAATGAATAAGAGTGTGTGACAGGCAGTGTTAGTGAGTTTTAGGTATCTCGAGGAGGGAGTAACATGGTATGATAGGGACCCCAATAATTTTTTTCCATGGAGAATTATTTACGTTGTATCCATTGCATTAAAGTAAGAGGTCTGTCAATGCTTTTTTGTATGTGTTTATAAATTGGAAGAGACCTTAAAATCTACCTCACCAATCTGACCACAATTGGTGAGTGCAAGAATTTGCAAAATGGCATCATGAGTGGAGCCTTTTCCAAAAGATATTATTAATTTACATTACCATATATACAGCAAGTAGTTAGCATTCCATCCATGTTAGCACACACACCTGATGGTATACGTCCTTAAACTGGTACAAAAAAAAATGATTTTATATATTCACATATGGGACAGTCACAAGATGTAAACAAAATCACATACTTATTGAAATCCTCAACTAAGAATATGCTAAATTGCTTCAAAATGTGCTTGCAACTAGGTAGGAATCAAAGACAATCATTGCAATGGGTTAAGGGGATCTAAAAGAGAATTATGTAAGGAGCTTCTTCTAGGTAAAGGACATTGGTATTACTATTGTTAAAGGGGGTGGCCTACAAGGATACATTGGTAGCTATTGATGCAAGAGAATAATTTCAACAATTTATTTCAAAAGTTGTATTTGTCCTCCAGAAGGTCTTAAAGATTTATAGGAGGAAGTTGGTTTCCTTGTTGCCCTATAATTTTGTAGAATTTCTAGTTTCATATTTGGGATTGGAAATTTTAGGCATAAGTTAAGATATTGTTTGATTTTTAAGGCCTCCTAGTCATTAGGAAAGTTGAGTCTTATGATTAGGATTACTTGTGGCATCCTATGTATTTTTCAAACTCCAATACACCAAGGAAAATATGTGGAGGACATTTGGGGGAAGTGTGATTGTCCATAAAATGTAGATTGGATTTGGGGAACTTGTAGCTCTTTTCCTTGGACCCTACTAGTTCTTAGAAGAGTTAAGGGGTTTAAGGATTTAGGAGCAAGGGGTTAAGGGTAAAGGGTAAAGGGTTAGGGCTTATGGGATTTAGAGGTTAGGGGGTTTAAGGGTTAGAGGTTAATGACTTAGTGGTTAAGGGATTTAGGGGTTAAAGATTAACCATCAAGGGCTTACATGTCAGGGGATTTAGGGGTTAAGTGCCTAAGGGTTATGGTATTTAGGTTTCAGCGAGTTAAGGGGTTAGGGGTTAATGAGTTTAGGGATTAGGGGTTATGGGTTAAGGGTGAAGGTTTAAGAGAATATGGGATTAGGGTTTATGGGGTTCAAGGATTCTAAGTTAGGGGTTAGGGGTTAAGGGGTTAGTGTCTTTGGGTTTAAGGGATCAAGGAGTTAATTTGTTATTAGTTATGGGTGTAGGGGTTAAGGGATTGTGGCTTTGGGGTTAAAGGGATAGGTATTTTAGTGGTTATGGGTTAAGTGCGTATGGGTTGTGATAATGTGGCCCCTAATCCCCTTGTCAAAACTATTGGGGTTTCCCCTATAAATTTATCTCATTGCCTTACCTATAGGTCCCCTACCCCCTAGGTCATAAGGCCCTAAGGCTCCTTCTCATTCTCTAATGTTAGGATTATAGATCTCAGTAAACCATGCTCAAACCTCTCACTTCTACCCATCCATGCTACCCATCCATGCTACCCTTGTGTCCCATTGCCACGTTCAATACACCAAAATATCCCCCTCCCCCAAAATTCATCATAATTGAACATTTGGAGGCGATAATTTAACAATAGCTTCACAACTAGTCCATTTATAATGGTGTCTTGGAGCTCTTAGATGTCATTTCATTGAGCTACATTGATAGGTGAGAGCTATGTATAGCTCACTAAAGGTGTATCAAGAGGCTATTAGTCTATTTTCTATAGAATTTGACTCTTTTTATTTTTAACTCAACGAAATGGAAAAGATGTGGAGACAATCTCCATTCTTGTTCTTTCACCGGGCCATGTAAAATAAATGAAGCAAATAGTCTCAACCCCCTGGAGAAGGAAAGTTGAGAGAAATAATTAGCATGAACAAATAAAGAATACAATGAGTTAAGTTTAGAGGCATCTCCCTTTGTAAACAAGCATCCATAAGCTTGTTAGTGTTAGTATGAATTTTTACTAGAGGTTGAGTAGTCTTCTCATCACCAACCATATCCAATTGAAAGGTACCAACCCCTACAATAAAAATGATGTCTCCAAATAAGGTGTAGTTAATACCAATAATATCACCTTATGAATCTATTACAATATGATTTGGAAAGTACGTTTCCATACATGTGTGAAAGAAAAAATCCATTTGGTTAGCAAAAGGAAGTCTTTTTTAAGACCTCCAAAAACCCCCTAGAAGGAGACAAGAAGGGTTTGAAACCATATAATAAATGTTGATCGATGAACCCTATTTCTGATGTGTTCTATGCATGTGTTTGTTCACTCGGTTTGACATGTGATAAAAAATATATGAAGCATTTTTTTCCATGTATCATCTTCATTAGATATCATGTTGCTAATAATGAAGTGTCTGGATTAGAGTTAAAGTTCCTATTTTAGTTTGTTGTTTTTTTTTTGTCTTTTAGAGTACAAATCTTTCTGGTATACTGTGCTAAGGTAGTTTGGTTTTCAAATATTGAAGGAATATGTGAGCTAATATAAGACCATATTGTAATACTTGAAATAACATGATGACCTATTTAGCACAATTTATGGTGTTGGATTGATTGAGATGTTTATTTTTGGATGGATGGATGTACATCTCTTTAGCCAATAGACAAAAATCATTAAGCATTGTTGCAAGTATGTTATTGACATGTTGAAGTTCCATTGAGACTTAGAGGTAGAAGATTTATACTTGTATGTTTTCACCTATCCGGGTGTGATGATACCTTGTGGCGGTAAGCAAAATTTCCATTTTTTTAACTCTTGGATATATTCTATATGCTCTTGAGAGAATTTCAACCTTTTAAATAAAATTACAAACAAATGTACATTCATGCAATAATTACTAATTGATTTGGGGGTGACTCAACAAATTGTAGCATGTTGGCTTGTTGAATTTTTTAGTAAGTTAATTAGGGCTTGATAAACTTGTAAGCTTCAGTGGGATTTATTGCGGTTGTATATGTTTTAGAGAAGCGAGTTTGGAGTGTTGGTTGTGCTTCCTTTATTGAATTTTATTTCTTTGGTTCTTCTTCTTGTGCATGCCCACTGTGGTATCTTCTTGTGCATGCCCGCTGTGGTATATTTTCATTAGTAGTTAAGGGGTTACGGATTAGGGGCTTAAGGGTTAGGGGCATAATGAATTAGTATTTAAGGGATTAGGGATTGGGGTTAGGGGAATAATGAGTTAGTGGTTAAGGGGTTATGGATTGGGGTTAGGGGAATAATGAGTTAGTGGTTAAGGGGTTATGGATTGGGGGGTTAGGGGTTAGGGGATTTAGGCGCATTTAGGGGTTAGAGGAATAATGAGTTAGTGGTTAAGGGATTAGGGATTGGAGGCTTAGGGGTTAGGGGATTTAGGCGCAGTTAGTGGTTAGGTGAATAATGAGCTAGTGGTTAAGGGATTAGGGATTAGGGGCTTATGGCTTAGTGGATTTAACAGTTAAGGATTTTAGGGGTTAGGGGTGAGTGGTTAATGGGTTAATGGTTAAGTGTTAATGATTTAGGGGTTTAGGGGTTTAAGGGGTTGAGTGATAGAAATATGCTAGAGAGAGGACATATTTTCCCAATGACATCACTCTTGTCTGGACCAGGAAGGAACTGTTGCAAACCATCATTCATCATCATTATTTTCCTACCGAGTAGTCTATAGTGCGAACTTTTGATATAGTGAGATTTTTTGATTTTTTTCAGAATTTATTGAAAATAGAAGTTTGATTAGTAACTTTGTACAATGGAAGTGCTTTAAGAGTTTTTCAGTGCTGAATCCATATATACAATTAAAAAACCAACTTAAATAACAGAAATCAAGATTTTAACTCAATTTTTTTCACCAAATTTCAACACCTAAAACTTCAAAAAATCCCACTAAAACAACTCCTTTTTCCACAAATTGAGCCAAGTTCATCATGGCTTGGATATAGCAAACGTGTTGGTGAATTAAATAGTCGTCCAAGTGGGTGTCATTGTAACTCAACCTTGTTTGCCAATCGAAAAACATCTGGAAGATTTAGGTTTTTTAATTAAAAAAAAAACATAGTTAATTTTATTATATAGCAATAATAATAATAATAAATGATTTTATTTAAGTCTCAATTTTACGATATTTGGAGAATGAGAATATATAATAACAACCTGTCTAATTTTATGTAACTAATCTAGATTCATTTTTATTCTATATCTATAAGTGTTGAGAGGGATTAAATCTCTAGGGATACAAGAGATTTAATCTCTATTTGAACATTGTAGATACAAAGGTAAGATGTATCTAGGTTGATTTAATTCTCTTTTTAAATAGGCTATATTCCACATGATTACCATGCATTAATACTTCTCATAAATCTCTAGCTCAAAAACCATAGGTAACTTGACCAAGTCAAGTTTACCTTAACTATCCAACTAAAATTAATTAAAATACTAGTAATAATGTATATTTTTGGTTTTACATTATTGTTATTTTTATTTTTATTTTATCTTGATGTAGTTAAATTTTACACGTCATTATTTTACATTGAATTACAACAACTCTATCATAGTGGGTTGGAGATGGACTTTTAGGGTAATGACTATTGAACTAGTTGTGTATTGCTTTAATCATTAAAAAAATGCTAGGAAAAAGAATTGAATAATTTTATTTTTAATTATTACTTTATCAAAAAATTAAAATTCCATAATAATTTGTATTAAATTTTTTATTTTGTTATAAGTTTGGCACTAATACATCTTCATCATGTCCAATATATCACCAGAATTGGGGCAAGGAATTGAACCAATGACTAGACCATTTTCTATCCAAAACCCTATGGACAATTTGTTTATAAATTTGAATAATAATAATAATAATAATTTAAAATTATAAAACAAATAAATAAATATGGATAAAAAAGGGTAGATTATTTTCATTTAAAATTTAAATGCAAAATTTTAACCACCAAATTCAAAACTCAAAAAATAATAGAAAATGAATAACAAATAAAATTAATATTTTAATTTGTTTTTTTTGGGAGAATAATCACATATAAATTATTTGGTGTCAACGTTACTAGAGTTTATCATCGAGGAGTTGATAAAACAAGAAAAATAAATAGTGTTGAAAAGCTCTACATCGTTCCAAAATAATATGTTACAAAGTCAATTTAATTAAAAGCAAAAAAAAAAGACTCGTTACCATATCTGTCAAAAAAACGATCTAGACCTTAACAAAAATAAAAAGAATTATAAAAAATTAATAAACTTCTTAGTTTATTCAAACTTAAATATAATTATTTATTTATGACCTTCATTATTTTTATTTTATTAAATCCTAAATAAAATTTAATAGTATAGGAAGAGGTGTCATGATCGCAGGGGGAATATTTGTGTTGCCATCAATGCCAAAGGGGGATATTGTTTATCAGTGGTTGTCATTGATGTCAACCCAAGCATCACCAAGAGCTACATAGACCTTACATGGGAATTTTGAGTTGACAACTTACTCTATTCCGAATAAAGGATATTTTGGATGGTTTCTACTTGTCGAGATTTTTCCGTTTATACGTGGCATGCCACATATAAATGGAAACATCTTGAAAAGTAGAAACCATCCAAAATATCTTTGACTCATAATAGAGTAAGTTTTCAAGTCAAAATTCCTATGCAAGATCAGACTAGCCCCTGGCGCTGCTTGGGTTGACATCAATGACAACCATTGATCAACAATATCTCTCTTTGCATTGTTGGAAACACAAGTACTCCCCCTGTGATCATGACGTCTCCTCCTACAACATTCTCTCCCCCTTTGTCATCAATGGAAAAGCGTAAATCACCTTCACAAATGTCATCCTATAAACCTGTACACACCTTAACTCCCCTTTTTTTACTTATTTAGATAAGAGAAAGAGTCTAATAAAAACTTGGGAGAATCCCAAGCTTTAGGGGAAGATACTCAAATTCTTCACGAGGTAATGATTTGGTAAAGATGTCAACATTTTTTTCCTTTGTGCCAACATATTCAAGCTTGATATTCTTTTTGGTGACCTGATCCTTAATGAAATGATATTTGATTGGAATGTGCTTTGCTTTGAAATGCATCACATGATTCTTTGAGATACTGATGGCACTGGTGTTATCACAAAATATGGGAATAGGCTCATCAAAATTGACTTGAAGGTATTGCAAAGTATGGTATAGACGGAGAACTTAGGTACAACAAGTTGTTGTCGCGATATATTATGCTTTTGCTGTGGATAGCGAGATTGAATATTGTTTTTTACTTAACCATGAAACAAGGCAACCGGTTAGAAAGAATGTTGCTCCACTGGTACTCTTTCGATCATCAACACCTACATATGTATAAGCTTGGATAACTAGAATATTTCCTTTGGGATACTATAAACCATATTCAGTTGTGATATCAGAGAATTATTTTGACGACAATAATATGAGATTCTTTTGTTTCTGCTTGAAATCTTTGTACTTGTCCAATTGTCTGCATTACGCCTAGCCGAGAAGCTATCACATATAGAATATTGCCAATCATAGATCTATACGACCTCTGGTCCACACACTTTGATGAATCTTCTAAACTTAACTTGTAACCTATTACCATTGGGGTAAAAAAAAGCTTGCAATCTTCCATCTTGAATTTCTTAAGCATTTCCTTGATTTACTTGGTTTGATATATAAATATATCTTTATCTTACTGAAGCCATAAAAAGTATGTCAGCTCGCCAAGTAGAGACATTTCAAACTCACTTTGCATCTTTTTGGAAAATTTCTTACTTAATCTATCATCATTTCTTCAAAAAATTATATCATCCACATATACCCCGATGATTGTTAGGTTATCTTGATCCACTATCAAAAAAGGAAGTGTTGATAACAATTGTCAAATGAATTGTCTTGGGCCAATTAAATTGAAGTCAAAAGTAAGTATTTTTAGTAGAACAATGTTGGTCACTGTCAAAACAAACATATTTATCATGACTCACGCGAATTTTTTTTACAAATTTAATAAAAAAATCTTTTGTCACAACCTTATTCCATATCAAGGAAATAACTCTTTCATATTTTAGAAGATATTTTACACTTTAACATTGGTTTGACGTATCTTCATTTCTATAATCTTGTAGAAGACTTTTATAAGCTCAGATTGATTTGAAAAAATGATTTAGCTTAGGTGGGTTGGATGTTAGTGATAGAGTGTAGGAGGATTGGAGTGGAGGGTGTGATGAGCTCCACTTGCAGGCTTACAATGGATTTAACGATGGTGAACCACACTGCATGAAATTACTACCATCCCAAATGCTAAAAACAACACATATTGTAGTCAAAGTCCTTACAAATATCTTTCAACAAAGTCATTCCATTATTGAATATAAACCAACTGGCCTAGATCCATTTTAACTCCGGATCTATCAAGCACTGAGAGGGATCAAATCTCTCTAGGTGCAAACCTTTCTTCAAGTTTTTCACTCAAAAAACAGGTTTGAGATTTATAAATTTATTGGGATTAACATACTAGAAACATATGATTTATAGTTTGGATGTAGATCCTATAAATGGAGCTAAATATTCAAATGGTTTACGATTCCAACTATACTTTTCATATAATCGATATCAAAACATGTGTTATGGTAATTAAACCTATTAATATTGGAGAGCAAGGGAGACAAGGTATGATTTTTACTACAACAGGTCGAGTTAAATATTTAAATGGTTTACAATTCCAATTGTACTTTTCATATAATTGATATGAAAACATGACAAAACTAACAAGGTTGACGATAAAAATAGTAGAAAAAAATAGTTTGATATTGATCACAATGAAGACTATTTGTAATTGAATGCCTAGAATAGGATCGATGATAAACTATTAACAAATTTAAAACTTGAGAAATTTACATTGGCATGTACTAAAAATAAATAAAAACATGAAAATCTTATTTTATATAATAATAAAAAAGAATTATTTTCCTAAAAGAAAGAAAAGTCAACCACACAAAAAGAAGGAACATCACCATCCTTTTGGCCTGGCTGATTTACAAGATCGTCTCAATTGGCTCCGTAGACGGCGTGGAATGGGTTCAGTGATTAATACTGAAACAGAAAAAAAACTATGAAGTTTTTTACTTTATTTTTTATTATTATTTGATCTGAATTTAAATATAGTAAGGATTTAATAAAATGGTAAGCTTAAAACATAGTTTTATTAATTTGGCTTCGAAAAATGTCAAAATATTTAATAATTAATGTGTTGTATAATAATTTATGTTCAATTTTGACTTATCAATTAATATATATTTAAAATTTTAAATATTGTGAAATTAAAAATAAAAGAATATATTATATTAATGTTAAATTATATTAAAGTGTTTGGAAAATTTAATTTTATAATTAAAAAATTATATTATTTTTTTAAGTTTGGCAGGACTACGTCATCATGTTCAATATATCACTTTTATTAAGAGAGGGAATTGAACAGGTGACTTCATATTAAGGAGTAGTTTAACAAAAACACATTACCATTTATCCAAGACTCCATGAACAAAAATTACAAATATTTTTCAAGTAAATTAATATTTTTATTTTAAATTAAAAAAAATATAATAATTTTATTTAATAATAATAATAAATTTGATTATTACTCATGAATTTATTAGAAAATATTAATTAATTAATGTGTGACTAGTGTTTTTTATATATAAACTTAGTCAATAATAATAATAAGAATTATTATTATTATTATTATTATTATTAAAAAATATCGCTCTAAAATTTCTAGATAAACTATTTAATAACCAATTTTAACAGTCAAAAAGAGAAAAAAAAAAACAATATAAAATGAAATTTTATGGTAATAATATAGTACTTTTTTTTAAACATTATATAATCTTGATGGTATCGTACAAGTTTAAGGTGAACAACTCACCTATCTATGGATCAAAGTGTAAAACATAAAAAAACAATTGTGTACTTGAAGATATTTGATCCCTGTAAATTTATGATTGACATATATATAATTAGATTCAACCACTTAAAAATATCATGAAATATTTAGATTGTATACACTATACAACTCGAACTTACAATTACTTATAACAACCACTCATAAGAATGTAAACCCATAAAAAAATACTTTATTATTAACCTTAACCTAGCAGTCACCAATATTCCCTCTCATCCATTTATTACATAGCTATGGTAATTGTTTAGAATAATAACATCATTTTTACTTGTGTTGGTATTATGTATGTTTGGTATGAGTACATAATTCACTACTCCATATTACATTATGAATAACTATTGTTAACTTGTATGGGTCCCTTACCTAATGACTTGAATGGTCAATTTGTGGGGCTCCATTTCACCCAATAACTTATGTATAACAAGGCAAGGTAACCTACACCTGCCACGATCAATGATTCTAGATTATTGTAAGTAGACAAACTGAGTGGCACCTCGACTCCAATGCTATCGTACTAAACCTTTTGGATTAACAGTCTTGATGGTTAGGGTTTGATGGTTGAACGATTGGGATGTGGGATTGGTGGTTATGGGCCTAACCACCTCCTTCTCCACCCCCCATAGTCTCATTTCACACCATGAATTTTATGTGTATGGATCTACAACCTCGTGTTGGAAATATTGTCATTGATGGCAAAGGAGCACAAAGGAGCCTCACCAGAACCAACAATAACGCAGAGGTAGCAGAAAGGAACCAAAGGTAGCAAAGGCAGAAAAGGCAGCAGAGAAGCAGCAAAAGTAGAGAGGCAACAAATGTAGAGACGCAAGGAATGTAGCAGAGGCAGAAAATGCAGCTAAGAAAGCACCAAAGGCAGCAAGGAGGAAAAGGTAGCAAAGAAGAAGAGACAGCAGAGGAAATGAATGAAGCAGAGAGGAAACAAATTGCTTCAGCACACAGCAGAAGGCAATCAGATTTGCAAGACAGAACGAGGACCAAAGATATTACACATAGAAGAACCAAAAAGATGCGAGATCTGAGAGGAAGAGGCCAATTAAACAAAGATGATTAAGCCAAGAGAGAGAAGCGAGAGCAGAGAGACAAAAAGAGCTTTAATAAGTATGAAAAGGGTAGATGTTAAGTGTGATAAATCGAGATGACATTCATTAACAAAGACAAGTTCAGGAACAAGCACAGGAAGAACATCATGGAGAAACTAGAGTTACAAAGCGAGACAGTGTAAGAAAATGAAAATCAACTAAGGCAGAGAATTCTTTGAAGAATTCCAAGGCAGGCGAATGGATAGTCAGGATTATATCACCAAAGTGAAGGTGAGAGATGGACGACAGAGATCGAATCGCTTCAGCAGCGGTTTCACAAATCGCAACATTTAAGAGTTTAGAATTAAGGTCGTCCCAAGAAAAGTTAAGTTGTGTGCGATGTGAAGTGGAGAAGGGACATGTGTTGGCACGACACAATATTGCTGATCGCATGAAATAGAGGTAACCACTAAGTTAAAATGTTGTAATTTGTGAACTGTGAAGTGTGGGTGATGAAGTAAAGATGACATGGTGATGACGTAAAGATGATGTGGCAGTGACGTAAAGATGAGGTGGAAATGACGTAAAGATGATGTGGTAATGACGTAAATATAACATGGAAATGACGTAAAGGTGATGTGACAATGACATAAAGATGATGCGACAGTGACGTGAAGATGACGTGGTATTGACGTGGCGATGACGTCGGAGAGACATGGCAAGCTAACATGGCAGATGACATGGCCCTGACCTACACATCGCAAGAATTTATGATGACGTGGCATGGTGATGTGGCAGTGACATGGCAAGGTGACATGGCATGATGACGTGGACCTCACCCACGTACCGCACATTGCAACGCTTAAGGGATAGCAGGAAGGCGACCACAAGTTAAGTTAAATTTTTGCGATGTGAAATGGAGGGAAATGTGTCGACCTTGCACAACATCGCATCCTGCAATAAATAAGGTTTAACTTCAATACATCGCAAGGCATGTTGTTTTGGTTGCGATGCGGTAAGGATCAAACGACATGATGTGACAAAGGAAGAACCATGTGCCAGCATCGCGCACGAGCACATATTATAGATCGCATGGTTTATGGTTTATCGCTATTGGTAGAGTGGGAAGTCTACGGGCAAGTAGTTTCTATGAGATGTGATTGGCTCAAGGTATAGTGTGACCCTCTGATAGGAAAATTTTGCTTATTTGTGTTGGTTTTGGGTTTGTGCATTAGTTTGATTTGTGTATATTATGTGCACACTGTTTGATTGCTCAAAATATGTATGTTAATATGCGTGGTTGATTTCTAAACGTATGTATGTTATATATGCGATGTTTGATCGATAAACGTATGTATGTTGATAAAACTTGGATTTTTAATACTCCGTTATGTTAAAAGGGAGTTTTATGTGGGCCATACCCCATAGGTCACAAATAAATTATCTAAATGCAAAACAAAGGACTATGAGCTTGGGAAGAACAGTGTTGCTGCAGTAAGGAAAACGAAAAGGTTGAATGTAGAAGAAAAGACACGAGTAACAAAAGGGAAATTATACAACATAGTTGGAATATAACTGCAGAAAAAGAAAAGACAAAAGGACAACAAGAAGAAGAGGACAAACGCACAACAAAGTTAAGAAACTGAAAGGGTTGAGTAAATAATTGATTTTAACTGTAACTGTATTATTTATTTTATAGTTTTTGTGATGTAAAGGAAAGTATCTGTAGGCAAAGCAAAAATCCAATGTAATATTGAAATGAGTACATAGTGTTGTAACATCCTGAATGTGCTAAGCGAGAAAATGAGAAGGTGGAAGGCAAAGAGTCGTACCTGTTCATTTCATATTCCCATATGGAATGAAAAAAACTATGAGGTGAGCTATATAAATGATGTTATTGTCATATGCATACAAATGTTAGAGAGTGGAAGAATAAGACAAAGCAGATAGAGAAGTTGTGAAGATTCAGAGATGATATAAAGCGGGTTTGAAGGCTAAAAGGACAATAATGAAGAAGGAGTAAAATAGAGTTGATTTCTAGGTAAATCAACATATGATTTTATAGTACTGTGAGGAAGTTACTGCTTCCATATCAAGTTGTAGCTTGATAGATGTCCAGTTGTAGCCAGTTGAGGTAGGAGCCTCGTGTGGGTTGTAGACTACAGAAAACACATGGGAGTTGGTGCTTCCATTTCAAGTTGTAGCTTGATAGATGTCCAGTTGGAGCTAGTTGAGGTAGGAGCCTCCTGTGGGTTGTAGCCTGCAGAAAACAGATGGGAGTTGGAACTTCCTTGCAAGTTGTAGCATCCAGAATTTGAGGCAGTAGACTCCTATACGTTGGAGCCTACAGAAAATCAGTGGTGAGAGGGATTTGGAGCTTGCATTTGCATCACAACAATAATAAGATGTGGTTTTCTCCCTTATGGGTTTCCACTTATATATGTTGTCCATATGCATGATGATTATGTGTTGATGTTCTGTATTTAATCTTCTTAATACTTGCTTCTCACATATTAAGATTGTTGTTTCATTAAATATTAAGGTGGTCATGAAATAAAGGTGTAAATAAGTTTAAAGGAAAGTTTTAAAATTCCATTAATGTATTAAATTTATTTACCTCCCCCCCCCCCTCAGTTTAACTAAGGGTTCAACAATTGGTATCAGAGTTGGTTCCTTTTGTGTAAGCCTAATATCTTGAAGGAGATCTGGTTGAGTCATGGACTATCAAAATGTATCTGTGTTGAATACAAAAAACTTTCCTGAATGGAGAGATAAGGTTTAAACAGATTTAATGGCTTATGATCCTGAGGTATGGAAGCTTTTATGTGATGGTTACTGTAGAGACTCTCCCTCTTTGCAAGAACAACAGTGGAATGCCAAGGCAAAATGTGTGATATATAATAGTCTTCATAACAAGGATCTTGATTCAGAAATGGATGTAACTTCTACAAAAGGAATCTGGAATAGATTTCATCTCATGCATGAAGGAGACATTAGTGGATGCATTATCAAGAAGGAGAAGATAAACCAGAGGAAGAAGAAAAAAATCCTTTCAAAAGGAAAAAGTTCAATCAAATGAGACACCTGCTAGGGTGAATGGATGTGAGTACCATGAAGAAATTACAGTTGAGGAAAAAGCCAAACTTGACACAACCTTGACTGAAATAGAAAGATTGAAGAATGAAAACAAAAACCCTAAGACATTGGTGCAAATATGTGATGAGAGAGAATATGAAGATAATGAAGAAATTGTCGGTGTTAAGGGATAACTTGAAGAAGCAAGGAAAGTAGAAGACACTTTGCTGCGGAAAATGAAAGAGAAAAGTTTGGAATGTGGAAGATTGGAAGAAGAGGTGGTAAGCTTGAGGATGAAATTAGAGAAGGCCCAAATTGAACTAATTATGAATATTCCACAAATGAAAATCTCTGGACAGTTGGTCCAGATTCTAAATGCTCAAAGGTGTCCTCTAATAAAGGCTAGGATAATCTATGAAGGAGAAACTAGTAAGTCCAAGGTAGAAGATAACAAGAATATCATTTTTTTAAAAGTTGTAAAGGATAATGAAGCAGCTGAAAAGATTCCTACAAAATTTGAAGCCAGAAAGAACATGATTTGTAAAGAAACAAGCAAAAACAAGCAATAACATGAAAGGAAAAAGAATGAGAGGATGAAACAGTCAACTACTAAAGTCTCATATGCTCCTAAGGATGAATTGAACAAATTCAGAAGATGTCAAAGGAGATTCCTTCCTCCTGTGAGAAATATCACATGTTTTGACTGCCACAAACGTGGACATACTGTGGCATACTGTAAGACAAAGGAAATCTAGTCCAAGCAACTAAATATGCAACCAATGAAAATACTACCTCAAGAAAACAAAGGGAGAAGACAATCTATCACCAGGTACACAAATTATTTACATGGCTACTATTATGCATGCAATGCTTTTGGACATAAACCTGTTGAATGTAAATTATGTTCAAAAGGGAGCATAAAATATTATACATCATCTCAAATGTACCTTTGTAAAATAAGATGTTATGTATGCCTCAAGCTTGGTCACAAAGAAAAATAGTGTAAATTGCCATATACATTAAAGAACTCTAGGTGGATGATGGAATCCAATCAAATCAGACAAAACTATGAATCAAAAAGAAGTGCAGACATTATGAAGAACCCTAATAAATTATGGAAGGAAAAGATAAAGGGGGAGCTTGTTAATTCAATAACATAATGAATCCATCATAGTCTCAGGTGGATCTGCTCTAGGAAGCAACACAAATATCCAGCCAGCAATAGATAAGAAGAAACATGCAAAGGGGAGAGAATTTCATAAATACTCCCCATAAAATTATTCTAAGAAGATCTCCTTGGAATAAGGACAACTAAAACTTCAGGAAGGGAAAGGAAAATTCCTCTTACAGAGAAATATGGAGGAAGAAGGATACCTGAAGCATTCAATAATCAACAGGTTGATGGAAGGAGAGAAGGCAACAATCAACTATGGTGGTAGAGGGCACATCACCCATGAGCATGTAAGCTAAGAAGACAACAACACACTAAGTGATGAATGATTAAAATCACAAAATTTATGTTTCAAGATATAGAACTGGAAATGTCCATAGAGGATGATCACATTGTGCATCACACTACAAGAGTTATCAATGAAACAAAATTAAGAAGGATCAGTAAGAGAAATGTGTATCATCATTATATCATTACATCATTCATATATAGAAGGTCCCCTTGGAGGAAATAAGTTAAATGAGTGATAAAAATATGAGTTCTCAGCCCTTTTAGATTCCAAGTAAAGAAATTGAAGATGTCTTCCGGAAGATCATTATGGTAGAACAATTGAAGTGTATATAGAGCAAAAATGATTCTGGAGTAGTCCTAGAAAGGAATATGCAGTGACATTCTTTTAAACCAGAATGACAGAATAAGAAAAAGGTTAATTATGCCAAGATCAGATTCAATATATTGATGATTGCTGTTGAGAATAGTGGAGAGCGTAATAGTAGAAACTATGAAGGTTTTCCTAACTATGGGTGCATGAGTGATCTGAAGTGAAATTATTGCCTGCCTATCAGTAGAATACCAAGTGTCATTAGTGGAGTAGTGGTATGGTACAGGCCCTCAGGATCAGAATATTATGGCAGAAGTAAATCAAGGTAGTATTCCCATCATTTTCGGCATTATTAGAGCATGAAAAGCTCAATAACAGTGCTAAAGGATCATTATCCTATTTACACTTGAAGTATTATATTGAGGATTGAAGCAGTATCTATTTCTAGATAAAACTACATGCATTCCTCAAGTCAGTACAGATATATCTTCAAGGCCTTTCTCTAAATTTCATTCATAAAACTGTGTGAATTCTTTTTGTTGAGATTTCAATTAAACAAGTTGAAGATGTTTTTGCTGAATATCATCATGATAGAACAGTTAAAGTATCTGAAGTATGATGGACTATTTTTGTTAATATTACATTTGAAGCTCAAGAGTATGTTATTGATTCATGTAAATCCTACTTCAGCAGAAAGAAATTTCTGGTATTTCACCATTGAAGAGAGGTTGATTATTGACATACATACCCCCTTATGTCTTAAATAAAATTGCATACTTGATAAGTGAGACTGACCAATAATTTTAATGTATCTAGCCTCAATGGTTAGTTTGAAAGTACTTTGTACAAGTAGTAAAGCCTTTTGGTCTCTTAGATTGAAAGATATTGTCTAATCTTACAATAAGTTGTAAGTTCTGGTTTGATTCATTTTTTACATAAGTATCAAGGGCCTTTCGACTGTTAGTGTAATATCCCTTTTAGCAGTCCAACACCTATCACCACCAACAGGAAGTAATGGTGAACCTCAACTATAAAATATGTATTGTCATCATCATATTTGAAAAGATGTGTACTACAAATATGTATTTCAGATGAAGATCATAATATGGATTGAAGTATGTTTGGAGCATACTTTAAATTTCATATGGAGCATTCTCAATATTTTAGTATTGTTCCAATGATGCATCCCCGATTATATAAGTTTGTTCTATGAAGTGTTCTTATCATCACTTTCAACTTTATACAAGGGCAAGGAGTCTGTGCTTTGTGATGGCATCAGCTTACATACAAGTTCAATGATACTCAAAGTCTTCTCCCAATAACTCTTATACACCAATCTGGAGCATCAAGGTTTAAAGTTAGAAGAAGAAGGCCTAAACACATCTCAGATAAATGAAATACAAATATAGAATCTACACTGGGAAATGTGCAGCCCTTTTCCATTGATGTCAAAGGAGGAGGAAAAGTAAGCATAAGAGGAAAGGCTCTTATGAAAATCAAGTAGAGGAAGAAAGACTAGACACTTCTCAAAATGAAAGGAGGAGGAATTCCTGGAGGAAGTATTGGAGTATTGCCATCAATGCCAAAGGGGGAGACTGCTAGAAATATTGTCACTGATGGAAAGGGATTACAAAGGAGTAGCACCAAAACCAACAATAATGAAAAGGTTGCGAGGAACAAAGATATTACAAATAGAAGAAGCAGGAAGATGCAAGAGCTGAGAGGAAGAGGAAAATTAAACAAAGATGATTAAGCCAAGAGAGAGAGAGAGGCGAGATCAAAGAAGCAGAGAGAGCTTTAACCAGTATGAAAAGGGTAGATGTCGAGTGTGATAACTCGAGATGACATTCATTGATCCAGGTGGATATTGGTGGTCACGCACCTATTCCACTTAGGGCCCCACCATTGTCTCTTTCAGTTTTTCAGTTTTGGCACAACTTACTATATTTAGCAGTTTTTCGGGTCCTAAAATTACGGAGCCATTTTGAGGCCTTAAACGACGTTTTTTTGGGAAAACGAGGAGCAACATGGATCCATGGACTGATGTCGTTCACTCAAAATTTTTAGTCCTTGGATAGATATTTGTAACGAGGTATGGTATGTGTCAAATGGAGATCGTATGCCAAAGTTACGTCCCGGGGAAGTTGAAACACCAATTTACCCAAACGGCGCCCATAGTTTTGGCACTTCATCTCCTAGGGTTACGGTTTTGGCTCTTTAGGATTTTCCATTGTTTATAAATAATAAATAGGCCCTTGAGCTTCATTGTAAGTTAGTTTAGAGGCCTATAGCCACCATATCTCTTCTCAGAGATAACTACCAACGCCCTAGATAGTTTTATTTCCATTCTGTCTGTAAGCAAATTTCAGTTCTTTGATATTAATGAAATGAAGTGTTATTTCTGTTGCATCTTTGTATTTATGGTTATATATTTATTCTATTGCGTTCCTGCATAAATCCAGATCATTCATTAACAAAGACAAGTTTAGGAACAAGTACAGGAGGAACATCATGGAGAAACCAGAGTTACATAGTGGGACAGTGTAAGAAAATGAAAAATCGACTAAGGCAGAGAATTCTTTGAAGAATTCCAAGGGAGGCGAACGGACGGTCAGGATTAGATCACCAAAGTGAAGGCAAGAGATGGACGATGGAGATTGAATTGCTTTAGGAGAAATTTAACAAATCACAACATTTAAGAGTTTAGCATTCAGGTCGTCCCAGGGAAAGTTAAGTTGTGTGCAATGCGAAGCAGAGAAGGGACACGTGTTGGCACGATGCAATATCATAGATAGCATGAAGTAGAGGTAACCACTAAGTTAATCTTTTGTAATTTGCGAACTGCGAAGTGCGGGCGATGACATAAAGATGACATGTCGATGATGTAAATATGATGTGGCAGTGACGTAAAGATGAGGTGGCAATGAAGGAAAGATGACGTGGTGATGACATAAAGATGATGTGGCAATGACATAAAGATGATGTGGCAGTGACGTAAATATGACATGGCAGTGACGTGAATATGACGTGGTAGTGACGTGGAGATGACATGTGAGTGACATGGCAAGCTAACGTGGTAGATGTCATGGCCCCGACCCTACATATCGCAGGAATTTATGATGACGTGGCAAGGTGACGTGGTAGTGACATGGTAGGGTGACATGGCATGATGATGTGGACCTCACCCGCATACTACACATCGCAACGGTTAAGGGATAGCAGGAAGGCAACCACAAGTTAAGCTAAAGTTTTGTGATGTGAAATGGAGGGACACATGTCGACCTTGGACAACATCCAATTCTGCAAGAAATGGGGTTTAACTTCAAGACATCACAAGGTATGTTGTTTTGGTTCCGATGCGGTAAGGATCAAACGATGCGATGCGACAAAGGAAGAACCATATGTCAGCATCGCGCATGAGCGCATATTACAGATGGCATGGTTTATGGTTTATCGCTATCGATAGAGTGGGAAATATGTGGGCAAGTAGTTGTGATGAGATGTGATTGGCTCAAGGTATAGTGGGACCCTCCGGTAGGAAAATCCTGCGTATTTGCGTTGGTTTTGGGTTTATGCATTAGTTTGTCCTGTGTATATTATGTGCATGCCATTTGATTGCTCAAAGTATGTATGTTAATATGCGTGGTTGATTGATAAACGTATGTATGTTATATATGCATTGTTTGATCTATAAACATATGTATGCTGATAAAACTCAGATTTGTAATACTCTGCTATGTTGAAAGGGAGTTTTATGTGGGCCATACCCCACAGGTCACAAAGAAATTATCTAAACGCAAAACAAAGGACCAGGAGCTCGGGAAGAACAGTGTTGCATTAGTAAGGCAAAAAAAAATGCTGAACACAGAAGAAAATACATGAGTAACAAAAGGGAAGTTATACAACACAGTTGGAATATAACTGCAGAAAAAGAAAAGACAAAAGGATAGCAAGCATAAGAGGAAAAACGCACAACAAATCTAAGAAACTGAAAGGGCTAAGAAAATAATTGATTGTAACTGTAAATGTATTATTTATTTTATATTTTTTGTGATGCAAAGGAAAGTATCTATAGGCAAAGAAAAAAGCCATTGTAATATTGAAATGAGTACATAGTGTTGTAACATATTGAATGTGCTGAGAGAGAAAATGAGAAGGTGGAAGGCAAAGAGTCTTAACTTCTCATTTCATATTCCCATATGGAATGAAAAAAAATATGAGGTGATCTATATAAATGATGTTATTTTAATATGCATAAAGATGTTAGAGAGTGGAAGAATAAGACAAAGCAGATAGAGAAGTTGTGAATATCCAGAGATGATATAAAGCAGATTTGAAGGCTGGAAGGACAACAATGAAGAAGGAGTAAAACAGAGTTGATTTCCATGTAAATCAACATATGATTTTATAGTAGTGTGAGGAATTTGGTGCTTCCATATCAAGTTGTAGCTTGATAGATGTCCAGTTGTAGCTGGTTGAGGTAAGAGCGTCATGTGGATTGTAGCCTATAAAAAACATATGGGATATGGTGCTTCCATTTCAAGTTGTAGCTTGATATATGTCCAGTTGGAGCTGGTTGAGGTAGGAGCCTCCTGTGGGTTGTAGCCTGCAGAAAATAGATGGGAGTTGGAGCTTCCTTGCAAGTTGTAGCTTCCAGAATTTGAGGTAGTAGCCTCTTGTATGTTGGAGCCTATAGAAAATCAGTGGTGAGAGGGTGTTGGAGCTTGCCTTTGCATCACAACAATAATAAGATGTGTTTTTCTCCCTTATGGGTTTCCACTTATATCTGTTGTCCATAGGCATGATGATTATGTGTTGATGTTCTGTATTTGATCCGCTTAGTACTTGATTCTAACATATTAAGATTGTTATTTTATTATATATTAACATGGTCATGAAATAAATGTGTAAATAAGTTTAAATGAAAGTTTTAAAAGTCCATGAATGTATTAAATTGATTCACCCCCCCTCTCAGTTTAACTAAGGGTTCAACAATTAGTATCAGAGTTGGTTCCTTTGGTGTAAGCCTAATATCTTGAAAGAGATTTGGTTTAGTCATGGACTATCAAAATGTACCCGTGTTGAATACAACAAACTTTCCTAAATGGAGAGATAAGGTTAAAATAGATTTAATGGCTTATGATCCTGAGGTATGGAATCTTATATTTGATGGTTACTGCATAGACTCTCCCTCTTTGTAAGAACAACAGTGGAATTCCAAGGAAAATCTTGTGATATATAACAATCTTCATAACAAGAATCTTTATTAAAAAATGGATGTAACTTCTACAAAAGGAATCTAGAATAGATTGCATCTCATGCATGAAGGAAACACTAGTGGATGCATTATCAAGAATGAGTAGATAAACTAGAGGAAGAAAAAAAATCCTTTCAAAAGGAAAAAGGTCAATCAAATGAGATACCTACTAGGGTGAATGGATGTGAGTACCATGAAGAAATTACAGTTGAGGAAAAAGCCAAACTTGACACAGCCTTGACTGAAATAGAAATATTGAAGAATGAAAACAAAAACCTTAATACATTGGTGCAAATATGTGATGAGAGAGAATATCAACATAATGAAGAAATTGTTGGCCTTAAGGCACAACTTGAAGAAGAAAGGAAAGTATAAGACACTCTGCTATAACAAATGAGAGAGAAAAGTTTGGAATGTGGAAGATTGGAAGAAGATGTAGTAAGCTTGAGGATGAAATTAGAGAAGGCCCAAATTGAACTAATTATCAATATTCCACAAATGAAAAGCTCTAGACAGTTGGACCAAATTCTAAATGCTCAAAGGTCTCCTCTCATAAAGACTGGGATAGGCTATGAAGGAGAAACCAATAAGTCTAAGGTAGAAGATAACAAGAATATCATTTTTGTAAAAGATGTAAAGGATAATGAAGCAGCTCAAATGATTCCTACAAAATTAGAAGCCAAAAAGAACATGATTTGTAAAGAAAAAAATAGAAACAAGTAGCAACATGAAAGGACAGAGAATGAGAGGATGAAACAGTCAACTGCTAAAGGCTCATACTCTCCTAAGGATGAATTGAACAAATTTGGAACATGTCAAAGGAGATTCCTTCCTCCTGTGAGAAGTATCACTTGTTTTGACTGCCACAAACATGGACATACTACGGCATACTGTAAGACAAAGAAAATCTAGTCCAAGCAACTAATGATGCAGCCAATTAAAATACTACCTCAAGAAAAGAAATGGAGAAGACAATATATCACCAGGTACACAAATTATTTCCATGGCTACTGTTATGCATGCAATGATTTTGGACATAAACTTGTTGAATGTAAATTATGTTCAAAAGGGAGCATAAAATATTATACATCATCTCAAAAATACCTTGGTAAAATAATATTTTATGTATGCCTCAATCTTGGTCACAAAGAAAACGACTGTAAACTTCCATATACATTAAAGAACTCTAGACAGATGATGGAATCCAATCAAATCAGACAAAACTATGAATCAAAAAGAAGTGCAGACATTATGAAGAACCCCAATAAAGAATGGAAGGAAAAGAGAAATGGGGAGCCTTTTACTTCAATAACATAATGAATCCATCATAGTCTCAGGGGGATCTACTCTAGGAAGCAATGCAAATATCCAGCAAGAAATAGATAAGAGGCAACATGCCAGGGGGAGAGCAGCTCATAAATAATCCCCATAAAATTAGTCTAAGAAGAGCTCCTTGGAATAAGGATAGATAAAATTTTAGGAAGGGAAAGGACAATTCCTCTGACAGAGAACTATAAAGGAAGAAGGATACCTAAAGAATATAATAATCAACAGGTTTATGGAAGGAGAGAAGGCAACAAGCAACTATTGTGGTAGAGGGGACATCACCCATGAGCATGTAAGTTAAGAAGACAACAACACACTAAGTGGAATGGTTAAAATCACAAAATTTATGTTTCAAGTTATAGAACTAGAAATATCCATAGAGGATGATCACACTCTGCATCACAGTACAAGAGTTATCAATGAAAAAAATTAAGAAGGATGAGTAAGAGAGATGCGTATGATCATTATATCATTACATCATTCATCTATAGAAGGTCCCGTTAGAGGAAAGTAGTTAAATGTGTGATAAAAATATGAGTGGTCTGCCCTTTTAGATTTCAAGTAAATAAATTGAAGATGTCTTCCAGAAGATCATTATGTTAGAACAGTTGAAGTGTACATAGAGAAGAAATGATTATGGAGTAGTCCTAGAAAGGAATATGCAGTGACGAATGACAAAATAAGCAAAAGGTTAATGATGCCAAGGGGCGGAAATGTGAAGCTGGGTTACACTTTTGTGAGAGTCGGGGGTAGAAAACTTTTTTCGGAAATGGTTCGGCCGAACTCGTGATTATGTTTAGACTGACGACACGCTGACGGCGCGGGCAAACAAAATTTTTGCCGCAGATTGGAAAACCGGCAACTAAATTTCGGCCGAACTTGTAAAAAAACTTCGGCTGAACTATGAGTTAATAGTTCGGCCGAACTAATTTCTATAAAATAATCACCCGCGAAGTTATTCAAGTTACCGGTTTCATTATTCTGCGGCTGTTCGCGCGTTTTCTCTATTGATACTTGCTCGTTCCCACTGTTGCTCGTGCAGTTGTTGCATGCTCGTCCCCGCTGCTGTTCGTGTGGTTGCTGCCTGCTCGTCCCTGTTGCTGTTACCAGGTTACCTTCTGAAATTACATCAGATTTTATTTGCTAACTGTTTCAATAGCTCAATAACAAGATAACTAACCAAGATGATTCCAAGAGTATATTCAATGATGTATGCTTTATTATAATCTTCAAGTTTTCTACTTCGGGAATGTCTAGACTAGCCTCTAGGAATGTCTTCAAAGAAATGTCAATGCCTCGCTGTCTAAATATGCTGCAAGACACATTGTTCAAGACTTTTCAAATTATTAACTTGTACAACCCTTCACTAGTTGTCCACATAGAACACTAATCACTGAAATGATGATAATCCACAGTTAAGTGACCACTCCACAGCTTTGTCATCACAAATCTTTCCTCGGTTTCTTTTTCTAGTCCTCCACAAATGTGTTATTACAATATATTGACACAAAGGTATGTTTTATTTTTTCATAGGCTAAATTCCATAGGACCGAGCTTTAAAGGCTAGACTGCAACTTGAAACAGTATCATTCATCTGAGGTTTTATCATTGCAATCCTTGTACTTATCATACGTCACTAGAACAGTGATCGTAGGTCACATTTATGACTTTTAACACAAGTCTGAGTTTCAGTTTATGAGCATAGTTCGTGGCTTCAAGATTTCGCTACTGTCCACCCAAAATGATCATAGTTCTACACTCTAAGGGTACTTCTGATCACATGTTTGGTTAATGATTGTACTTATAGTTGTCCATGCCTACAATTTAGTGCTGCTACAATATCAGAGCTCTAGTGAGGGATCTAAATTCCCTAAACTGAGTTTTCTGTCCAGTGTCCCCAAATCTGAGCTGAGATCTATATTTACTTATCAAAAATCTCAGAGAAAACTGAATTGTGATGATAAAAATGAAAGGTTCGATTTTATATTTATAGTCATTAGAAGCTTTGAACATACACATATCATGAAGGGAGGTTGACATTAAACAGTGATGTTGCCATCTATTTGTAGACTATAAACAACGTTCTTTGGAATAAGTATCTTTCAAGTCTCTTCCCAAATATCTAAAAGTAAATTATCTAATCAACATATATAGTTTCTTGTTTCCAACTCCTTCTAAATATGATGTCCATAAGTCCATCCTGGAATTTTGTTGAATATTGATAGCAAGAACTTCTGATCGGAATACTTCCTTTACACAATAGGAGTAACCTTATTTTATTTCATATGAGAGAAACCTCTTTTTGAAACTAGCTTCCATATTTCCCTTCCAATGATTATATTCAAGATATACTATTGAATTTCTTTCTCTTTATGTATATAATATCTACCATGTTCCTTTATTACTTCCATATGTTTTGTTAAAATCTCGATTTGATTTTGAAATGCCTGATCTCTATTGCAATGCTTGATTTATTCTTATCTTCATTGCTACTACAAACAAATATCATGCTCGAAGTAATCCCTATTATTCTTCTTAATTACCTTGAATCTTTCTATGTTGTGCTACTCTTATGGTGTTTTCTTTCTAAATGACATTATGAATTCTTATAAATCTTCATGGTGAAATTAAAATATTTGAATGTTATGACTACTATAGAATATTGTATCTTGTGGGATGATATGTTCACAACTTTTGATGACCCAATATCTTTTAAGTTGTATGCGCCTTCTTAAAATAAAAATTTATAACTTCAAACTTCTGAAATCAAAAAGAAACTTTCATCCTTTAGGTATAATTGCAATTGTTATTCTGATTGTCATCTTCTAATAAGAAATGAAACTAAACTTGAAAGAAAACTTGGCACCTTCCAAGTTCTTCCATAGTAGAGGTCATTAATTAATGTCTTCATGCATGGGTTTATTTTCAACTTCTTCACCCTTTGCTGCATGTGCTTCATCTCTTTCGTTCCTTTTTTTTCCTCTATTACCCTAGGAGTTTGATTTCTTAGGAAAATATCTTTTGATGTGTTAAAAATAATGAAAAATAAAACATTTAACCTTGGACATACCATTGTTTCCATTAGACTTTTTCTTGTCGTTGTGCATTGATGAGATCCAACTTACCAAAACTTTCTCTTTAATCTAATAGAAAATTGTTCAGAATTTTCATTATGGGGTTTGGTATCATATTTTTCCTTCAACGTGGATTCTTTTGGAACACATAAAGCCAAAAGTTCTTCAAAATATGGAGTATATTTTCTAGTATAGATTCCACTTGCAATACCATTCCAATATGGAGGTAGACCGTTGCTAAGTTAGTTAAGGAGGCTATGTATTACATATGGTCTTGAATGAGCATTTGGACTCTTTAGATATCTAAAGAGTCCAAATGCTCATTCAAGACCATATGTAATACATAGCCTCCTCATATAATATATAAAACTTTAATCCATGTGCTTAACCTTAACATTGACACAAATGGAATTTACAATTTTACTCACTACTTTATGATAGAAAAATATGTGGATGAATATTTCCCACATATCCAAAGTCAAAAGGGATAGATTAAAAAGGGATGCACTCCGGTCATCTATAAAAGATAAATTAAAGAAGCATGACATATTAGTAATGTAAATTAGATATGCGTACCAATTATGTTCATATAACACAACAAATAGATGATTCAATACAAATGTCACATAGAAATCATTTAGACATTTTCGGCCCCCGATTCTCACAAAACTGTAACCAAACTTCTTACATCAATGAAGTATTCCCCCTAAACCTCTCGGGAAAACCAGCTTGTTGAAATTTTAGGCACCATAAATATATTTGACTAAATAGGGAGAGAAATCCAAGAAAAATATTCTATCTATTTGACTAACTATTCTTTACTCTATCTTTAATAAACAAGCACCCAATATTGTGTTTCTTTTTTCATTATATCTTTAATAAAGAAGCAAACTGATATTGTGCTTCTTTCTTCATTATAGATACAAAATCTTATACATCTCAATAAATGTCATTTTCTTTTTTTTTTATAAAAAATTTATGATGCCTTCTTAAATATCAGAATGGTTAAGTGGGCCTAATGATTAAGAACATGTGTTTCTTCCTAAAAGATTACAAAATATGTATGCCTGAATAGTAAGACATAGGAACTTCTCTACCATATTTATTTTCTTTATAATAAGACACTGAAACTTAAATTATATATCTAGCATAATACATTAAGCTATAACAGATAAATCAAAGAAGCATTTGAATGTAAATTAAAGATGTGTAATAATTATGTCCTCATTTAATATGTACAATATGTTTGGTTGAATCCACATGAAAAACAAGACTCCCAACCGTGAGAAGAGGAAATTACATCCTATTTCTCCCCCCTACACAATTACCAGTACAGTTAGAATTTAACAGCCACAAACTGGATTTTACTCTCAGGTACTAGAACCTCTACAAAGGTTCGACCTGGAAACATAGGTTTTTCTTAGGTTTCTCCACTGGTTCTATGCTCGACTTGGATAACCTACAACAACATCATTCTTTTCATTTTTTATATCCCCTCTTGGATAACGATAATATCTTGAAATGGAGCTAGCCAACTCAAATATAGTATTGCAAATCCGTGGCTAAGTTAGATGAGGATTACATATGGTCTTGAATGAGCATTTGGACTCTTAAGATATATATCTAAAGAGTCCAAAAGCTCATTCAAGACCATATGTAATATATAGCCTCCTCATCTAATATATAAAACTTTAATCCATGTGCTTAACCTTAACATTGACACAAATGGAATACAATTTTACTCACTGCTTTATGATAGAAAAATATGCAGCTGAATATTGCCCACATATCCGAAGTCAAAAGGGATAGATTAAAAAGGGATGCTTCTGTCATCTATAAAAGATAAATTAAAGAAGCATGACATATTATTAATGTAAATTAGATATATGCGTACCAATTATGTTCATATAACACAACAAATAGATGATTCAATACAAATGTCACCTAGAAGTCATTTATCTCATGGGCCTTCAACTTAAATTATATATCTAGCCTAATACATTATGCTATAGGAGATAAATCAAAGAAGCATTTTTTCATGTAAATTAAACATGTGTAATAATTATGTCCCCATTTAATATGTACAATATTTTTGGTTGAATCCACATGAAAAACAAGACTCCCAACCGTGAGAAGAGGAAATTACATCCTATTTCTCCCCCCTAGCACAATTACTAGTACAGTTAGAATTTAACAGCCCCAAACTAGATTTTACTCTCAAGTACTGGAACCTCTACAAAGGTTTGACCTGGAAACCTAGTTTTTCCTTAGGTTTCTCCATTGGTTCTATGTCCAACTTGGATAACCTACAGTTCAATATCCTTCTTTTCATTTTTTATATCCCCTCTTGGATAACCATAATATCTTGAAATGGAGCTAGCAAACTCAAATATAGTATTGCAAATCCCTGGCTAAGTTAGATGAGGAAATTACATATGGTCTTGAATGATCATTTGGACACTTTAGATATGCGTACCAATTATGTTCATATAACACAACAAATAGATGATTCAATACAAATGTCACATAGAAGTCATATTTATCTCATGGGCCTTCAACTTAAATTATATATCTAGCATAATACATTAAGCTATAGGAGATAAATCAAATAAGCATTTGAATGTAAATTAAACATGTGTAATAATTATATGTCCTTTCTAGTTCAATAAATAGATAATAATTTGGCTCAACTATGCCTTGTACTCAACTATGCCTTGTACATGTTTTCCTTTAAACCTTTACTTTCATAGCACATTTTCATCAAAAATTTTATTTGCCAAATTTTTATCTAAGCCAAAAGTGTTGTGTATTTACCTTTGATTTCCGAAGTTAAGGATTTAGATAACTTCCCATATTGGGCTTCTTTGCTGTGCCAATGTTGATATCTTCAACTCGCTTTAGTGGGGACCATTGTTGGTTTCTTCACGACATCATCTTGATCAAAGAGCTCTTCCAAAGGTACAAGAACTCTTGGAATGGAATTTTCTTTCAGTTGTATGACTTCTAATTCTATGGCATTAATTCCCTGATCATAGAAAGCACCATTAGTATGACAAGCGATGAACTCTTCCTCCATTTACAGAAATTTTTTAATTTTCTTATCATATTGAAACACTTGCCAATGTCGAAGGTTATCTAGAACAGAGGGGTGATGCTTAACATTAATTTCATATTTCCTATTGGGATGTATTGGAATTCTAAACATGCTCGCTGCAGTACCAAGAGAGTTAGCAATACAATTCTAGTTTCTAGGAATCACGGATAAAATATATTTAGAAATTTTTTTGAGAGTGTCTAATACAACATTGTGATATGCTCGCATCCTTGAATTTTTGGCCCTGTATTCCCCTTTTACCTGTTTGATAATCAAATCGGAGTCACCATAAACTGAAATCTTTTGATAATCAGATCTATGTAATTTAAACTACCCTCAAGGGCATATTCGAGCCTCAAAGCAGAGAAATACATCATGATCCTACTACAAGTCCTGAAGAGTAGATCTGCAAATTTGATTCACCTGCATAGAACAAGCTCATATTCTTCTCTTCTAGAGTGATTCCTGCTTTGATACCATGTAGAACATCCAGGTAGATTGAATTGATACCATGTAGAACATCCTTTCTTGGTGCCATTTTCAATAATGAGAGCATATGTAATGGTTTCTAGAATCCTCACAATAAAAAACCAAGTACAAATTGTAGTAATCCTAGAATCATGCTTTACATGTAAGGTAAAATTGGCGAACTCGTGACTTGTACTATAGATAAAAAAACATTTACCCTTACCAAAAAATATATGATAAAAATTGACAAACTACGCAAGTTTAAGCTGAAGGGTATATAATCCTTCTTTCCTTCCATATAGATAATGAAAATGATTGTTCCAAGTCTCATGTTGCTTCTCATGTTATTTTATAAACCTTGATTGGAAAGAAAAATAGGAGGGCAGAAATGTAAGAAATATAAAACATAATGAAACACAATGTAATAAATAGAGAACATAATGAAACAAACACATACATATATCTCTAGACAATCAATACAATTATTTTCCTATGAATCCTTATGGGAGACAAGCAACCATAAAAATTAATGATGCTCTAGACTCCTTTTTCCCTAGGAAATCCTTATGGGAGAAAAACAACACTAAAATGTAAACATGCTCTAGAGTTAGCTACTGAATTTTAGCGTGTAAGGTTGCTATGAAAACTTAACTTCATACATTTTTTTCTCTAACTTCACACTCCTAGTTGTATTTTCAACTATGGAACAAAATACAATAACAAAAAATGGAACTCTTATTCCTCCTAGTGGCCAAGTATTTAACATAGTGTGATAGCCAATTAGGTGTAAGATTTGACTCTGTCAACCATTAACGAGGTTTGTGATTTTAGACCTTTTATAGAGTCTTGTTAAAATTCCACATGTAGCTAGCTTTCCATGCATGAGTAATGGGGCTAAAATTTCATTCTCTCGTACCATGACCTGGTCAACATGATAGGTCAACTTACTAAAGGCATAAATTTTGAATGAACTTCATTTGATGTTTTTCTTGCACCATTGGATATGTCTTTAAGTGAAGAATAATGGTCAAGATTTCGGCACAAGGGATAATCGTTTTACCCCCATAAATGTCATTTAATACCTCAAAATGACTCCAAAAGGTTTTAGACCCCAATTCTCCACCCACCATTAAAATGACCCTACAAGTTGATTCTTTCAGTTTTTTCACTCTATAAGCATCAAAATATAATATGACAAATAAGTTTTTTCATTTTTTTCAGTTGATCCATTTATGGTAAAGAAATCAAACAGTTCTATCAATTCCACCTTGCAACTCTAAGAGACATTGAATTAAATTTCATCTCAAGAAATGTGTGAAGTTGGTATTACACACCCAATTGGACAACCTCGAGGAGAAAAAATTTCTCCCACTTTATTTGTTGGCATAACCTATTAATTGTTATTCACTAGCATGTATTTTGTAAAGGCCTTTCAACCTAGTTCCCATTCAACTCCATCCACCAGGTTGTAGAGGATTCCAAGCCTAATTTCATAAAAAGTAAGTTGGGGATGATCACATTGACTTGATTGATGACATGTCTATGAAGATTAACTACCTTGAACTATTTTTTTGCGTAGGGAAAGAGACACATTCCCATGTCTGAGCATGAAAACATTCTTTGATATTTTTAATGCCTCTAGTGTTTACTTCTACAAGTTCTATAGGCAGAGTCTGTAAAGGGCCAGGTAGCCTCTGGATCTCATCTTTTATGAAAGGTGACATATCTAGTAAATGCCCCTACAGTCAATCTCTGGAATGGATCTAAATAGAATTTCTTCATTTTAATATCCATAAAACACAACTACTTTAAGGTAAACTATGTACATGTGTCATTTCTTCCACAAACTAAAGTGTATAAGTAGGAAATTTTATACCAAGTGTGCTCCACCATGTAAAGCGCAATTTGGTGAACTTATCATTTTTATAATATCTTTTCGATTAAATTTAGTTTCAGAAATGATCAATTATTGCTTTGAAAGTTGTGTTCTACATAATTTGTGTACACTAAATTACAAATTGATTTTTTGAAATCTATTTTGTGAATGTCGACCAATAGATATATATCATGGAGGATGAAAGACGAAGATCAGTCCTATCCCATATGGAGGTTCAGGGATCAGAGGATGTTCACGATATTTAAATATAATCTTAAATCTCCATACATGTGTGTACATATAGAATTGATTTTTTTATTAACTTTGTGAGTGAAATTAGTTAATAAGTTTCATATTTTAATTTTTAGGAGGCAAGAGGAGAATTGTTTCTACTCCATCCATGGAGCGTGGCCAAGGTTCAACCGGTCGAGGTATGAGTGGTAGCAGGTTGCAGGAAGGGGGTGATATTTATTCCCCCGAAGGCCAATCAACAGCTGCTGATTCTCAACAGGGTCACTGTGGGTCTGGTTCTCAACAGCGTCATTCTGGGGTTAGTTCTCAGCAGGGTCATGTTGGAGATGATGTTAACCAACAACATCAAGGTTGACATCAATTTCAATATTTTTTCATTAAATTTGTGCAACTTTTTTTACACGTGTTTTTTCTAATATACGAAATTTTATATATATTGATGCAGAGGCTGAAAATGTTCAAGCCAGTGGTCAAAATAGACGCAGGGTAGTGCGCTACATTCAAGAAGAAGGCTGTCAACCCAGCACAACTTATCCGGCTGAGATTAATGATATACCATGGGAAACGAACATGGAGGAATGCACCTTACAAAGGTGTCAAAGCCTTCATGCAAAATTGCAAAGAGATCTCGAGGCTTTGTCTCTACCTGCTGAGAGTAGACAAAGCCTCGAAATAGTTACACGTTCATTGGGTGAAATGGTAAAGGTGTACAAAAATTTTGGGCCAACGACTGATTTGTTTGTAGAACTGATGAGAAAGAGAAAAGAAACAGTGATAGGTCCCGATAAATGGCAGGACATAAAACAAAGAGTTACAAGAGCAGATGCCAAGTCAATGTTAAATTATAAGGAAGGGACAAAAAGAAAAATGTTGAAGGTGCAATATTTCAAGCACCCAGACAAAGCTTCTTACTTGTATGATCAACATCATGCGGCCTTTGGAAGGCTTCCATGGAACGATGAGGTTCCTGTTTATTTTGCACAAATGTTTTATGCGAAATTTTTTTTGGGTATGAAACCCGACTACAATGACCTTCCTTTAGAATTTTTTGGCCCGGGGAGAGGTCGATTATATCAACGTAAGGGCACTAAGCGAGATGTGGAGTTGCCTTGCCCTGAGCCGCCATTGGTGAGTCGACCGTTTCGAGTCGAAACCCTGCGATCAGAGATGGATGCGACTTCTCAAATAAGTCGTGTAGCAAGAGATATTATGATCGACAATGTTCATAGCGGATTGAGTGGAGTCGATATTTGTTTAAATCGACAAAGAGCACGTGAAAATGCACGTGCCAATTTTGTTTATCGTAGAGATGAGGAGATTTACAACATGAAAGTTGAAGATCTCCGAACATATGCAATAAATTGTCGCAATGGTCTGCAAGACCTAATTTTTCGTGAGGAAGAGGGCACCGGAACGGTATGTGTTAGTGACCTTAGGGTTTCAAATTATATTTACATATACATGTGTACAATTTGTAATAAATACATGTGTATGTACATGTATACATTTATTTGTATGTGTACATTAATCTAACAAAAATGTATGATTATATGTTAAAACACCATTTGCAGTTCTCAGGCATGATGCGTGATGAAAATGTTAATATTACGTTAGGGACCTCTGGTTCAAACAATGCAGATGGGTCTGACCATCATGATATGTTGGCATATGTATGTTAGTGTTTTTTAAGTGACTCTAAAATAAATAATTGTTGCCACACATGTACATGTATGTATATATATAATTTGATAAAATGTTTTAACAGGTACCGATTCTGTCTGATGTTTTTGGGATGGAGGTACCTTCTTCTTCCTTAGGAGATATACCTTCTACTTCATTGGGAGATGTACAAGTATGGACAACTTTTCACAAGTTCAAAATCTATGTTACCTCAAAAAGTTCCATTAAAAATTGAGATATATAGAGAGAGATCTATATTTTGAGTTATTTAATTTTTTTTGAATTTAGGTTCGTATAGAAGATTTTTTTAATCCGAGGACTCTAGCGACGGAGATAGGAACATCCACAACATTTGAACAAGTTGTCTTTAGTTCTTTTTTTTAATATTATTGTTCAAATAAGTTTATATATGTACACGTGCATTTTCATTTGAAAGTTTTTAATTTATATAAACTATTTATGTATATATATATATATATATATATATATTTAACTGTACATGTATATTGTACAGGTTACCACTGCAGATGTTTCTATGGCAGAACCTGTTCATCAAATGGAGAGGGAACCTTACGAGGTATTGCATGATTTTTTTGTTATATTTTGTTTTTTACATGAAGTTCTAGATATATATATTCTCATTCATTTTTAAAATTTCAAATTTTAATGTTCAAGTACATGTGCATTGTGTATGTAGGTTTCCTATTCACAGGATAGGGCGCTACCCGAGACCCAGATGCTAGATCCTCCATTTGATGGACAAGATTTACAGTAGATTTGATTTCAAAATTTAGATGGTTTTAAAATTTGTTAAACTTGATACAGTTTGATACTCAAGTGAGATTTACAATTTTTGGACATATTTTATTACAATAAGTTTTTTGGACATATTTTTGGACATATGTTAAATGTTTTTGTTGGATAGTTGAATTATAATTCGCATGGCATGTGATATTTAATGTTAAATTTTTTGTTAGATAGTTGAATTATAATTGGCATGGCATCTGAAGTTTTTAAAACTACATGAATGATAGAATGTGAACCTACATTTGCACATGTGGTAAATTGAAATGTTACTTGTAACAAGACAATCCCCATTGATTTCATTACGGTATATGTTGATTTCTGATTTGATATAATTGCATGTATGATGGTACATTACTTGTAAAGTCATTGGATTAATAGTGTTCATTGATTTCAGTGTAAGCGCAAAAAATTATTGACAATGTAGAGCGATTTTTGTATTATAATAATTAAACCTAATAATATTGGAGAGCAAGAGAGACTTGAGGTATGGTGTTTACTACAAGAGTTCGAGCTAAATATTTAAATGGTTTGTACCTATGTGTTGATTTCTGATTTGATATAATTGCATGTATGATGGTACATTACTTGTAAAGTCATTGGATTAATAGTGTTCATGATTTCAGTGTAAGCGTTAAAAATTATTGACAATGTAGAACGTATTTTTTGTTGGTAATAATTGGGAACTAATAATATTGGAGAGCAAGAGAGACTTGAGTATGGTGTTTACTACAAGAGTTTGAGCTAAATATTTAAATGGTTTGTACCTATGTGTTGATTTCTCATTTGAGAGTAATTGCATGTATGATGGTACATTACTTGTAAAGTCATTGGATTAATAGAGTCTATTGATTTGTAAGCGCAAAAATTGGCTGACAATGTAGAACGATTGGTGGTTATAACAATTAAACCTAATAATATCGGGAGAGCAAGAGAGAATGAGGTATGGTGTTTACTACAAGAGTTCTAGCTAAATATTTAAATGGTTTATGATTTATGATTTATACTTTCTTTTTAATATAATCGATACGGAAAGATGACAAAACTAATAAGGGTGACAATAAGAATAGAAGTTCAGAAAATAGTTTAAGATTGATCACAAGAATTAAGAGAATGTTTCGGTCCATCATTGGTATGGCTTGTGCTGCAACCATGAAGTCTCGTCCCAACACCATAGAATGATCATCCATGTCAATGACTCTTAAGTTTATCTTTCCAAACCATGGCCCTACTCTCACATGTGTGCCTTTCATGACACCAGTCACTGCTTTCATCCTCGAATTGAGTTCCTTGAAAGCACTCAACTCTTTCTCGATGCTAGCCTTCCTCTTTCTAAGAGATGAAGCTGCCTTTCGACTTAGGAAGCTATGGGTAGCCCCCGTGTCTATCAAAGCAGAGAACTTTTTCCCATGTATGGTTGTAGACACAAATCTCAAGTCCAAGGAACTTTCATCATCATTCCTTCTCCTTGTCTTGCACCTTACTTCCGCAATATTCTTCAACATTTCCTCTTTCAATATGTCTTTCGAACTAGCCCTTGGCTTAACAGTCCTTTTCACATATCTCTTCTCATGAATCTCCATAGAACAATCTGATCCTGGGTCTGCTTGAATTGGTTCAAGCTCTTTCTTTTTTGAATTCTGTCTAATTACTCCAATACGAAATATATTGACTCCTTCCAAACGAAGTGCACCAATCCTCATAGTGTGGTATTCTTCTTTTCCAAGTGTGCCAACACATGCATTTTCTTTCTTCAAACCAATAGGTTTCGGATCAAGAAAGTCCTCTTGACTTTATCTTCCATGTTCTTGACTTTAGCCCGCAACGTGGTGCTTCTTTCCTTCAAGTGAGCCCTTTCCATAAATATTTCAAGTCTTTGTTCACCTTGTCGTATCTCCATGTCAAGCTAGACTCTGTTACAGCTTGTCCAAATAGTCCATCCTTGGAATTTCTTGGGTGAAAAACCAAGTAGGTCACCAACTTTAGTCTAGTGCATTGGAATTCATTAAAGAATTGGTCATTGGAGCTGCTTCAAGCTAGAAGTGAGCATCATCACCAACCTACATTGAATATTTTACACTCCCTAGTGTGAATGATACTTAATTGATTGACAGTCTAAGACTTTCAAATTTTTCCGAATGCCAAATGATCTTACAAAGTTAGTATTTATAATATCCTAGTAGGTCATTCAGTGACAACTTTTACCGGAAACTTGAAACAACTTTGGCATGTGATATTTAATTTGTTAAATGTTTTTGTTGGATAGTTGAATTATAATTGGCATGGCATGTGATTTTTTAAAACTCGAGTTTTGGATGGTTTCAATCTACATTTTGCATGTGATATTTAATGAACTTTAAATGTTTAATGTTAAATAATGTTGCACAATATATAATCAAAAGGGTTTTAAAACTTAAAGTTTTGGATGGTTTCAACCTACATTTGCACATATGGTAAATTAAAATTATGTTACTTGTAACAAGACAATCCCCATTGATTTCATTGTATATGTTGATTTCTAATTTGATATAATTGCATGTATGATGGTACATTACTTGTAAAGACATTGGATTAATAGTATTCATTGATTTTAGTGTAAGCGCAAAAAATTATTGACAATGTAGAACGATTTTTTTGTTATAATAATTAAACCTAATAATATTGGAGAGCAAGAGAGATAAGGTATGGTGTTTACTACAAGAGTTCGAGCAGGTCATTCGGTGACAACTTTTACCGGAAACTTTAAACAAAGCGAATCTATCTTTGGCTAGGACATCATGTAAGATGCCTGACATAAACAGTAAAATTGTACTATGTAAGTTTAAAAGTTGAGATTCGGGCAAGTGGGGACAACCACTTGTTATCTCATCCCTTGGAGGCTAGGCCATATGGGGACTGAATCTGACCTTACAAAATAAAGTGAAATAATTTGTACCATATGGTCGGTTACTGATATACAAGAACAATTAATATACAAGAACAATTAATTTCATTCTAGAATATATATATATATATCCAATACATATAACATTTTTCATCAATGCACATGTATAGAAAAACTACTTTCAGTTGATACTAGAGCACGTGCCTGTACCCAAACAATTTGTAACATGTGCAAACCACAAATAACATAAGCAACTTAATTTTTAGTTGAGTACTGGAAGCTCTAAAACATATTTAATCCAAAGATAATAAATTGTTGGACACTTCACTAAAAAAAATTCCAATGGAATTCCATCCTCAATAATCCGTTCATGATCGAATTTTGACATTTTCCATTTCTTAATTTTCAATTTTTTCTTTTATTGAACTTCTATCAACTTGATGCGTGCTGCACACACCAAATGACTATATTGACAACTTATGGAATCAGGTTCATAGTCTTCAAAGTAAACAAAGTCTCCACTTTGACGAGTTTGTTTGAAAAAATAACCTTTCAGTATAATAGACCCTTTGTCATACTGAAATCCGTGATCATTATAGTCTTGTAATAATTTCATTTTTCGTTCAGTGAAATGCATCAAATAATACTTCACATTTTCATCGTTGTCAATAGGTGCAATTACAGCAAAAACATCTCCTGCACAATAAAATAAATTTAACAAAATTATACATATTTAAATTTATTTCTAGATTTTTAAATCATTAGAAAGTAATTCAAATGTTACCTTCTCTAACAAGATCAGAAACTCTATCACCATCGAATGATATTGTAGTTTCCTCTGATTGCATTTCTTCAAACATTGCAACAGATATTTTTCCCTTTTTATTTAGCTCTGTATGTTTCCAATCGTTCACATACATTTTGTTTTCACAAACGTCATTGGATTTTGTGTTGTCTATGCAAACATCACAAAAACAAGAATATTTTCTTTTATCCAATGCAAACACATTTCTCGACAACTTTGTTTGAATTGAATGCAATTTTCGAGTCCCTTTTATTGTTTCAATGTCATTTCCAATTGATCTATCTACGTCTTCGATTCCAATATGCCATAAAAACCTTTATATGGAAAATTAGAAAAATAATTTGTAAATATGATATCAAAATACAATTAAAAATAATCATTGCATGATAAATGTACAATGTTTAAAATTAGATTTCCAATATAAATTAAATTGAATGTACCTTCGCACTTCTCTTGATGGGTTAATCTCATGGCTTAGAGAAGTTTTTCACCATTGAACAACTTCTTTAGCCTTCACAAGTCGGCGTGCAGAGTGGTTCATTTGATATCTTCGAAGTACCCGTTTTATGCATGCTCTTGCACCGTCATTTTCTCCTTTTCCATGGCCAGTCTCAAAGAAATTCCAACAATGTTTAATGCAGTTTTTCTTATGAAGACAACACAACCAAAAAAATGATCGTGCAGATTTGAATTGACCTGCGCATCCGTCTGACCATATCCAATGTTCATTGAATGTTATTCCATGATTTTTCAATGAATCATAAATTCTTCCAAAACAATGTTGTACAAAACATGTATCATGTGTACGATCGTCACTGATATAAAAGTGATATTCTTTAATGATATGTCGATTTTCACTCGTGCTTTCTATATGATCGACATTTTGTTTATCATGTATATCTAGAATATGGACGACCATGGAGACTTGGTCAGAGTGATAGTATTCACTCTGAATTTCTTTTTGTGGAACAAATGTGCAGTTTTCTGCAAAATCAATCACTGACAAAATGGTCCCTGGTGGAAAAACTTCACGAGATTTTTTGAATTGCAAGTCTTGCTATCGAGCTCTATGGGAATGCTTGGTGTATTTGTAAATTTCTGCCTCAAACTTTCTCAAAAAGTCTATCAGAAAAATTTCGTCTTCTTGTAATTCGATTCTTTTAACACTATCTGCACCTTGAATCGATGTACCGATATATTCATATCTCTTCCATTTCAATTTCATGTTGGACAATGATTGATCATTTATATCAATATGATATTTGTTTTGAAATTTAGTCAAATTTCCACAATCATCGCATTTTTTACCACCAACACATTTCTTTTTGTAAAATATTTCATCGCTTTCTCTTTCACATAGAATTTGAGATATGAATTCGCGGATAGTGGAAGGAGGAGGTGAATCCTTCCATAATTTTCTACCGAAATCAAGGAATGTGTCATAATATAACTCAAATTCCACATGATAATGGCAACAACAAGTGTCGCGTACGGTGATAGGTTTTACATACCATGGTTTTTGTTGAACAAAAGCACTAAGTGAAACATGAATTTGATGATTCTCTTCTTTGAACTTGTTGAATAACTCTATTTGAGTGGTTTCCAAGAGATGTTTTTCATGTTCTTCGTATTGATTTCGTGCTATTCTTCTTCGCATCACATGTCTTGCAGTCGGTGAAACATGCAAATTGTTCTTCCAATATTCATATATTATTTTTTTAACATCTTCTCCAAGTTTATCTTTGTCTGGTTGCCTAAAAATAGCTCTCCAACAAGCGAGTTCATCATTTACATCTATTTGCAGTCGAAATTTTCGATGTTTGTGCAGAGTTTTTCGCGAGGTTCCCAGTGCTCGTGCCATAGATGTTATCAAATGATTCTCTTGAGTACTTGTTGAAACCATTGCCATCTGTATTCCTCTACATATATTTGAAACATCTTTATCTCGAGATCTCTTAATTGACTCTATAGCACAACTCATATTTTTTATCACCTCTTCTTTCTTTTTTTTATCTTTGGTTGATTTTCGAATACCCAATAGTGTCGTCGCTTCTTTTAATTTCCTTGATGATAGGAGACCTTTCAATATTTGAGCTTGAACTGTCACTTGCTCATTTTTTAAATACTTTTAAAAAGTTCTATCGACGCGATATCGTATAACATGGTCAGGTTTTTTATCTCCATATGTGTCAGTGTCGACATTTTCTAGCATCTCATTATCGATAGTGATTTCATCTGTACATATTCGAAAAAATAGTACATATTCAATAAATCACTAAATTAATAAATATTAGGAAAATTTTAAATATATCAATAGATCATAATATTTACATTTACATACCCGATTCAATTTATGCTTGAGGTTGATTTTCTTCTTCAATATTTTGAGGAGTATCTCTGTCTGTTTACATTAAACAAAATATTTTTCAAACTAGTCCATCAAATGAAAATTAAGCTTCACATTTTACATTGGGAAAACTTTAAAAATATATTAATAGATCATAATATTTACATTTACATACCTGCTTCAATTTCTGCTTGAGGTTGATTTTCTTCTTCAATATTTTGAGGAGTATCTCTGTCTGTTTACATCAAAAAAAATATTTTTCAAACTAGTTCATCAAATAAAAATTAAGCTTCACATTTTACATTAGGAAAATTTTAAATATATATCAATAGATCATAATATTTACATTTACATACCTGCTTCAATTTCTACTTGAGGTTGATTTTCCTCTTCAATATTTGAGAGGGCTTCTAACTTTCTTTTGCGATATTGTCTCATCTCTTCTCTACGTGCCTCAGGGTCTCTTTTTCGATCATATTTTCTCGCACAAGTTCTTCGATTTCCCATGATAATAGGGTATGAAGTTCAAAAAATTTCCTTCAAAAAATTAGACAATAACTCAATTATAAAAAATATCACAAAAGATTTAATTTAAAAAAATTTAAAAAGAAATTCAGTGTAAATTTTTTGTAAAAAATACGTAATCCAATCCAAAACACACACTTTAAAAAACAAAAAACATGTACATACCTCCAAGAAAAATCACGCCACCTCCAAGAAATGTCTTCCAAAAAAATTCTTTAAATCCAAAATTGTAAAATCAATTTGCTTCCAAGAAATGCTCTTAAACCCAATTCTTTAAACCCAAAATTTGAAGAATTTTTTTTTAAAAAGAAGCTCAAAATATTTATTTCAACACAAAACATGTACATACCTCCAAGAAAAATCACGCCACCTCCAAAAAATGTCTTCCAAAAAATTTCTTTAAACCCAAACTTTGAAGAAATTTTTTTGAACCCAAACCAAGTCTTTGTAAAATGAGATGATCAGATTCAATATATTTATGATTGTTTTTTATAACAATGGAGAGCTCAATAGTAGAAACTATGAAGGTTGTCTTAACTATGGGTGCATGTGCAAGTTGAAGTGAAATTACTGCTTGGTTTATCAAAGTAGTATCAATTTGTATTTGGATCAACCAGTCTACCTATCAGCATAATACCAAATTTCATCAGTGGAGAAGTGGTACAGTAAAGGTCCTCAAGATCAGAATTTTATGGCAGAAGTAAATCAAGGTAGTATTCCCGGTGTTATCTGCATTATTAAAGCATGAAAAGGTGAATAACATTGCTAAAGGATCATTATTATGTTTACACTTGAAGTATTATATTGAGCATTGAAGAAGTATTTATTTCTAGATATAACTGCATTCCTTCCTCAAGTCAGTACAGATACATCTTCAAGGCCTTTCTCTTAATATCATTCATAAAACTATGTGAAGTCTGTTTGCTGAGATTTCAATTAAACAATTTGAAGATGTTTTTGTTGAAGATCATCATGATAGAACAGTTAAAGTATTCTAAGAATGATGGACTAGTTGTGTTAATCTTTCATTTGAAGCTCAAGAGTCTGTTATTGATTCATGTAAATCCTACTTCAGCAGAAAGGAATTGCTGGTATTTTACCATTGAAGAGAGGTTGATTATTGACATACATACCCCCTTATGTCTTAAATAAAAATGCATAGTTGATAAGTGAGACTGACCAATACTTTGAATGTATCTAGCATCAAGGGTTAGTTTGAAAGTACTCTGTACAAGTACTAAAGTCTTTTGGTCTCTTAGATTGAAATATATTGTCTAATCTTACAATAAGTTGTAAGTTCTGGTTTGATTCATTGTTCACATCAGTATCAAGGGCCTTTCGACTATTAGTGTAATATCCCTTTCAGTATTCCAACACCTATCACCACCAACAGGCAGTAATGGTGAGCCTCAGCTATAAAAGATATATTGGCATCATCATATTTGAAAAGATGTGTACTAGAGATATGTATTTTAGATGAAGATCATAATATGGATTGAAGTATATTTGGAGCAGAATTTAAATGTCATCTGGAGCATTCTCAATATTTTAGTATTGTTCCAATGATGCATCCCTGATTATATAAGTTCGTTCTTTGAAGTGTCCTTATCATCACTTTCAACTTTATACAAGGGCAAGGAGTCTGTGCTTTGCGATGGCATCAGCTTACATACAAGTTCAATGATACTCAAAGTATTCTCCCAACAACTCTTCTACACCAATCTGGAGCATCAAGGTATAAAGTAAGAAGAAGAAGGCCTAAACACATCTCAAATAAAGGAAATGCAAAGATAGAATCTACACTGGTAAATGTGCAACCCTTTTCCATTGATGTCAAAGGGGGAGGAAAAGTAAGAAGAAGAAGAAAGGCTCTTCTGAAAAGCAAGCAGAGGAGGAAAGATTAGATACTTCTTAGAATGAAAGGGGGAGGAATTCCAGGAGGAAGTATTGGAGTATTGCCATTAATGCCAAAGGGTGAGACTATTGGAAATATTTTCATTGATGGAAAAGGAGCACAAAGGAGCAGCACCAGAACCAACAATAATGCAAAGGTAGCAGAAAGGAACCAAAGGCAGCAAAGGCAATAGAGAAGCAACAAAAGAAGAGAGGTAGCGAATGTAGAAGATGCAGTGAATGCAGCTAAGAAGGCACCAAAGGCAGCAAGGTGAGAGAGGCAGCAAAGAAGCAAAGACAACATAGGCAGTGAATGAAGCAGAGAGGAAGCGAATTGCTTCAGTGCACAATAGAAGGAAATCAGATTTTCAAGATACAATGAGGACCAGATATCTTACACATAACATAAATAGGAAGATGCAAGAGCTGAGAGGAAGAGGGTAATTAAAAAAAGATGATTAAGCGAAGAGAGAGAGATGAGAGCCGATAGAGAGAGAGGTCTTTAATCAGTGTGAAAAAGGTAGATGTTGAGTGCAATAACTTAGGATGACATTCATTAACAAAGACAAGCTCAGGAGCAAGCACAGGAGGAAAAACGTGGAGAAATCAGAGTTATAGAGCGGGACAGTGTAAAAAAATGAAAAATCGACTAAGGCAGAGAATTATTTGAAGAATTCCAAGGGAGGCAAGCTGACAGTCAGGATTATATCACAAAATTGAAGGCAAGAGATGGACAATGGAGATCGAATTGCTTCAGGAGCGAATTTGTAAATCGCAACATTTAAGAGTTTAATGTTAAGGCCGTCACAGGGAAACTTAAGTTGTGTGCGATGTGAAGTGGAGAAGGGACACATGTTGGCATGACGCAATATCGTAGATCACACAAAATATAGGTAACCACTAAGTTAAACTATTGTAATTTGCGAACTGCGAAGTGCAGGTGATGATGTAAAGATGACGTGGCGATGACGTAAAGATGGCGTGGAAGTGGCATAAATATGACGTGGAAGTGATGTGGCGATGACGTAAAGATGACATGGTACTGACGTAAAGATCACGTGGCAGTGACATAAGGATGATGTGGCAGTGACGTGAAGATGATGTGGTAGTGACGTGGAAATGACGTGGAAATGATGTGGCAGTGATGTGGTAGTGACGTGCAGATGACGTGACCTCGACCCCAGAGATCGCAGGAATTTATGATGATGTGCCAAGGTGACGTGTCAGTGACATGACAGGGTGACATGGAATGATGATGTGGACCTTGCCTACATACTTCACATCACAACGCTTAAGGGATAGCAGGAAGGTGACCGCAAGTGAAGTTAAATTTTTGCGATGTGAAATGGAGGGACAAGTGTCGACCTTGCGCAACATCGCGTCCCACAAGAAATAGTGTTTAACTACAAGACATCGCAAGGGATGTTGTTTTGGTTGCGATGTATTAATGATCAAATGATGTGATGCGACGAAGGAAGAACCATGTGTCAGGACCGCGCACGATTGTATATCGCAGATCACATGGTTTATGGTTTATCGCTGTCGGTAGATTACAAAACCTGCGAGCAAGTAGTTGGGATGAGATGTGATTGGCTCAAGGTATAATGGGACACTCCGGTAGGAAAATCCTACATATTTGTGTTGGTTTGTGGTTTATGCATTATTTTTGTCTATGTATATATGTGTGCGCCATTTGATTTCTCAATGTATGTATGTTAATACGCGCGGTTGATTGCTAAATGTATGTATGTTACATATGCGTTGTTTTATCGATAAACGTATGCATGTTTATAAAACTCCGATTTGTAATAATATGCTATGTTAAAACGAAGTTTTATGTGGGCCATACCCCATAGGTCACAAAGAAATGATCTGAACACAAAAAAAGGACCACGATCTCAGACAAAATAGCATTTCGGTAGTAAGGCAAATGAAAAGGATGAACGTGGCATAAAAGATACGAGTAACAAAAGGGCAGTTATACAACAAAGTTGGAATATAACTGTAGAAACAGAAAAGACAAAAGGACAACAAGAAGAAGAGGAAAAACACACAACAAAGCTAAGAAACTGAAAGGGATGAGTACATAATTGATTGTAACTGTAAATGTATTATTTATTTTATATTTTTTGTGATGCAAAGGCAAGTCTTTGTAGGCAATGAAAAAATCCAATGTAGTACTGAAATTATTACATACTGTTGTAACATCCTGAATGTGTTGAGCGAGAAAATGAGAAGGTGGAAGGAAAAGAGTCAATCATGTTCATTTCATATTCCCATATGGAGTGCAAACAACTATGAGGTGACATCTATAAATTATGTTATTGTCATATGAATAAAGAGGTTATAGAGTGGAAGAGGAAGACATAGCAAATAGAGAAGTTGTGAAGACCTAGAGATGATATAAAGAAGATTTGAAGGCTAGAAGGACAACAGTGAAGAAGGAGTAAAATAGAGTTGATTTCTAGGTAGATCATCATATGATTTTATAGTAGTGTGAGGAAGTTGGTGCTTCCATATCAATTTGTAGCTTGATAGATGTCCAGTTGTAGTTGGTTGAGGTAGGAGCCTCCTGTGGGTTGTAGCCTACATAAAATACATGGGAGTTGGTGCTTCCATTTCAAGTTGTAGCTCGATAGATGTCTAGTTGGAGCTGGTTTAGGTAGAAGCCTCCTATGGGTTGTACCCTGCAGAAAGTAGATGGGAGTTGGAGCTTACTTGCAAGTTGTAGCTTGCAGAATTTGAAGTAGTAGCCTCGTCTAGGTTGGGGCCTACAAACAATTAGTGGTGAGAGAGAGTTGGAGCTTGCCTTTGCATCACAAAAATAATAAGATGTGGTTTTCTCCCTTATGAGTTTCCACTTATATCTGTTTTCCATACGCATGATGATTATGTGTTGATTTTTTGTATTTAATCTGCTCAATACTTGTTGCTCACATATTAATATTGTTATTTCATTATATATTAAGGTGGTCATGAAATGAAGATGTAAATAAGTTTAAAGGAAATTTTTAAAAGTCCATGAATGTATTAAACTCATTCACCCCCCTCTCAGTTTAACTAAGGGTTCAACACCTCATGGCCATAACCCTAGCTCATACTAATAATTACACTATGATCTTTGAATTTCTAAGCAATTGGTTCCAACGCAATATGGAAATAAGACTAATTCACTAAATATACCAAGAATATGAGTCCTTACATGCTCCATATGGTTTAGGTTAGCTTGTTCAACAGTGGTAAGTCTCGGCATTCTTTCTTCTAAAAGTTAGTTGATTCTTACCTCAAGGTCAATAAAGAAAATTTCATTTTTCAGTATTAATTCTAATCATAAGGTTTTTTCACCGCTCACCGAGTCATTCTCTTTCCCATAGGGTTCTAACTCATCTTCGTCAACGAAGTCTAGGGGTTACCTCATTTGATGGCTAATCGTTGTTGCTTTCCCTACACCAAATCAACATCTCGAGATTCACCTCACCATAGCTAGAGTAGGTAATTTTCTCTTTTTCTCTCAGCTGGATGATAACTAAAATTTTTTCCTCAGTGTTTCAATAATGTTTCTCCACTGGTGCTCGAACGATTTTGTGAGGATTTTTGTGCCCAATATAAATATGGAGGTAAGAGGTATCCCAACCCCAACAACTTATGATTATTCGTTTGCATTTGTAGTTGTATAAATTTTTACAATTCATTGGTGTTTTGACAAGTATGACTCTTATTCCATACAGTCTTGTGAAATGTGTTCTAATTTTTTATTCCTTTATTTTATTTTTCCTTCTAAACATCGTTGACTCATATGAAATACCTTATCTGAAGGTTTTTATTCCCTTGTAATTCACAAACAATTCAGTAGAAAATTACCATAGGTTGCTAGTTTCATTCTTTATATTTTCGTTTCCATATATAATACATGGGCATTCTACCCTATTGGACATCATCTATCATATATTTTAATAAATACTTAATTAAAATACCTTTACCGCTTGTTGAAGAAATATATATATATATGCCATCATGATTGGTTTTCAACTGGAATTTCGATTTTTAGTTAAGTATGATTGTAGTGTCTCTACGACTATTTTCAATAGTTTATTTTTTGGATTTTTTTGACGACGAAAACAAACCCCTATTTTGTTATGGATACTACTACAGTAATTATTTCATTTGTCAATAGCTTTAGGTCATGTTCTTTGTTTCTCCGCTATCTATTACTGCATTGTATACTATATATATATATATATAGTATATATATATATATATATATATATATATATATATATATATATATATATATATATATGTTTTATTTTGTAAACAAAGAAAAAAATTTAGACCAAGGTCTTAGCATTTTTTTACCATCGTATCATAATTCTAGATTCTAACCGACACCAAATTTAGTTGTTGAAGTTTATATTATTAATAGGGTTATTATGACAACATGGTATCTAGGCTTTAAGGAAAACCCAACTTATTTTATTTCGGTATCTTTCTTACACAGTTCATGTACGAGTATGAATGATAGTTTCCATTTTGCAATTAGCTTCATAACATCGAATATTTTTTTACTATCTCTTCTTGCTATTGCGGAAGAAGTTCACAAGTTGCTTAATTATGTAAATAATTCTAATTTATAACTAATTACTACAATAAAAATTTTCCTATTCAATAATTATGTTATGTTATTGCTTCTTAAAACTCTGAAGGTCTCTTATGTTTTAAATAAAGTTTATCGATTATGAGTGGGACCACTCCTCTGGACTTTACCAAATGTTACAAATTGTCTTTTACTAGAACCAAGATTGTTCTCCTAGCTGCTGAGTGAGAAACTTGGCTTGGTAGCTAACATGGATCTCAATTTTTTCGTGGCCTTATTCATAATTATATCTTGTATAAATGCAACAAAAAATTCATTTTCTTAATTTAAGTTACACCATGATACAACCATAAACCATTTATGAATAGAAGAAAGACAGTACATCATAGACAATAGATCAGAACACTTATATTTTCTTTAGCAGTTTGGTCCAGCCGTTAAATCTCCGAGAAAGGAAGTGCTCCACCATACCAATGATTATTGTGTCTTCATAGCATGACCCCTCGAGCCAGTTTCTTTCCAGAAATTTTCTTGACAGAGACTTAACAAGGTCTTTCAAAAAGCATCAAGATTGTACGAGTCCAAACAAAGACCTCTCAGACTCACAAGTTTGACCTACGGATTCCAATGGCCACCAATCAACTCAAGAATACCCTACTGGCAGCGTCCTACCTTACCTTCAACAAATTCATGTTTCAGGTTCCAAAATGAAAGCCTCAATTCATTACTTGCACCTCCTCCATCCAAGTACCAAGTCTCCAAGGTTGCCTCAGGTTTTATTCCCTCTCACCTTCTTTTAGAACTTTTCCCGTAATTTTATGGTTTTCTAGCACTTGTATTATTTATGAAAATAAAATCAATTAAAGAAAATACATTTATGTTTTCTCATCCAATTTGGCCTTTACCTAGCCCAAAGTTTTTTTACCAAGTATTTTTCTATAAAACGAAACATTTACAACTTTTTGCAATGGGTGTTACATCTCCCCCCCTCGAGTGAAACACCGCCCTCAGTGTTGTTCTTATCCCTCCACATAGGTTAAACTATTTCACACACATATAATCTCCATCTTCCATGTAACATATCTCAGCTGAAGTGCTTCCACTACACTTAACCTAGGTGATCACTCATATTTGCAACATAATTTCTTTTGTCCAATAAAGGGGTCCAATCATGAAATTTTCATCCAATTTGACCTACATTTTCCATCATCAAGGCTATCATCATTTTCCATTAATTATTATTGAAGAAACATCTATACATATGTAATCATTTCAAATGTTATTACAAACATTACCAATTATTACATACATACCAATAATATAATTATGTGTATTTTGAGGTCTAAAATGGGCCTTCTAAGGAAATTATAAAATAATAGAAGAAATAATAAAAGAATATTAGATTACATCATAAACTTTTAGAGGTAAAAAAGGAAAAACAACTTTTCAACTCGTATTTTCAACTTACCTCGTTATAGGTTTACTCAAATTTTGAGTGAGAACACTCGTTGGATGCATATTTAGATTCCTTATCCAAGGAGTACTCATGTTTCATACTTTCGATGGTCTTTGCTACACGAAAAATAAGAAATACATGAAAAAAGTGATTGCAATCATGTTTTTTCATGTAATTTTTTCATTTTTTGTGTAGCATGGTCTATTGAAAGTATGCAACATGGGTACTCTTTGGATGAGGAATTAAAATTTTCATCAAACGAGTACTCCCACTCAAAATTTGAGTAAAATCTTAGGGAGATAAGTTGAAAATACAAGTTGCAAAAGTAGTTTTATTAATTTTTTTTTTTTTTTAACTTTTGTCCCAAAAAATGGTGAATCATCCCCCATGGTTGACATCATCATCTTGAATTCTATTGGTTCTTATACATTTTATTTTGGTCGTACATTTTTCTTAGGAGGCACATTTTAGACCTCAAAAGTTCTCTAATGTATTCAACATACTTCACCGCTATACAAGTTTAGCAACCTGCACTCAATAAGATGCATAATTATAGCTCATCAACAATAGTATTAATCCTTTTTACTTAGCCAATTATTGTGTCAACTATCAAGGACTTCATTATGTGGTTGTATTATAATATCCAATTCATGGACTATTTACATGGCAATAATACCGCAAAAGCCTTTTTTTTTCTTCTCTCTTTTTTTTTTAAATTATTTATTTCAAATGATGTATTATAGCTAGTGCAATATCGTACTAGGTGGTATCGTTGTGTTTTTATGCTTTTACATTACATATAAAATAATTTTGATTCAACTAGGGTTTGAGACAAATTCCTTCTCTTCCTTTTGTTGTCTACTTATCCAAGTAGCTGCTTTATGTCAACCTTAGATTTCTTGTTGTCTTCTTCCATCAAAACAACAAGAGTTAGCATTCTTGAAATTTTGGCCTCTTTTTTTTTGTTCATGCTCCATTAGAGGTGACAGATAAAACTTGTACAAAATTCTCTTCTATGTGTGGTCTTGAAATTTCTCTCTTTTACATTTACACTCCTCTGTTAGTATAGTATATTGTTTCCATACATATATATCAGTTCTTCGCACATTTTTTACTTCATTCAATTAGTAGGTTACTTTAATACATTTAACCTATAGGGTTATGGGCATTGTTGGAAAGAACAAGAAAAATAATTCTTATCACAATATGGAATTAGATATTCATTTCACATTAGTCATACTTGTTATCATCATCATTCTTTTATTATTCTATTTTTATTTTTATTTTTCATGGAGTCCCTACTTTGTCCCTGTGATGGATTGCAACTAAAGATATTTTCTTTAGACACCCTCATTTTCCAGAATGTAACACATTGTCAAGGTTCAAGGGAAACCTCTTCATCTCACCATTTTCCACAACAAGTGATACCTATGTTCTTTGTTCAGGTGGATCTCATTTTGTCCACATTATTTATATTTCGGAATTTTCACGTAGAGGTCATAATCATAAATTTTTAATTAAATTATATATATATATATATATATATATATATATATATATATATTACCATTCCTTTCCCTTGATATTTCCCAATACCATCAAGAATTAAAAGCACAGAATAATATTAATCGAGTCACCAAATTTTTCATTATTAATTTTCTAACTTACCTCGCTTATGTGTTTATATTAATCCTCATCTTAGTGTTATGTCGTTTGATTATGCGAATATTAATTAGAATGTTTGGGAAAACCGTTTCCCTTTAAAATGTCATCTTTGTGTGGTTATCTTTATAATGTAATTAATTTGTAAATCAAAATTCACTCGAGTCAATCACTTGGACATACTTTTCTTGTGTTTATCAAAGTCATGTTCTAGGGCGAGTATCCTGGTAACTTTAATTGGTAGTTTTCTATGAATCGTAGCCCCCCACTTTGTTTTTTACAATCACTTTTTCCACATTCCTTCATTATCTTGCTCAGTTATATGTCCATTTCTAACCTTTTTTCCTGCACCTTGTATTCTTATGTTGTCCTTTTTAACTTTATGATGTTGGATAAAATGTTAAGGTAAAGGTATCAAACTAGCAAAGATCTGGTTAAAATTTCCCACAATAATTTAGAACTATATCCTTTGGTTTTAGAGTTCCCATAAAATTTAGCATGTCTTTACTGATATTCCTTATTATATCAAGCTATCTCAAATATTTTAGATATCATAGTCATTTCAGCTCATCAAAATTCTAATATCATCTTGTTTTTCAATCACACTCAGTGTTCTCTATTGCAGGGTGGTTATGAAATATATCATTTAATGATTAATTCTATGATTAGTATTGCAAGTTTAAAATTCACAGAATTCTTGATCCCTCTTCCCATGCAAGGGGCAGGAATTTTCAAGCTACCTAGATTCCTTTCCATGTTTTAGAGTAATTGTATTCCTTAATATTTCTTCATGTTTCAACTCTTATCTTACTTATTTGTACATACTAAATTTTGATATAATGTGGATATGTTTTCTAAATAACAATAGTAATGCTCTGATGTGCTTTCTTGTTTGTTTGGTATTGGGGAATAACCTAGATACAATTACCATGCTTCTTCAAACTTAAAGGTTCCAATATATTGTTTACTTATTGCTTCCGAGACTAATTTTCTTCCATCATAACTATCACAACTTATCTCTATTTTGTTGGTTCTTGAGTAGGTATATTACCCAGCCATTATACTTCTCATGACCAATTAATTGCTATAATCCTCTATATTAATGGTTTGTGTCATTTTTTTCTATTATAGTAACCATTCTCTTTGTGACTTTTTTTTTAACAAAATATTTAGTGCAAAATTTATTTATTAGTTTGGACTTTTTTTTATATTAATCATGAAATTTGAATATATTATCATCAATAACAATTAGGTTGGTTAGGGAGGTCATTTTTCATTAGGTCTAGTGTGTTTTTCAAATAATTCATGAAAATTGATGAAATTTCATTATTTGGTTATAGTCCTAAGTTTTTAGTGTCCCCACATGTCATCTCATTAAAGTCATGTCAATAAAAAACCGCAAAGAATCTGGATTCATTGGTTCAAATCAATTTTTAAACCACTTCTCCCCTTTTTCTTGAGTCTGCGGTGAATTCTGTGGAAAGCAGGTCATTTTTGCTACAGACTCACTTGACAAGTTCGTAATGAATCTGCCAACTTTCTAATTGAATTTGCTACGAAGTCATGATTTTTTTGCAAGCGATATGGAGATCAATGAGTTGTCATTTTTAGTTACTAGGAGTTAGTATGTCACCATGTGCCTACCTGTTATGAGTTATTATTCGATGTATGACATGCTTGATCATCATTACCCCTCACATCACTGAGTTTTCTACTCTTTTATTTTTCCCAAATTTGGTTTGGTCTGATGTCTAATTCGAACAACCACAACTTATCTGCATATTCTTCATCCATGTGAGATGATTCAGCACCTTTTCTGGCAGTATTATCTTCAGTTTTATCCTATAGGTGTCTTAGACCTAGGAAACCCTGTGTCACCAAAGCATCTTGATGTCTCAAAGAAAATTTACAGATGTCAAAACATAATTTAACCAGCGCTGGTATTTTAAGGGATGTCTTCCTATGAAAAGCCTAAAAAGGGTGACCGCATAGTTAGGTATGATCCCATGGATATGAGGCTAATTTTAGAAGACCCTAGCTTCAGACAAGTTTTTTTATGTTGGCTAAATGCGTTTCTGCTAGAAACTACAAGGGGATTTGCTGTGTTTTTGGACTCTTTAACAAATCAACTTCAAGAGTAGTTTCTGGGTAAATAGAAATGAATTATAAAAAAATGAGAGAGGTTATTGTCAAAAACAGTTCAAAGAACATTAACCTCTTTTAATTTTGTCGCGGGAACTACAAATTAAAATATTATAAGATGTATTTGGGCTCTATTTTCAGAGTGTGTTTTTTTCCTCTTTTAGACATGTTTTTAAAATGCAAATTTCAGACACCTGCAGATGGTTTTACAAAAACCAAGAGAGTTTTTTCTTCAGAATGAACTTATTTACAAAAAAATCCTCCCATTTTGTAACAAATATCAAGGATCGGGAGATACAAGCTCATTTCTAACCCCTATTGTTCAAAAAAACAGGTCCATTTTTAATAGAACATGAGCCACCTATTGCTGCATGAAGAAGGGTAAGATTTATTTTGAAATATTTTTTCCCTATCATGTTTCATATCATAATCTAATACAGTCTTGGACAATTTTTTGGAGGTGGGAAGTGAAATTTTCAAAATATGCAGTTTATCAGACAAGTTCATAGCATAACGAGGCTTGAAGCCGAGTTTTCTCTATGAACTCGTTGTAGCTTTCCATAACCTTTAATTACTTAAAAAATTATATAATATACATGTATTAAGGCATGCATTTAGCTTATTTTTGCTAAGGAAGGATCTCCCACAGGCTACCAAGTCAGAAATTTTGCAAGTGTGGCTATTTGGAATTTGCTGGCGAAATTACGCTACACACTTGACTAGAACTTTTTTTTTCAAGCAGTCAAGTTCTTTGGTCTTTTTGGATACATTATATGCATTTAAAATAAGAAATGAGCTTTTTGAGATGTCATTAGAACATTGGTGATTAATACACTCAGCCTACTCTTCATCAAATGGATAACTCATCAACTATTGCCACTTCATAAAGGGACAACACTTCACTTTTTCCAGTTCATTAGTTGACAACACATTAGCAAATCTGGTACATCAAGGCCTAATATTTAGGTTGACAATTTTCCAATCAACATTTCTATTGGGTTCGATAGACATTATTTGTATGGATCATTTAAAGTTTCTTGTTGATGTAATTATTAAGTGATAGATTCATTTTTTATTACAAACTCCTCCAAAACATAATATCCCTATTCTTGCTCAATGTAATAGAGTTATTTTACGATTATATCTCTAGATTAGGATTCGAGCGTCTAGCCCAGGTGGCAAACCCTATGTAAAGAGATCTCACTCTATAAATGAGAAGCTTGTATTGTTTGAAGATGATGATGGATGTGATATTGAAGACTACTATTTTAAATATTTTAATTAATAATATACAGTGGTAGCAGACTTCTTTTCTTACCTGATATTCATTGGTATTCTTATGAGTGTTCTTATTTTATGTTATGTTATTCTATCTACAGTATCCTAGTTGTTTGATTACTTAGAATTCATGGTCAACATGCTCTAACTTTCTTCAAGCATTTAGTTTGTTGTAAATTTTATGTTTCATTAGAATACACATGCCTCAGCTTCCATGAGAGAAGTTTAATATGTCACCGAGTTTTTATACTGACTCCATATGCCCAATGGTAGTTATTTGTTGACATCTTTCACCTGCACAAAAATACTTTTAAAGCCAATTTTAGAGTTAGCCATTTGTTGATCTTCATTTACCTAATATCATCTTTATCCTTGAGAGAGCCCTCTCAGTCTAGAAAGGCTAAGTTCCAACTAAAATTAGGTTTGAAGTAGTTACTCTAAGTTGACTGTTGAAGCAACCCATCAGCCTCAATTTAGTAATAAAAAAATAAACGAGTATGATTGCATTCGATGTAATTATACCTAAGTTATATGATTCACACACACACACACACACACACATATTTTATATTCACTTTTTTTTATTATTGGAAATATGTCTCATATCAATTAAATGAATTCCACCATTCCCACATGTTGCCCATCATGGAATACACGTATTTTGTTATTATGAGAATCTTATTTCCCCATTTAACTTGGACAAGAGTTATCCTTGAATATTCTCAATCATATTCCTCAGATGTATCTATATGTCCTAGATTTTTCTGTATATATAACAAGGGTTCTTGATTTTACTTTTTTTCTTATATAGTCTCTAGGCTGCTCAAGTTTAACTAGCTTGGCCTAAAGACTAAGCTAAAATTTTACAATGAATAGTATTCTATTATCTCGGTTGATATATTTCACTTGAATAGTTATGTACATTAATAAATAATTTCCTCTATTATATGTGGGAATTATACTGTAGCCACTGTTTTCATATTTTATGGAAAATGTTCTCTATATTAGACAACAATGGTTTCTTTCATTCAATATTATATGTACAAGTTTCAGTGCAGCACTGCAGATAATGTAGACATGCTTTTGTTACTGTGTCTGTGAGTTACCTTTATATGCAGAAATAATAAACAAATTATCTTACATCATTCCTTAATATTTCGACACTATACTATTTATTTCATATTAAATTTAGAAGAGTTTTATTGCTATATGTCGAATATACTAGAGAAAATGTTACTTACTTGATGTAAGTAGTATTTTTAAATTATTTTATCCCTCGCTCCTTTATTGATCAAAATACTCATAAGTATTGTTCTTTATAAATGCCACTATTATAAGCTAGGTATTGAAATGATCCTTATGTAAATTAACAAAATGATTTCACCACCACTAATAGGTGGTCATCTTACAAAAATCCCCATTACAAACGACACCCATCCTTCTTCTGAAACTTGTTCACACTTTACTTAGTTTATCCATATTCATATTTTGATTTGTTCTTGCATATGTTTCCTCATTGTTTCATATTCATGGTATTTTTATTATCCAAATCAGTGATAGATTATGATTTACTTAATTATCGATCATTAAATAAATATTTCAAGTAATTTATGATTCCTCTAGGCATTTGATAAGTTAATAAGGATGGCCTTAGAAATGAGTCAATTAATACTTTGATGAATAATATTTTGAAAATTTAACTTAGGTAATGAAATTACTTCAATGCACTCCTAACAGAATAATGAGTCAATCAATACTTTGATAAATAATTTTTCAAAATTTAACTCAGGTAATGAAATTACCTCAATGCACTCCTAAGAGAATGCTTTTCTTCTTTTTCCTTTAATGAGGCCACAATGTTGAACCATTTTTCTTTGACACCATTTGTAACATCCAATTATAAGAATCTACATGGATAAAAAAATATATATTTTAATATTAAACTTACCCTAGCGGTCAACAATGTTCCCTCTCCTCTATTTATTACATCAATATGGTAATTGTTTAAAATAATAATGTCACTGTTACTTGTGTTGGCATTAGGTACGATTGGTATGAGTACATAATTCACTACCCCATATTGCATTAGGAATAATTATTGTTAACTTGTATGGGTTACTAACCTTATGACTTGAATGGTCAATTTCAGGGGCTTTACTTCATCAAATAACTTATTCATAAGAAGGCAAGGTAACCTACAACTGTCCTAATCAATGATTCCATGTTGCTCTTGTGTAGAAAAACTAACTGGCACATGGAATCCAATGCGATCGTACAAAACCTTTTGGATTTCCGGTCATGATGGTTAGGGTTTGATGGTTGGACAACTGGAATGTGGGGCTAGTGGTTATGCGAATAACCACCTCCTACCACTCCCCTAGTAGTCTCATTTCACACCATTACTTTTCTAGGTATGGCTCTACAACTCCATGGCCATGATTGTAGCTCATGCTAATAATTATGTTAAAATCAACTATGGTGAACACACACAAATAGGAAAGAATAGACAAGATATGCATGAGTTGTGTTATTATTCACACAGATGCATATATATATATATATATATATATATAATACATTAGTTGACCGTTGGTTTCACATTCCAAGTTGTTTCTTGGACTTATTTTTCCCATTCGCCTTCTACACTTGCGCATAGAGGATTAGGTATCCAACATTCTCCCTTTAATCCAAAGGGGTATGTGTGAGTACAAGAAGAGATTTGTAACACAAATCTCAAAAATATGCACGGCAGCACTTAGGCTGAACGAGCTCTCTGAAATGTTGGAATAAAGAAGTGGTTTAAAGATGAACACCAACACTGTAATTCTTAGTGCAGTTCCTGGAACTCTTCGAAATCTAGCAAGAAGTTGAGGTCTTCTGCTATAGGAAGTGATCCTCATACTTTCAAGAGGGAGACCTTCAACTTAGAAGAAGGGAGGTCTACAACCTACAATGGTTTAAGGATGACCATGGACACTGGAATGCTTAATGAATTTCCTAGAACTCTACAAAAACCAGAAAGAAGCTAAAGTCTTCTGTTAGAGGAAGTGTCCCTAATTCTTTGAAGAGGAAGAATATCAACCTCACATAGATCGTTTAAGGTTGAGCACCAAGCAAAGGCATGTCCGTGGGCATACGTGTCTTTGGATAAAACTTTGAATTTGGAATGAAAAGTTCTGGTTCAAGCTCGCTTAAACTGTTGTATCTATAACTCTGAATCTGGAATGACAAGTTGTGGGTCATGGTTGCTTGAACTGTTGCGTCTCTAGCTACAACTCTGAATCTGAAATGATAGGCTGTGGCTCAGGCTCACTTGAACTACTATGTATCTAGCTACAACTCTGAATATGAAATGACAAGTTGTGGCTCAGGCTCACTTGATGTGGATTTGAAGCTTGTAGATGACCATCATTTCCCCCCATGTCAGATACAAGATGAGATGATGGTGAAAAATCATCTGCAAGATTGTTCAATATTCTAGAACAAGTTCTGACATATGACTTAAACATCTTCTTGGTTGTTGATGCACATTGCTAAGGAGCGATCCATCCCAGATGAATCTGTTTTATTGCAGGAGGCTTGTTTCTGAAGCATATGTGTGAAGAATGAGTGTGCCGACCATAGTGATTTCATGGGTGAATATTGAAACAATTATCTTTCATATGGCCAAATCAATCAGAGGGTTGGCATTTTACAATCTATTGTTGCTGTTGTGGAAGAGGAGCAGAATCTAGAATAGTTGTAGGTGAGCTATCATGAAGAAATCCGACACTCTAAAATTGGATGGGATTGGAGTAGTCCGGAATATGAAAGGACACCTTCTTGTCAAATCCAAGACCAGTTTTGTGCTTGTTGTGGAAAAGCTCTTCCCAAGGTCTGATGATGGGCTTGGGAGGTGAAGCATGAGTTTCTGCATCGCATACAAATCTTCTCTTATACTGAGCTCAGTGATCTGACCAATATCTTTTTGCTGATTAGAGTTTGTCTCAGTTTTCTGAACAAAAACAAGCTCAAAATGACAACTCTTTTGTTGTAAATCCTCTTTTTGTAGCTCTTACTCAAGCTGCAAAAATTCATTCTTGTCGAGTGCATCATATAAAAGTTCTAATATCACATAGATAATTCTTGTTTATTTTCATTGTATCATAATCAATGGAATGTATTAGAGTTTTAAGGAACTCTAATATCTCAGTAATTCTCGTCATCTCTATAAAATAAGACTCTCTATGAACAAAAGTTTCCCACAACAAGCTTAATACAGAAGGGAAGTGCTCTAATATACTTTTTGTTTTTGAAATTTTGAATAACAAACAGTGCTCACCAAATCCAACCACATTGCTCCAAAGCTCATATGTTGCGCCACTCATGCACAAAACACTTTAATACATACAAAAGGGAAATGTTGCAATTTAAAACCAGCCAAACCAGGCACTATCAATAACCCTTTATCAATCCTTTTTTTTTTTAAGTAGTGAGAGGTTTGCCCTCGGATTAAGATAGATCTATGCACATCAACATGCCAAACAACAAGAACTAGTTAAGGGGTGTCGTGTAACATTACATCAGTTTTACATTTTTATTGACATGTCCCAAAACACTACAACGATAAGAACTGGCAAAGAAACGCTTTAACATTTTATAGAGACAACCATTCTTGTGGGCATTATATAAACATAAACATAACTCTCATTCTATAATATTTGGAATCCTCTAGAAATATACACGTAATAAATTATCAAAAAATCTACCATATAATCGCGATAACATCTATCTCTGCACGATGGTTGTATTATACCAAATGGATGGGGAGGGAGAGGGGGCAGGAGGGAGAAGGCAGCGGAGGGGGAGAGAGACGAGTGATGATGGGTGCGGGGAGCGGAAGGAGGGAAGTGGGGCTGTGGGGACGGGCAAGGGGCGACAGGGAGGGGAGTCCGCAGGGAGAGGGGGGTGAGGGGGTTATTGGCGACAAAAGTGAAGGGGACGGGTGGGTGTAAGGACGAGGAGTGGTGAGAGGTAAGGGGGCTGCGGGAGAGGTGATCGGGGAGAGCGGTGGGAGGGGGCTACCGGAGAGGTGAGCGGGAGTAGTTGTGTAGGGAGGGCGCAGTGAGAGGGAGAGTGTGCAAGAGCACTGTCTAGTGGTCAAGACATTGGAATTTGAATATGTATGGAGTAATGACCGTGGGACCGCGGTGGATGCATGGAGCAGAGTCTAGTGTATGCGTTGTAACAGTGGGTTGGAGAGCTAACGCAGTATGGAGCGTAAACGCAGTGGGAGCTCGACTACCCAACGCTATTTTCTGCCTCTCCAATTACTGTTACATTAAATTACTGTAAGCCCACCATGATCATGCCAAGAATATAAATATGAATATAATGGAGGGAACTGTGATTGCGCAGTGGGTCGAAGCTTGTAGACAGGGCAGTATTGAAGGGGATAGCATTAAAGAAAGAATTGGTTATAGTATGATATCTTTTGCTGAACTGAAGGGAGCCATTATCCCTAGAAACAATATTCTTGTAGAACCAATTAGTGGTAATACAGGAATCGATCTTGCATTACAAACTAATCTTAACTATGTCTGCATCTCTGATTTTGGAGCGGTGAGTTTTGTGACGTGAATTTGGGCTACCTGCGAGGGAGAGGAGAGCGCTCACAGTCTTGGCAGTGGGTCGAAGTGACCGCTGACCAGCAATATGGAAAACAACGCATCAACCATTTGAACATGGCAGGAGTTTGTTAGAAGGACAGAAAATATGGTAGGAATAGCAGAGTTGCAAGAATATTGCAGAAGAGAGTTATATAATCATGGACAAAAAGCTTAAAAATGGTGTTGGTTGAATCTGAAAATGCTACTGCTTGTGACCTTTGATACCATATTAAACTCAATTATGGTGAACACACACATAGGAAAGAATAAACATGTTCATGAGTAATAAGATGTATTTATATAATACAGTAGGTGAACTTTGGTTTTACAATCCAAATGGTTTTTTTGACTTTTTTTGTTCATTCGCCTTCTGCACCTACCCATAAAAAATTAGATATCCAACAAATTAAATAATATTATTATGACAACACTTTCATTTTGCAATAATCTTCACAACCATTACTTATCGTGAAGATTTTTTTACTATCTCCTTTTCCCATTGCTGAAGAAGTTCACAAGCGTCTTAATTATTTCAATAATTCTAATTTATAACTAATTACTCCCATGGTCATTTTCCTATTCAGGAATTAAGTTATTCTTTGGCTTCTTACAACTATGAAGGTCTCCTATTTTTTAGAGAAAGTTTGTCGATTCTGAGTGGGACCACTCCTTGGGACGTGACCAAATGTTTTTTTTTAGATCTAGGGTAATCGGTAACTGGTGAGTTGCCTGAGCAAGGCCTAGGTTCAAATCCAACTAGTTGCCATTATAAACTTAGGCTAGGTGCAACAGCCTGCAAGCCGCACACAATAGCAATTAACTTATGCCTCAACAAGAGCCGAGACGTCTGCTCTGGGGTCGCCTACTCTTCTAGCCAAGACACAACAGGCATACGTCTCCACGGAGATTTGAACCTTGGTGGATTGGATGAAAATCATCTCCCTCCACCGTCAGACCTCCGCTTCACGGGGACGTGACCAAATGTTACAAATTGTCTTTTACTAGATGTAGGACTATTAGCTTGGCTTGGTAGCTAACTTCGGTCTCATTTTTTGGGTATGTTACAAATTGTCTTTTACTAGACCCGCGACTATTCTCCCAGCTATTGGGTGGTTAGCTTGGCTTGGTAGCTAAGATTGGTTTCATATTTTGGGTAGCCTTATTTATAATTATATCTGGTATAAATGAAACAAAGGCGTCATTATCTGTACTCTGAGATAGAGTGTATTGATACCAATGTTGATTATGCAATTTGGCTTGACATAGGTGACTAGAACATTCATGAGATGCTGGGATAGAGGTCATATTGTTGGATCATTTAGCTTTAATACCATTTGTAATATCCACTTATAAGAATCTACACCAATAAAAAAAAATTACTTTAATATTACCTTTACTCTAACTGTCAACAATGTTTCCTCTATTTATTACATCACTATGGTAATTGTTTCTGTTTATTACATCAGTATGGCAATTGTTTTAAATAATAACGTCATTGTTACTTGTGCTAGTATTGGGTATGATTGGTGTGAGTATATAATTCACTATCTCATTTTGCATTATGAATAATTATGGTTGGAGTTGTCTACTGATACAGCGATTTTTTTTCAAAAAATCAGGTAGTCAAAAAAATCACAGAATAACTCAGAATTTTGGATAAGATTATGAAAATTTTGGGCAAAGATTTTTGAAAATCTTAGCTTCGAGGGCAATTTTTTGCGGTAAATTTTCTTTGAAAATCATGTAGTAAAAAAGGTCACAGAATAACTCGGAATTTTGGATAAGATTATGAAATTTTCGAGAAAATATTCTTGAAAATCTCGGTTACAATCGTCGTTAAAGTTCAGTATTTTACGTGCCCGAAGGGTTTTTGATGGTGCTAAACCCATTTTCACCATCAAAAATACAATTCAAACACTCCAACTACCTGATTTTTTGATTTTTTTTTTTACTCTACCAAAAAAACTACCATAGAGACTATTCTGTTGGGTCCATAGACAACTCCCATAGTCCTCGGTCTAGTGTTAACTTGTATGGTCGCTTACCTTATGACTTCAAAGGTCAATTTTAGGGGCTCCCGTTCATCGAATAAATTATGCATAAGTAGGCAAGGCAACCTACAGATTATTCTGAGTAGACAAACTGATCGACACATAGACTCCAATGCGATCATACTAACCCTATTGGATCAATGGTTGTGATGGTTAGGTTTTGATGGTTGGATGACTGGAATGTGGGGTTGGTGGTTATGGGCATAACCACCTCCTAACCTGCCCCCCATAGTCTCATTTCTTACCATTCCTTTTCTAGGTATGGCTCTACAAACCCATGGCTATGACCGTAGCTCATGCTAATAATTCCACCATGATATTCAAATTTTGAAGCAACTAGTTCCAATGCAAATTGGTAATAAGACTAATTCGTTGCCTCTCCCACCAATCTAAAACCCTACCTACTCCATATGCTTTATGTTGGGTTGTTCAAAAGTGGAAAGTCTCAACGTTCTTTCTTCTAAATTTTATTTGATTCTTACCTCAAGGTCACTAAAGAAACTTTCATTTTTCCGTACTAATTGTAAGCATAAGGCTTTTCCACAAAAACCCAAACATTCTCTTCCCTATAGGGTTCTAACTTGTTTTCCTCGATGTAGGTTTCTCAACAATAAATAGGTCTTCGAGCCTCATTGTAACACAGTTCAGGCGCTGGTAGCTGACACATCTCTTCACGGAGATAAGCGCTACCAGTTCCCTAGCTCGCTTGTTCCCATCATTTCAGTTCTGTAACATAGTGGAGAGGCCTATAGTCGTCACATCTCTTCTCAGGGATATGCTACTAGTGCCCTTGCCACTCATTGCCATTATTTCTCATTGTAACATAGTTCAGAGGCCTATAGCTACCACATCTCTTCTCAGAGATACGCCTATGAGCATCCTAGTTGTTTATTTCAGTCATTTGATTTTATTAATAAAATGAAGCATTATTTTTGCTGCATCTTTGTATCTATGGCTATATGTGTATTTTGTTGCGTTCTTGCATAAAATCTGGATCAGTGGTACCAGAGTGGTCTGCTCTTTCTCTGTTTTTATTTGCATGTCCCTAACGCGGTCAGGGTATAAGGAGTTCGGGCTCCATCCAGTTGCACCCTTCCAAGATCACCCTTACAAACCCCGAAGACCCCCCATGGCAAAAGGAAAGAAAGACGAGGGAGCAGAGGATCCTATCAAAATCTTGTTCGAGGAGGCCCTCGAGAAACAGAGGAATGTGATGATGGATAACGTTTCCCAAATCCTTCAATGGCTACCACTAGCGGCACACCTACATCCAACACATCCACCAACAGGTCTGCGACATCCTGGACAAATCCAATACCAAGTTTAACATAATTTTCCCCTCATGGAGGAACTTAACGCAATCGAGACCATTTATTCCTAAGAGGTAGGAATGATCCAGGTGGATATTGATGGCCACCCACCTATTCCATTTGGACCCGCAACATCAACTCTTTCAGTTTTTCAGCTTCATCACAACTTACTATTTTTAGCAAGTTTTCGGGTCTTACACTCCCGGAGCCGTTTTGGGGACTTAATGATCTAGGTGGATATTGGTGGCCACCCACCGAGTCCATTTGAACCCCCACCATCATTTATTTTAGTTTGTAAGTTTCATCACAACTTACTATTTATAGCATTTTTCTGGTCCTTAACTTCCGGAGTTGTTTTAAGGCCCTAAACGATGGTTTTTGGGGAAACCAGGAGCTTGTAGTCGTTGGATATATCTTTCTAATGAGCTATTGAGCGCGTCAAAAAGATATAGTATGCCAAAGTTACGTCCCTAGGAAGTTGAAACAACAATTTACCCAAACAGGACCCATAGTTTTGACGCTTCATCTCTTAGGGTTAGGTATTTGGACGTTTCAGATTTTACATTTTTTCTCAACAATAAATAGGCCTTCAAGCCTCATTGTAACATAGTTCAGGAGCTGGTATCCAACACATATATTCTCAGAGATAAGTGCTACCAGTGCCCTATCTCACTTGTTCCCATCATTTCAGTTCTATAAAACAGTGGAGAGGCCTGTAGCCGTCACATCTCTTCTCAGGGATACGCTACCAGTGCCCTCACTACTCATTGCCATTATTTCTCATTGTAACATAGTTCAGAGGCCTATATCCGCCACATATCTTCTTAGAGATACGCCTACCAATGCCCTAGTTTTTTATTTCAGTCATTTGATTTTATTAATAAAATGAAGCATTATTTCTGTTGCACCTCTGTATCTATGGCTATATGTGTATTCTGTTGTGTTCCTGCATAAAATCTAGATCAAGAACTGAAATAACAACTAATATAAACTATTATTTAACCCAGGTAATATTATAACATATGTGTTATAAAGATGTGACAATTGACATAACAATATAGATTATCGTACAACTATCATATGAACTCAATAAAATGGAATTGATTTAATTAAATAGTTCATTAAATTGATTTTTTAAAACATCACATATACTAAAACCTTGTTGTTTAGAAATATAAGTTAGATTTCAATCGAACACATTAGTGATATTGACATATTGACCAAATCATAGGTAATGTGAAGAATAACATAAAACCATCCTATTCCAGGAAAATATATAGAAAAAGCATAGTATTACCCGATGCACCATAGATCCGCTCATCATTGAAAAGAAAGTGGTTCATATTTGATATTAAGAAAAACTTAATTACAATAGTGCAACTTAAGTCTCCTCTTACAAAAATTCAAAACCTCTTCTCCATCTTGGAGAGGGAATTTATAGTTTTTCAACAAAAGATAATAATAGATTGGTCTACTAACTCTTTAACGACTCTTAAACAATAGTAACAGTAAGGGGAAATTGTGGAAATAGTTACAATAACTTTTATGCTTAGGAATAAGATTGTCTAATAGTTTGTTGTTGCATATTGTAGATATCAATCAAATTGTTGAGCTCGGGTAGACATTTCAACATAATCCTCATTTGTCTTATAAAGATACAATTTCACAAAGTTGGATTCATTTGTATGGTGAAATTTGAAAGGAATTAGAGAAGCAACCATTGAATGGGTAGCTTCACTAAAAACTACTAATGATGATCAATATTAACCTTGGTCAATTGATCAATTATTTTGGTGATCTTCCTACAACATTCCTACCACATCTTTGTCAATGATATGATATCAGGAAAGGTACCTTCGGGATAGCTCAGAATGAGATTGGATTGTATTAAATTGTGATTAATTGATTTATTAATAGTGCTACAAAGATATTGAGTCTCATGTAAAACTGTAACAACCTGCTTCATTTAGATCTCCCATTCCCTTAAAACAATAATTTTTTGATCCTCATCAATTTTATGTAGATTAACAAATCTAGATTCTTAACTTTCTTGCAAATTCAGGAAACCTAAGATATTTTCTTCCATTCCTTCAAAATAATTTGTCATATTTGATAACTTATCAACAAGAGAATTGATAGTATTTCATTGATCTTGAATTATTTCCCATTTATGGTAGAAGCTTACCTATTGTTGTGCAAGAAGTGTATTCAATTCTTTGGCCTCCCCTTTGAACTCTCCTAATTTAGGACTAACATGCGGTTTTTCAATCATATTTTTCATTTATTGAATTTGATCATTTATAACTTGTAAATATGTATAATATTGTACCTTTAGGGAGTTGAACTTCTATTCTAGTTATGTTACTTATGACTCTCAGTGCTCATTCATCTTCTTATTTTCAGCCTAAATATTCCTCTTTAACAAGGAAATTTTGTCATCTTTCTCCTTTATAAGTTGTTAAACTTCTACAGCCTTATTAGTTGTTGTTGAGGGGTAAGCACCAGTGAACTAGGGGAGTCTGCCTAACTCCTATGTTGGTTTGGTAGTATCTCCTTTCCATAAAAATTCAAAGGAGGAAACGTTATCGGATATTAACACTTGTGATTTATCAAGTTTTCTCTTATTTCTTCCTCTTTTTATTAAATCCTTGTGCTGAGGCCTGTGCAGAATATCTAATGGAGGGATATTCTCAATATTCAAAATAATTTTGGAGGAAGGAAAGGCATGGATAATTTCAATATCCTTTTCATCATGATATTTTCCAGTAATATTTTTTTCTTTGGAACCTTTTTCAATATTCTTAGGAGTTTCCTGAACATTAATTATCTACAAAACATTTACATTTTGAGGCCCATCATTCTTGAAATTTATAGTTTGGCTATACTCTTTCCAGATTTCTTCCAATCTAGGATCACTTACAAGTCAATTTTCCTAAGAAGAAGAAGAATCCACAAGTCCTTTAGGTTGGGGAGGTTCTATTGACTATGAAGAACTGGTAATCCGAATATTATCACTTGAAAATTTTTCCTGATGTACCTACAATAAATCCATAGGAAGACTTGATACTTTGGAGGCTCTCTATTGCACAATTGAATATTTTCCTTAGGGTTCAATTTATATTCTTCTCTTTTTAACACTATTGAATAAGAAGAATATTGCTCAAATAAATAATCCAATCTATCATGCTCATGAATTAATTTCCTAAGAATATATGAAGCTGTGAAATCCGTGGCTGCAAAAATGGGGTCATAATTCCTATTGGGCACAATAGGAAGACTCAAGGATTGAATAGACTAAATTTCCTTCTGTGCATGCTTGTAATTGGCCAAGGCTAATATATCAAACTTAGCTGGAAAGTTTGGCCACGCACTTCTTTTTTATTCTTTCAGAGTTATAGAAACGACATATCATACAATTTGATAGGGTATTTATCTAGTTAGAAGTTTATCTAGAATGTATAATGGCAAGGCATGAGGGAGATATAAACTTCCTTAAAATTTTATATATGTAAAAGACTCTTATTTGAACCAATTTCCAACTCCATGAAGATCACAGTTAATTTCCGGAGACATTCGAGGTGGCTTACTCCCAAAAATAGGTTTATAAATTGGAAATATAACTTTGTGACAAATTTGATAAAACTCCTCCTGATAATTTTATTCCCATAGGATATCAAGATAAACATGGACCGGATTTGCAACTTGGAGAGTCCATTTCCATCCCATAAAAGGAAAATCCATTGAAAATCACAAAGCATCCATGATGTAGGTAGGCATATAGAAGGGAGGGATTTTATTTTCAGAGATATTTCATCCTTCCTAAAGGCTGGAATATGAGTAGTTAGATTATCATAAAGTATTATAGTAACCATATCGAAAATCAGTCCCTTTGAGGCTCCATTTATAAGAGGTACCAAGTCATAAGAATATTTTGACACATTAGGTTGCCCATACATCCTACACATCATAGCAGTAATTTGGGAAAATGGGTCGACAAAGAAATCAAGTTATTACCACTTTCCTCATCTTTATGTTTTATCACGTCCTTTATCCAAGGTGTAATTTGTTTCATTGGGTGTTCATGCCCCTTTATAAAAGCCTTAACATATTCCTTATTTTATTTTTATTGTGGACTAGGAAGGTTGTATATGCTCTGCAAATCCTTGCTTGAGAAAGACCTAATGAGTGTGTCCTTGCTGGTATGAACTTTCATGTTGGAAATAACTAAATACTCCACAACCCATGGAACCATATTTGTTTAAGGAATAAGTCGTGGCCTGGATGCTATTCTATGAAAAAATGAATTAGCAGCATCACTAACAGTAGCTTTCAAAACCAGGATGTTGTCATTAGTAGTAATCATTCTCTGAGAAACTATGGGTTTTTCATCTTCAACATATTTGTAAATTGATTCCCAAGAGGAAAGGCCAATATCGATCGTACAATATGATATGTATATGTAAACTTGTGATTTTATGTTGAAAATTAAAAATGAAATGTTTATGGGCTTAGGCAATTATGTCAATTACATTAACACATAAACAATTTTTTAAAATCAGTTTTATCAAAAAAATAAAGGAAATATCAATACCATAACAACATAGACAAGAAAACAAATGATGGAGTTTACCCCTCCTAGGCTACATCTCCTGGTCCAACTTCGAATGTTGGGCTTGTTTCATTATGCTAAAAAATATGCGTTTCCATCAAGTTACAGTGCTTAGAATGCAAAAACAATGTCTCAAATAGCTCTAGAATAGTAAAAAACCCTTAGTTAGGCTCTTTCTGCACTCAAAAATAT